>OU343160.1:221570823-221995823 GCA_910595825.1 Philhelius pedissequus | reverse complement strand
TTCGCTCAATAATTCCTCTTTCAAAATATTGTACGTAGAAGCTAACAAAAAATACAAAACATTGTGCCTACAGAAGAAGGAAGGCTACAACATGAGAATGGTGGACTCTTTGCTATCTGCTAGATCTTCTGCCGATTTCTGGAGGGCATTAAAATTGGTAAATGGAGCGAAACCAGTCATTCCTTGTGAGCTTAAAGTGTCAGTTCTAAAGAATTACTTCTCTTCACTTCTCAATACGGAATGCAGGGCCTCAAAGTTCCACTATGCCATCCCCCTAATTGAGGATGAATAACTGGACTCCGATTTAAATGAAGAAGAATTACAATTAGCATTACGTAGAGCCAAAAACAACAAAGCAGCAGGAACAGATAGAATACCTTTGGAATTCTTTAAGTACGCCTCGAATAATTATTTATCTTCACTTTTGAAATGCTACAATGTTATTTTCGATTCCATCGTCGTTCCCTCATCGTTCTTGTCATCTGTTATCTTCCCGGTGTTTAAAAAAGGAGACCCTTCTCTCCCAAATAACTATAAAGGAATATCGTGTTTGAACTCAGCAATGAAGTTGTTTACAAATATGCTCTTTTCCAGACTTTCCGAATGGGTTGCTGGTAAGCAAAAACTTAGTGAGCTTCAAGCAGGGTTTAGATCTGGTTACTCGACAACAGACCAAGTATTCCTACTTACAAATATTGCGGAATTGCATCTTCATCAAGGAAAAAAACTATACGCTTTCTTTATCGCTTTTAAGGCTGCATTTGATAGTATAGATAGAGAGGCGCTTTTTATAAACTCTCAAACATCGGTATACGAGTATCTACCAAAGTAAGCAAAATACTACGAGCTCTCTACGCCAAGGATTGCATATATGTCTGGGACGGCGACAGTCTGTCAGATAACTTCAATTTCTCAATGGGGCTTAAACAAGGCTGCGCTTTGAGTACTCTCCTGTTCATTCTATTTATTGATGATTTGGTGGAGCATGTTGGAGGGTGGTGAAGATTTCTGACGAAACTATACCTGGCCTACTATACGCAGATGACATCGTGCTTTTTGCAGACTCGCCTACAAGACTCCAAGAAATGATAGTGAAACTGGAGAAATATTGTGTCACGTGGAACTTATCTGTTAATCTCGAGAAATCAAATATAATGATTTTTAGAAGGGGACATGGAAGATACTATGGAGTAGAAATGGAACTTTCAAAGACAGGAGATTAAAATAGTCAAAGAATTTAAGTACATAGGAGTGACTATAACAAGTAATCTTTGCATGAAAAAACACGTCAGAGCTAAACTTCAAGAAGCCAAAGCTGCTTTTTTGTATTTCATGGAGAAATTGCATCGCAAACAAAGCTATCCATCACTCTACTAAGTACAAACTCTTTCAAGCAGTAGCCAAGTCGATTATGCTTTACTCAGCGCAGGTGTGGGGCTATAAGGAATACAAAGATGTTGAAAAATCTCTTCGGTTCTTCATGAAGCGAGTTTTCTCTCTTCCTTCAACGACCCCAAACTACATGCTTTATATTGAAACGGGGTTACCTCCGCTGTTTATTGACACCCTTAAGGCCCATTTCGATTATGTGCTCAAAATACTAAAAATAAGCTCAACAAGACTGATTAAGAGAGTGTTAGAATATCTGATCTCAAACAAACTCAACTTTATCGGCGTTTGGTTTGATATTTCTAGTTCCTTGGATGAAACGCTTGAACTAAATTTGGAGAATCAATTATTTTAAAACAAACTTTGTTGGCCAAATAAGATGAAAAAATCCATCAAAACTTCATCAGCAAAGCCAAAGCATCACAATATAGAGAGTATTACAGCAACCTGCAGCTTGACCTAGGTCCTCAAAACTACTTTAACGATAAGAATCCCACAGACATGATATTACTTATACTACGAGCAAGAGGGGAAATTCTGCCTCTTAACTTCATACCACATAGACCGGACTTGCCTATCGAATGTGAAATCTGCAACATGCGCGGTAGAGAAAACGTGGCTCACTTTCTAGGATCATGTCCGATTCTCCAAGAAATTAGACGAGATATTTTTGGAAAAAACTAGCTGACTCCAGACGAAGTCATACTAATTCTAAATGGGGCTGAAAGTTGGGAAAATTTGTACAAATTTATCGTTTGGCACTAAGCTATAGAAAGAGAATCGTAACAGAAAGGTTTTGGTCTATATTTTCTTTTAATATAAAAAAAAAACATTGTATAAAATTTATATTAACTGTTATTTTATTATTTCAATCTGACCGACGGTTTTATACCAGGTCGTACCCGACTTGTATTCAAACATTGTAATTTAAAATTTAAAGCCTCAATAAAGTCTAAATCTAAATATATTTATATGAAATTTGTATTTATTTAGTCTGGGGAATACTTTGGTCGTCCCAGGAAAGATCTAGGTTAATCAAATATACTCACGTCTTTACGCGTCCCTCGAAGTTCTGCCGGCAGGACATATCAGGAACGTTGTTTGAAGCTTCTCTGATTTTTAATATATTTTTTTTTACCCGGGTGCATGAAATTTTCTCTAAGTGCAGATTATGTTTTATAATAAAAATTTTACACTGCTTTTATAATTAAATACAAAAAAAATTAGTTTAGGCAAACAAAAAAATTTAATTTTTGACTTTACCTTCTTCAAGAATTGATGTTATTAACTTTAAAATAATTTTTTTTTTCTTCAGGTAAAAATTATTAATTTCACGTTTTGTTTATTTCTTCTTCTGTTCTAAGCTCTTTCTTTGCTCTTCTTTGTTTTAGGATCCTTTGTTGGAGATCTTATGTAGACAGGACATCTACAGCTTTTGTATAAAAATTACGGCAAAGACACCTTTGTGTCCACTCTGAATTTATTTCGTAGCCCCAGGACTACAAATGAGTACCTACACGGAGGTAAAATAAAGGTTCGAAGTAAAGTCACTATCATCTATGCTCATTTAAAACTACATACCTCTGCTTATTCTGAGTGAATTCCTAAAAGATATTGGTGATAGGGTAGGTGTAGGGGCTTCGCAACTCTTCACGGGATACTCAAAGACACTTTACTTTGGATGGGTTTTGGATTTGATTGCTTTATTTCCGATTTTCTTTCTAAATTCTGAATCAAAATCTAATTTTTAACACTTTATATTTCTCTAAAAAGAAACGGGATCGAGAGCTAGAAATTCTTCTAGAATTATCACCAAACTGACCAAGATTTTAAAGTCATCTGTCCACCCTTAGTATATCTAAAACAAAGACCCCTAATATGCATATATCTAATTTTCTTTGTTTCATATAGTACATAAGGCTTTAACCGTAGGGTAGCTGGATATTGTTACTGGTATTGTCGTTTGTCCTCTTCACTCTTCGATACTTCGAAGGCTAATATAATTTACATATTACCCTTATGGACTATAGTAAAAATTTGCTACAATTGTGCTAGATAAAATTTATTCACTATCTTAATACTAATATCACAGATTTAAACTATATTTCTACCTAAAACTAATATAACAGAATAAATATTGCATCTAATAATCATTAAAAAAACATTCTAATCTACTATCTACTGAACTTACTACTTTTTCTCAATTTTTTTTCTTTATATTCTACACGCGCTCAAGGGATTATACTACCCTTTAAATGTTTCAACACAGCGCGTGTGTGAGGGTGAGGTTAAGGAAGAGGAATAATGATAGAAAAGATGTGTGGCGGGATTTTGTGAGACTGAACGTGGTTGTTGTCTCAGATTTTATCTCCAGGGATGGCAGCTGAACTAATGCGGAGAAATTTCCGTGTTGTATTTATCTATGTCCCTTATAATTCGCATAATTTATTTTATTCTTTGTCATATTTTATCGGTATACTAATTTTACTCAATCACATGTTGTTAATTCTATGCCTAAACAGCATGTAATGAGTAAACCGGCAAATCATTGTATGACATTTATTTTTAGAATTAGCGTTTAATGGAAAATAAGAAGACATAGACTACGCAGGGATCGAACCTGTGACCATGAGGTTGACAGGCGAATACACAACTATCGCGCCACGGCCACCGCACAATGTTTTCAAAGTGTAACCGACACTTGAATTCTCATTTCCGGCTACGATCTAAGCTTCCTTTAAATAATCAACTACGCTGCCTTAGTAATTCTTCTATATTTTGAATTCGCCGTAAGACGAATGGCCGACTTAATGTGTAATGCGTTTATGCATACTCTTCACTTTCCTTTGAGAGTGAGACAGTTATAACTAGATGTCTAAATGTTAAAATATTTTATTATAAATGTGAAAAAGAATTAAACGTGGACGATGGACGGACGACATATTTTGGTACGTTTTGTTTTTTCTATTTAATAACTATTTATATAACTAATTAATTGCCTTTTTTAAAATTATATTTATAGTTATGGCTGTAAACTAAAGCAGGAAATAGAATAAAAGGTACAAAATGTAAACATGAAAATAAATCTTGGCTTGGACCGACATGGATAAAGCTGAGATGCATAATTACATTTAATCTATTTATCTTACATGGTTTCTAATCAATTTCGTTTTGTTTTAGATGCTGATGTTAAAAATCTATGAATTATGCTACCTATGGAAAACAGGATGAATGCACAAAATTTTGTGAGACATTATGCAAGACATTATGTAAGTCTCATTTGATGTTGTCAGTGGGGGTTGTGTTGAGGTTGAAGAGGTGTGTATGATCACCTCTTCCCTCCTTGCGGATTATGGATGGTAGTTATAATTGTTTGTAGTTAGTGTATTATTCGGTTTATTGTAGGTTTTATTATTATTTTATCATGTTTAGTTTATTATTATTTGCATGTTAATTTAAGTATTATTATTATGGTTTTTTCTTAAATAAAAACAACCGCGCCACGTTACAAGCTCGACGATTATGACTGAGTGGTCGTGAGGTCAGAAGCGTCGTAAAAAGAAGTGGTTCTTGTTGTATAATTATACAATTTTCATCAAATGTAACTTTCATCAAACGGGTGGCTAGAGCCCCGCCCTGACTCATGCTTTACTGATTAAGCCGGGCATTTATAATGATGAAATCTTATGATTTTAAAGGAATATTATTTTAAGGAACCTTATTCCGAAAGTTTCTCTATTACATAAAAGGGACATACAAAATCGAAAAAATATCAAGATGAAAGGCTTACTTGTCATTTATTTAGTATCACAGATCTTTGTCGCATGTCAATAAAATAATGCGCTTAAAACTATATTGCACCTCAAAACTAAAAAGATAATAAAAAGTTAAAACTATGCTTAAAAATAAATAAATAAATAAAAATCTCTATTACTAAATAAATGCTAATAAAATCTTTCTCTTCACAAATAAAATATGGGATATGAAAAATATCACAGAAATGAATCATAGTTGTATATCACAGATGGGTATATAATAAAAGTAGGCTTATCATAGATGTAGGTTATATTTTTCAAAAGACAAATGTTTATCATAGACGAAAAGCGTTATCACAGAAGTAAATGTTTGTCACAGTAGTTATGCTTAGCAGCAACGATTGTCAAGTTTGCAAGACATTAAGTGTGAAGATTCTTAGCATGGAAAGTTCCAACCTCTTCTCCTCTGAGATTGCGTATCTCATATAGAGATTTCCCAATTGTCTTTAGTACAATAGATTTCAGAAACTTAGGTCTTAATTTTGCATTGTAGTGGTCTGGTAAGCTACTCTGTTTGAAGTTTCGCCTATACACAATTTAACCTACTTGATATTTGACGTCCCTACTTCGTGTGTTATAGAGTTTGGTTGTCTTTTCATGCGATAGTTTTAGGTTTTCAATATTTTTTTTCTAATAATTTCTAGCTTGTCATTACTATTGTTAATTGTTATGTTCACCATCTTTTAAAGCATTTAATTTTCGCAGATGTTCGTATGATCCTCCATGCTGAACCATTTGCGAACCGAAAACTGCGTAATATGGTTCCAACGCAATGGAATCATGGATCACACTTCTTAGAGAAAATGCTGCACTACTAGCATGAGTATCCCAGTCTCTGGTCGGTTTCTAAATAAGACCTAATTTTGGTTAATACTGAACGATTAACTCTTTCAGATGCATTCGCTTGTTGCGAATAAAATGCCATCCTGATATGTTTAACACCATATCTCTTTAAAAAGCTGGAAAATAGTTCAGATATGAACTGTTTTCCATTGTCTGAACGAATGTACTCGGGTACCTCGGAATAAATAATATGGAATATATTTTCCTCTAAATATTGCACTATTATGGCTGAAGTAGCTTTTTTTCTAGGTTTTAGGAAAACAAACTTGCTAAAGTGGTCTAGGCATATGAATATATGTGTGTTGCCCGCCTTTGTCCTAGGATATGGTCCTAAAAAATCTATATATAACCTTTGAAAAAGTTTTTCTGTCACGACTTGGTTTCCCATTGGAGGTCGTGATATCACAGTTAGAGGTTTATTGCACTTGCAAATTTCACATGAACTTACATGTTCACGCACGTCGGTGGTCATATTAGGCAAAAAATATTTTTGTAGTAGTTTCGCCAGGGTCTTATGGATTCCTCCATGTTCTGCAGCTGGTAAATTATGTGCAGCCTCCATAAGGCTCCTATGCAACTCCTTCGGAACCCAGAGTTTCCAGGCTCTATCTTCCCGAATTGCATCCCCAGTTCTCATGTCTGTCCGTTTATACACACCCTTCTGAAACACATACATCAGGTAGTCGATCTTTGTTTTCATTTACTGTTCCTGCGAACAAAAATATGAAGAACTGAGATCAACTTCCTGCATATCTTTCTCAGGATTGAGCTCAGCTCGTCCATATGGATACGTGAGAAAGTGTCAGGCACTACACTGAGGACCCCTTTTCGGTGTTCGATCGTAAAGTCGAAACCCTGCAGTTTGAAACTCCATCTGGCCAATCGTCCAGATAGATCTTTTTGGGTCATTACCCATTTCAAACTGGCATTATCCGCAATTATCGTAAACGGTAGTCCCTGAATGTATGCCCTAAACTTCTTTACGGACAGAAAGGCCGCATAGCATTCAAGTTCAGTCACTGTATAATTCCGTTGAGCGGAATTCAGTTTCTGAGACGTGAAGGCCATGGGTCGCTCGTTTTCCTAAGTATCTTTCTGAAAAAGAACACTCCCTACGCCTGAAGTCGATGTATCGCATTGAATAAAAAATTGTTTAGAAAAATCGGGATTTGTTAATATTGGAGCAGTTACCAACATATTTTTAAGTATATCAAAGGCCTTGACCGCTTCGTCTGTCATACAGAAAGATTTGCCTTTCTTAAGGCAATCGGTCATGGGGGTTGAAATCGTTGGAAAATTTGGTATAAGCCGCCTATACCAACCTGTCATTCCCAGGAACCGACGGAGCTGCTTAGGAGTCCCTGGAATTGGAAAATCTTTCACTGCTGAGAGTTGTTTGTTTAATGCCTTTCCCTAGTTCTTCTAGACTTGTCTTTCCCAATCCCAACACTGCAAAAGAAAGAAATAGCTTCTTGACCCTCTCTAGTTCTTCAGACTGTGCTGGTGAAAGTTGCCTGACCGGGATCAAGATCTTGCCCTTCCATCGGAAATGGAGTGTCAAGAGAGCTGATAATATGTGGAGCTACCTTAAAAGCTCTCCAAAAGTCGACTCCTAAATACAGCTTTTGCTGTTAACCTGGTACGACATATAATTCCATTACATTATTAAATTTTCCCCATGAACATTAGTTTTGAACCTAACTAAGATTTGATGATTATTGCCATCAGCAGTCTTAATTCCCAAATTCATTTTTACTAATTCTTTATTGTGATTTCTTAAGAAATCTATTGCACCAAGCCCTAAACAACTAACAGATGCTCCACTATCTAATAGACGGAGCATCTCCTCACCATCAACATAAACTTTCGTATATGGTCTATTACCGTCAGTATTTATTATCACAGACGATACTATTTTTTGCTTGTGTAACCTAGATATTGCACATTTTTCCCTTAGTTTAATGATTTTTTATATAATTTTCCGATATTTACGTTTTCTGGCCTCCTGATAATCGATGAGCCTTTGGTGAAGCGATTTCATAGCACTGAGTCAGATTTAACTTTAGTTACGTCTTCGTTTTTATTTCTTTGCAATATATTTACTTTTCCGAGTGACTCGCGTTCGCGGGAGGTTGGGTTTTCGTCGGTAGTGGACTCCCGGTTGCACTCCCGACTTGAACTTTTCCTATGCACGATGCGCATTTGAAGGAGATATTTCCTTGTCCACAACTAAAACATGTCAATGTATGGAAGCTTGAACGACAACTAGCTTTACTACTTTCATTTTCAATAAAATTTCGTTTTCCCTTTTAAGATTTGTATGTGGACCCATTACATTCTTATTAAAGCCGGTATTCACCCTGTTTTGCTTAATGCAGCAATATTATACTCTCCTTCCCCTGGGTTACAAAAAGTACGATTATCTTCCTTTATTTCTTGTTTTCTATATTCTACTTCACTTATATTTTTACGGAACCTAACACCTCTTGTTTCTAAATGAATTTCAGCTCGTCTACACTCTTCTCTTAATTCACGGACTGAATTGATAGAACTGCTAAAAATAAGTTTAGCTACCCTATCCTTTAAATTTGGCCTAAAGATACCTATTAGATCTTGCTCTCTTGGGCGGTTTCGCATTTGTAGAAGGAGAGCCTGAATATCGCTATAAAATTCATCAAAAGTTTCATGCGGAAGTTGTTTCCTATCCATAATTTGTCTTAAAATCTCATGATCTTTTCTTTTATTTTTGAACTGATTTAAAAGTTGGGATTTTAAATCATAATAGTTAAGCATGAAATCAACGCCATTTTCTTCAAGATACTGCCAATACCATCTTTCGGCAGCTCCTGAAACGAGATGGTGAAAATTTGCAAATAAGTCTTTGTCACTTAAATTACATTTTCTTCGCAGAGTTTCAACTCTAAAGATGAAGCTTTCGATCGGCATAGACTTTGATGACCCTTCGAACTTTACTCCCCATTTATGGACGTCTACTCGCCTACAGTTATCTCTAAAATTGTGTGGGTTTCCACTTGCCGTTTGCCCAGAATAAGAAGATTGATTTGTGGTTTGAGATGTAACTGGATTTGGCACACTACATCTAGATGTGCAAGTGCAATTTTGTTTTGTATTAGGAATAGAAGTATGTTGCACAGACGGTATTTCAATGTTACTAATTTTCTTGTTTATTTCCTTAATTTTAGAGACCACATTGACCAACATCTTTGACATACCCTCGTGGAATATAGTCAACGTCCTATCGTTACATTCCCGAACTGCAACTGATATCGCCGATTCTATTTTTTCCGAAATGCTTTCTTCGCTCAACTTCGAGCGAATCAGCTTCGGTCTCGTAAGGTTTACGACTCTTATTCATTGGGTTAGAACAATGCTCATGTGAAGCCTTATTCCCCTCAGTTGATCTTTTAAGAGATCCAAAATTGGAATCTAATGATTTCGGATTTTGATTCCGATTGAAATTTCGATCTTCATTTGTGCCGTTAAGGTCATCATTAATCTCTTCGATAGTTGGTCGATGAAGAGCAAATTCCCTACCTGATTCGCTTCGAATACTTCCTCTTGACGAAGTTGTATTGGTTGTATCTGACCTGTATACCACAGGTGGATTTTCACCTAATGACCTTCTTAAAGTGTCGCCGTTCAAAGTAGACATGGCGTTCGGATTATCCCCAGCTGTAGAACCCCTGTCTTCCATCTCCTCGGTGAGAGTTCTAAGAGGATACCTAACAAAAGGACTCTGCGAACTATTTCTGGGTATAGCTCCCGTATTCCTACCTGCAATGGTTCTCTCTAATTAAACTTTCACCTATATGTAACTCTTTATCAAGGGATGAAAAAAAAACAAGATAGCTATTAGAAAAAAATATGTTATTTAGATAAAAAAAAGTAAAATAAAATAGATTATATATGTATGAAAATGAGAATAAAAAGATAGTTGAAAAAATCTAAAATATTAGGAAAATGTATAAAAAAAATTAAAAATAATTTTAAAAAAAATCAGGATTTCCTCTTACAAAATAATGTTCTCTTTTACTAGCTAAAGTTTTGATTTCATCTCAAAATCGAAGTAATAAAATAAAACTATTTATATAAAAATATTGCTATTAAAATAAATGTATTTCAGGTTTGCTATATTGCCAAAAAAATTCAACTAAAAAGTTGAAAGCCTTATAAAAACCTTAAATTTTCCTTTCAATTCAAAAAAAATTAATATTCAAAAACTATTTAAAACTTTAGAAAGGAGGAGAGAAGAGCAAAAAAAGGAAATGTTTTAAATAGAAGTAAAAAAAATGTAAATAAAAAAATGTTCAGCTTAAATGAATTTTTATTTTTTTTGTATTGATATGTATAAAATTTAAACAAAAAAATTGAAGTTTATGTTAAATTATTTTCAAAAGATGATTCATATATTACAGCGGTGGTGTGCGGAGTTCCTAAGTCAAGTATCCGTTCTAAAAAGGAATCTGTCTGTATATGTTCTGTCAGTCTAGTCTGTCATGTATATAGTTGGAACCCTCTTGATCACAGCGATTGTTGATGCCAAACTTTTCCTCCTTGCCACTACTTGCAACGGTTAAAAAAAACTGATAGAAGACTGGCCTAAGCATTAAGTTTAGTATCAACACGAACTATTTTTCAAGACGAAAGATCACGCCTCACTAGCAGCTGGACTGTGCCTTATCTACCGGGGCAGCGCGATGCATATGGCCTTTCAAAATCGTCCCACTCCTGCCTCGATTTAATCTTCCAATTTCCGCACGGAAACACCGGTTATGAAACCCTACGTTTTGGACAGAAATTTTTAAGCTAATGAAAAGAAGCAGGAGTATACACGGCTGTGAGTATGTTTTGTAAAGAAAGATAGAAAAGTAAAATTTTAGAGTGGTGGAAGACAATATTGAAAGTCCAAGGTGCCGACCTTCCGAAGAAAATCGTCCCCTTGAAGAGGCAATTGGCCTCCAGGAGAGATAAAGAAAAATTCGTTGGGCGCCATTGAAATGAGCTAAGTTTAGTGGCCAAAAGGGCGACTTTAGTGTTTCGCTTAGGACGGCGGCATGCGCGTCTCGGCACGGCTAAGCCTCGTCGGACGTGGTGGTTCTTGTCCTTAACTAGACACACTCGCAAAAAAAAATGATGCCGATTGTAAAAAAAAGGAAAGAAGAAAAGGAAATAGAAAACTACTATGTTAAACAGACGGATTTTGAGCGGACGTAGAAAGAAAATGGAAAAGAGACATACTCACATTGCCTTTGCCATTACCTTGACGAAAGAATGGATAAATGGATAAAATGATAAATGATATTAATCTATTTTCTCAACAAAAAAAACTATGGCGCCAAGATATAATAACGGTTTTTGGTAGAGGGGCTTAATACAAGCATTTTTTACTATGGTAGGGGGGGGTCTATCTCCACTCGTTTAGGCGGGAGGGGCAATTTTATAAAAATTTACTTAAAATCTTTAAAAAAATATTAAAAAAGAACTGCAACACTTACAGTTATAAATTATACCTTTTTCAAAAGTCCGAACTCTACAATTTATAATTAATTTTAAATAAAGTTGTTTTAGTCAATAGTTTTTTAAATAATTGTCAAAATTTATGAAAAAAAAGTTACAAAAATCACTTTGAATATTATTTTTCTCATGATTATGGATATCGATAAAAAAATAATTGATGTAGTTAACTGCTCCAATTATTTTTTTATTAAACACAGAAAACTACTTCTTTTTATGTCTTCTAGTTTTTAAGATATGTAATTGAAAAATAGTAAGACTATACTTGTTCTTTAAACCCAAAAGATTCTTTAATTTTAAAGAAACTTTGCACATAATAAAATGTTCACCCTCCCCAAAGCCTATAGCGAGCCCAAGCAGGGGGGTTGCAGGGGGGCAGCATGCCCCCCCTTAGGCATCTAACTGTTTGCATAGTAAATTTCATATATACCTTTGTGATTTTATTACAGTTAATGCGGTTATTTACCAACCGAACTTTGCACTTTTTGAATTTTCCACGGTCATTAAAATATCACAACACAGAGGTGGAGTAGACGTTTTGGAGGGAATTAACCCGATTTCTTCTAAAAACGGGATACTTTTTTCGTTTGTTGACACCAAATCCCCAAACGAACAAAAAATCGAAAAATTATTTAATTTTGGGTGAAGAAGTGGATGCTTGCCGCCATTCTTAAAAAGGAAACACTACTCTTTCAAACGTTAAATGAAGAATGGCTTTGGTAAACAATAACCTGCACCAAACCTGTATAAAAATAACGGTACAAACATCGAATGCTTGGTCTCGTTTTTTATGATCTAATTATATACATAATTTTTACTGTGGCTGCATTATATGTGTGTACATAGTTATATGCATATCTATTTATGACACAAACATATGTGCATATTAAGAAACTATGAGAATTTGCTGCCGTTGTGTTGTCGTAAAGGTAATGCAAATTTTTTTATAATGCAATAAATTTCCATGCTCAAATATTTACAAAAAAGAGATTGAAATGGACATGACATATGTACATACGTTTATGTATATAATATCAATTATTTTTTTAAATCCAGATTCTTTACATGCAAAAGACACTTTACATGCACCCATCTGACACAAAATTATTTTTTTTTGTTTTTCAATTTTCTCAAAAACTAGAAAACATAGAAACGAATAGTTTTCAGTGTTTGATTAAAAAATAATTAGAACAGTTAACTGCATCAATTACTTCTTTATTGGTGTTTATAATCATGAGAAAATTATACTCAAAGTGATTTTTTTAACTTTTTTTTCATAAATTTTGAGTTTGAAGTCAATTATTTCAAAAACTGTTGACTGAAACAACTTTACTTAAAATTTATTATAAATTGTAGAGTTCTGACTTTTGAAAAAGGTATAATTTATAACGGTAAGTGTTGCTGTTCTTTTTTAATATTTTTTTAAAGATTTTAAGTAAATTTTTATAAAATTGCCCCTACCGCCTAAACGAGGGGAGATAGACCCCCCCCTCCCATAGTAAAAAATGCTTGTATTAAGCCCCTCTACCAAAACCCGTTATTATATCTTGGCGCCAAAGTTATCGTACTCGTGCCTATATTTATATTAAAACTTATCTAACCTATCCAATTTTTATTTAAATTAGATATCTTACCTCCTATTATTACTCTATTTTACTAATTACAACTAAACCCCCTTTTATTACTAACCTAATCTAATCCTAAACTAAATTAATTCAAGAAAACATCCTCAACCCTATATCCATCGTCTCATCAAGATAATGGTTCGCTGGAACATGAAGGTCTGCCTGATGTTGTTGGCATCCGCTTGGCCATCCCTCCCATATGTACTAAAACATATCCAACGGTATCTTCCTTGGCCAGATTGTGGAAGATATCCCCTAATTTGCTCACCAGCTAAAAAAGTGGGTGGCCGTGGCGCGATAGTTGTGTGTTCGCCTGTCAACCTCATGGTCACAGGTTCGATCCCTGCCGCAGTCTATGTCTTCTTATTTTTCCATTAAAAACCAATTCTAAAAAATAAAATGTCATACAATGAGTTGTTGGTTTACTCATTACATGCTGTTTAGGCATAGAACTAACAACATGTGATTGAGTAAAACTAGTATACCGATAAAATATGACAAAGAATAAAAAAATTAATGCGAATTATAAGGGACATCGATAAATAAGACACGGAAATTTCTCCGCATTATTTAAGCCGCCATCCCTGGAGATAAAATCTGAGACTACAACCACATACAGTCTCCGAATATCGCGCCACACATCTTTCCTATCATTCTTTCTCTTCCTTAACCTCACCCCCACGCCCGCGCTGTGTTGAAACATTTAAAGGGTATTCATAATCCCTTGAGCGCGTGTAGATTATAAAAAAAAAAAAAAAAAAAAAAAAGCTAAAAAAGTATCAAAAAAGTCACGTCATTCTTTTCGCTTTTTCTTTTCATTCGGCCTGACAAAGACCCTCCACACACCAGTTGCTTTGCTTTTTAACAATTCATTTTGTTATGAAAATCACAATTCAAATCACCAACTTCTGATAAAACGACTCTTTTCATTTGATCGAAAATAATAAAGTTTTTAATGCTTTCGATATTTATTTACATAAATTCATTAGAAAAAATTAAAACTATAAAAATCGATAAAAATCAAAAAAGGAATTCAGAAAAAAATTATAAAAAAAACAATATCTGCACCTATTCAATTATATATATATATATATATGAAATTTGTATTTATTTAGTCTGGGGAATACTTTGGTCGTCCCAGGAAAGATCTAGGTTAATCAAATATACTCACGTCTTTACGCGTCCCTCGAAGTTCTGCTGGGAGGACATATCAGGAACGTTGTTTGAAGCTTCTCTGATTTTTAATATATTTTTTTTACCCGGGTGCATGAAATTTTATCTAAGTGCAGATTATGATTTATAATAAAAATTTTACACTGCCTTTATAATTAAATTTAAAAAAAATTACTTTAGGTAAACAAAAAAATTTAATTTTTGACTTTAACTTCTTCAAGAATTGATGTTATTAACTTTAAAATTATTTTTTTTTCTTCAGGTAAAAATTATTAATTTCACGTTTTGTTTATTTCTTCTTCTGTTCTAAGCTCTTTCTTTGCTCTTCTTTGTTTTAGGATCCTTTGTTGGAGATCTTATGTAGACAGGACATCTACAGCTTTTGTATAAAAATTACGGCAGAGACACCTTTGTGTCCACTCTGAATTTATTTCGTAGCCCCAGGACAACAAATGAGTACCTACACGGAGGTAAAAAAAAGGTTCGAAGTAAAGTCACTATCATCTATGCTCATTTAAAACTACATACCTCTGCTTATTCTGAGTGAATTCCTAAAAGATATTGGTGATAGGGTAGGTGTAGGGGCTTCGCAACTCTTCACGGGATACTCAAAGACACTTTACTTTGGATGAGTTTTGGATTTGATTGCTTTATTTCCGATTTTCTTTCTAAATTCTGAATCAAAATCTAATTTTTAACACTTTATATTTCTCTAAAAAGAAACGGGATCGAGAGCTAGAAATTCTTCTAGAATTATCACCAAACTGACCAAGATTTTAAAGTCATCTGTCCACCCTTAGTATATCTAAAACAAAGACCCCTAATATGCATATATCTAATTTTCTTTGTTTCATATAGTACATAAGGCTTTAACCGTAGGGTAGCTGGATATTGTTACTGGTATTGTCGTTTGTCCTCTTCACTCTTCGATACTTCGAAGGCTAATATAATTTACATATTACCCTTATGGACTATAGTAAAAATTTGCTACAATTGTGCTAGATAAAATTTATTCACTATCTTAATACTAATATCACAGATTTAAACTATATTTCTACCTAAAACTAATATAACAGAATAAATATTGCATCTAATAATCATAAAAAAAACATTCTAATCTACTATCTACTGAACTTACTACTTTTTCTCAATTTTTTTTCTTTATATTCTACACGCGCTCAAGGGATTATACTACCCTTTAAATGTTTCAACACAGCGCGTGTGTGAGAGTGAGGTTAAGGAAGAGGAATAATGATAGAAAAGATGTGTGGCGCGATGTTGTGAGACTGTACGTGGTTGTTGTCTCAGATTTTATCTCCAGGGATGGCAGCTGAACTAATGCGGAGAAATTTCCGTGTTGTATTTATCTATGTCCCTTATAATTTGCATAATTTATTTTATTCTTTGTCATATTTTATCGGTATACTAATTTTACTCAATCACATGTTGTTAATTCTATGCCTAAACAGCATGTAATGAGTAAACCGGCAAATCATTGTATGACATTTATTTTTAGAATTAGCGTTTAATGGAAAATAAGAAGACATAGACTACGGCAGGGATCGAACCTGTGACCATGAGGTTGACAGGCGAATACACAACTATCGCGCCACGGGCACCGCACAATGTTTTCAAAGTGTAACCGACACTTGAATTCTCATTTCCGGCTACGATCTAAGCTTCCTTTAAATAATCAACTACGCTGCCTTAGTAATTCTTCTATATTTTGAATTCGCCGTAAGACGAATGGCCGACTTAATGTGTAATGCGTTTATGCATACTCTTCACTCTCCTTTGAGAGTGAGACAGTTATAACTAGATGTCTAAATGTTAAAATATTTTATTATAAATGTGAAAAAGAATTAAACGTGGACGATGGACGGACGACATATTTTGGTACGTTTTGTTTTTTCTATTTAATAACTATTTATATAACTAATTAATTGCCTTTTTTAAAATTATATTTATAGTTATGGCTGTAAACTAAAGCAGTAAAAAGAATAAAAGGTACAAAATGTAAACATGAAAATAAATCTTGGCTTGGACCGACATGGATAAAGCTGAGATGCATAATTACATTTAATCTATTTATCTTACATGGTTTCTAATCAATTTCGTTTTGTTTTAGATGCTGATGTTAAAAATCTATGAATTATGCTACCTATGGAAAACAGGATGAATGCACAAAATTTTGTGAGACATTATGCAAGACATTATGTAAGTCTCATTTGATGTTGTCAGTGGGGGTTGTGTTGAGGTTGAAGAGGTGTGTATGATCACCTCTTCCCTCCTTGCGGATTATGGATGGTAGTTATAATTGTTTGTAGTTAGTGTATTATTCGGTTTATTGTAGGTTTTATTATTATTTTATCATGTTTAGTTTATTATTATTTGCATGTTAATTTAAGTATGATTATTATGGTTTTTTCTTAAATAAAAACAACCGCGCCACGTTACAAGCTCGACGATTATGACTGAGTGATCGTGAGGTCAGAAGCGTCGTAAAAAGAAGTGGTTCTTGTTGTATAATTATACAATTTTCATCAAATGTAACTTTCATCAAACGGGTGGCTAGAGCCCCGCCCTGACTCATGCTTTACTGATTAAGCCGGGCATTTATAATGATGAAATCTTATGATTTTAAAGGAATATTATTTTAAGGAACCTTATTCCGAAAGTTTCTCTATTACATAAAAGGGACATACAAAATCGAAAAAATATCAAGATGAAAGGCTTACTTGTCATTTATTTAGTATCACAGATCTTTGTCGCATGTCAATAAAATAATGCGCTTAAAACTATATTGCACCTCAAAACTAAAAAGATAATAAAAAGTTAAAACTATGCTTAAAAATAAATAAATAAATAAAAATCTCTATTACTAAATAAATGCTAATAAAATCTTTCTCTTAACAAATAAAATATGGGATATGAAAAATATCACAGAAATGAATCATAGTTGTATATCACAGATGGGTATATAATAAAATTAGGCTTATCATAGATGTAGGTTATATTTTTCAAAAGACAAATGTTTATCATAGACGAAAAGCGTTATCACAGAAGTAAATGTTTGTCACAGTAGTTATGCTTAGCAGCAACGATTGTCAAGTTTGCAAGACATTAAGTGTGAAGATTCTTAGCATGGAAAGTTCCAACCTCTTCTCCTCTGAGATTGCCTATCTCATATAGAGATTTCCCAATTGTCTTTAGTACAATAGATTTCAGAAACTTAGGTCTTAATTTTGCATTGTAGTGGTCTGGTAAGCTACTCTGTTTGAAGTTTCGCCTATACACAATTTAACCTACTTGATATTTGACGTCCCTACTTCGTGTGTTATAGAGTTTGGTTGTCTTTTCATGCGATAGTTTTAGGTTTTCAATATTTTTTTTCTAATAATTTCTAGCTTGTCATTACTATTGTTAATTGTTATGTTCACCATCTTTTAAAGCATTTAATTTTCGCAGATGTTCGTATGATCCTCCATGCTGAACCATTTGCCAACAGAAAACTGCGTAATATGGTTCCAACGCAATGGAATCATGGATCACACTTCTTAGAGAAAATGCTGCACTACTAGCATGAGTATCCCAGTCTCTGGTCGGTTTCTAAATAAGACCTAATTTTGGTTAATACTGAACGATTAACTCTTTCAGATGCATTCGCTTGTTGCGAATAAAATGCCGTCCTGATATGTTTAACACCATATCTCTTTAAAAAGCTGGAAAATAGTTCAGATATGAACTGTTTTCCATTGTCTGAACGAATGTACTCGGGTACCTCGGAATAAATAATATGGAATATATTTTCCTCTAAATATTGCACTATTATGGCTGAAGTAGCTTTTTTTCTAGGTTTTAGGAAAACAAACTTGCTAAAGTGGTCTAGGCATATGAATATATGTGTGTTGCCCGCCTTTGTCCTAGGATATGGTCCTAAAAAATCTATATATAACCTTTGAAAAAGTTTTTCTGTCACGACTTGGTTTCCCATTGGAGGTCGTGATATCACAGTTAGAGGTTTATTGCACTTGCAAATTTCACATGAACTTACATGTTCACGCACGTCGGTGGTCATATTAGGCAAAAAATATTTTTGTAGTAGTTTCGCCAGGGTCTTATGGATTCCTCCATGTTCTGCAGCTGGTGAATTATGTGCAGCCTCCATAAGGCTCCTATGCAACTCCTTCGGAACCTAGAGTTTCCAGGCTCTATCTTCCCGAATTGCATCCCCAGTTCTCATGTCTGTCCGTTTATACACACCCTTCTGAAACACATACATCAGGTAGTCGATCTTTGTTTTCATTTACTGTTCCTGCGTACAAAAATATGAAGAACTGAGATCAACTTCCTGCATATCTTTCTCAGGATTGAGCTCAGCTCGTCCATATGGATACGTGAGAAAGTGTCAGGCACTACACTGAGGACCCCTTTTCGGTGTTCGATCGTAAAGTCGAAACCCTGCAGTTTGAAACTCCATCTGGCCAATCGTCCAGATAGATCATTTTGGGTCATTACCCATTTCAAACTGGCATTATCCGCAATTATCGTAAACGGTAGTCCCTGAATGTATGCCCTAAACTTCTTTACGGACAGAAAGGCCGCATAGCATTCAAGTTCAGTCACTGTATAATTCCGTTGAGCGGAATTCAGTTTCTGAGACGTGAAGGCCATGGGTCGCTCGTTTTCCTAAGTATCTTTCTGAAAAAGAACACTCCCTACGCCTGAAGTCGATGTATCGCATTGAATAAAAAATTGTTTAGAAAAATCGGGATTTGTTAATATTGGAGCAGTTACCAACATATTTTTAAGTATATCAAAGGCCTTGACCGCTTCGTCTGTCATACAGAAAGATTTGCCTTTCTTTAGGCAATCGGTCATGGGGGTTGAAATCGTTGGAAAATTTGGTATAAACCGCCTATACCAACCTGTCATTCCCAGGAACCGACGGAGCTGCTTAGGAGTCCCTGGAATTGGAAAATCTTTCACTGCTGAGAGTTGTTGGTTTAATGCCTTTCCCTAGTTCTTCTAGACTTGTCTTTCCCAATCCCAATACTGCAAAAGAAAGAAATAGCTTCTTGACCCTCTCTAGTTCTTCAGACTGTGCTGGTGAAAGTTGCCTGACCGGGATCAAGATCTTGCCCTTCCATCGGAAATGGAGTGTCAAGAGAGCTGATAATATGTGGAGCTACCTTAAAAGCTCTCCAAAAGTCGACTCCTAAATACAGCTTTTGCTGTTAACCTGGTACGACATATAATTCCATTACATTATTAAATTTTCCCCATGAACATTAGTTTTGAACCTAACTAAGATTTGATGATTATTGCCATCAGCAGTCTTAATTCCCAAATTCATTTTTACTAATTCTTTATTGTGATTTCTTAAGAAATCTATTGCACCAAGCCCTAAACAACTAACAGATGCTCCACTATCTAATAGACGGAGCATCTCCTTACCATCAACATAAACTTTCGTATATGGTCTATTACCGTCAGTATTTATTATCACAGACGATACTATTTTTTTCTTGTGTAACCTAGATATTGCACATTTTTCCCTTAGTTTAAAGATTTTTTATATAATTTTTCGATTTTTTTGAACTCTGTTCCAACTCTTCACCGAAAATACGTTTTCTGGCCTCCTGATAATCGATGAGCCTTTGGTGAAGCGATTTCATAGCACTGAGTCAGATTTAACTTTAGTTACGTCTTCGTTTTTATTTCTTTGCAATATATTTACTTTTCCGAGTGACTCGCGTTCGCGGGAGGTTGGGTTTTCGTCGGTAGTGGACTCCCGGTTGCACTCCCGACTTGAACTTTTCCTATGCACGATGCGCATTTGAGGGAGATATTTCCTTGTCCACAACTAAAACATGTCAAGGTATGGAAGCTTGAACGACAACTAGCTTTACTACTTTCATTTTCAATAAAATTTCGTTTTTCCCTTTTAAAATTTGTATGTGGACCCATTACATTCTTATTAAAGCCGGTATTCACCCTGTTTTGCTTAATGCAGCAATATTATACTCTCCTTCCCCTGGGTTACAAAAAGTACGATTATCTTCCTTTATTTCTTGTTTTCTATATTCTACTTCACTTATATTTTTACGGAACCTAACCTCTCTTGTTTCTAAATGAATTTCAGCTCGTCTACACTCTTCTCTTAATTCACGGACTGAATTGATAGAACTGCTAAAAATAAGTTTAGCTACCCTATCCTTTAAATTTGGCCTAAAGATACCTATTAGATCTTGCTCTCTTGGGCGGTTTCGCATTTGTAGAAGGAGAGCCTGAATATCGCTATAAAATTCATCAAAAGTTTCATGCGGAAGTTGTTTCCTATCCATAATTTGTCTTAAAATCTCATGATCTTTTCTTTTATTTTTGAACTGATTTAAAAGTTGGGATTTTAAATCATAATAGTTAAGCATGAAATCAACGCCATTTTCTTCAAGATACTGCCAATACCATCTTTCGGCAGCTCCTGAAACGAGATGGTGAAAATTTGCAAATAAGTCTTTGTCACTTAAATTACATTTTCTTCGCAGAGTTTCAACTCTAAAGATGAAGCTTTCGATCGGCATAGACTTTGATGACCCTTCGAACTTTACTCCCCATTTATGGACGTCTACTCGCCTACAGTTATCCCTAAAATTGTGTGGGTTTCCACTTGCCGTTTGCCCAGAATAAGAAGATTGATTTGTGGTTTGAGATGTAACTGGATTTGACACACTACATCTAGATGTGCAAGTGCAATTTTTTTTTTGTATTAGGAATAGAAGAAGTATGTTGCACAGACGGTATTTCAATGTTACTAATTTTCTTGTTTATTTCCTTAATTTTAGAGACCACATTGACCAACATCTTTGACATACCCTCGTGGAATATAGTCAACGTCCTATCGTTACAATCCCGAACTGCAACTGATATCGCCGATTCTATTTTTTCCGAAATGCTTTCTTCGCTCAACTTCGAGCGAATCAGCTTCGGTCTCGTAAGGTTTACGACTCTTATTCATTGGGTTAGAACAATGCTCATGTGAAGCCTTATTCCCCTCAGTTGATCTTTTAAGAGATCCAAAATTGGAATCTAATGATTTCGGATTTTGATTCCGATTGAAATTTCGATCTTCATTTGTGCCGTTAAGGTCATCATTAATCTCTTCGATAGTTGGTCGATGAAGAGCAAATTCCCTACCTGATTCGCTTCGAATACTTCCTCTTGACGAAGTTGTATTGGTTGTATCTGACCTGTATACCACAGGTGGATTTTCACCTAATGACCTTCTTAAAGTGTCGCCGTTCAAAGTAGACATGGCGTTCGGATTATCCCCAGCTGTAGAACCCCTGTCTTCCATCTCCTCGGTGAGAGTTCTAAGAGGATACCTAACAAAAGGACTCTGCGAACTATTTCTGGGTATAACTCCCGTATTCCTACCTGCAATGGTTCTCTCTAATTAAACTTTCACCTATATGTAACTCTTTATCAAGGGATGAAAAAAAAAACAAGATAGCTATTAGAAAAAAATATGTTATTTAGATAAAAAAAAGTAAAATAAAATAGATTATATATATATGAAAATGAGAATAAAAAGATAGTTGAAAAAATCTAAAATATTAGGAAAATGTATAAAAAAAATTAAAAATAATTTTTAAAAAAATCAGGATTTCCTCTTACAAAATGAATGTTCTCTTTTACTAGCTAAAGTTTTGATTTCATCTCAAAATCGAAGTAATAAAAGAAAACTATGTATATAAAAATATTGCTATTAAAATAAATGTATTTCAGGTTTGCTATATTGCCAAAAAAAATTCAACTAAAAAGTTGAAAGCCTTATAAAAACCTTAAATTTTCCTTTCAATTAAAAAAAAAATTCATATTCAAAAACTATTTAAAACTTTAGAAAGGAGGAGAGAAGAGCAAAAAAAGGAAATGTTTTAAATAGAAGTAAAAAAAATGTAAATAAAAAAATGTTCAGCTTAACTGAATTTTGATTTTTTTTTGTATTGATATGTATAAAATTGAAACAAAAAAATTGAAGTTTATGTTAAATTATTTTCAAAAGATGATTCATATATTACAGCGGTTGTGTGCGGAGTTCCTAAGTCAAGTATCCGTTCTAAAAAGGAATCTGTCTGTATATGTTCTGTCAGTCTAGTCTGTCATGTATATAGTTGGAACCCTCTTGATCACAGCGAGTGTTGATGCCAAACTTTTCCTCCTTGCCACTACTTGCAACGGTTAAAAAAACTGATAGAAGACTGGCCTAAGCATTAAGTTTAGTATCAACACGAACTATTTTTCAAGACGAAAGATCACGCCTCACTAGCAGCTGGACTGTGCCTTATCTACCGGGGCAGCGCGATGCATATGACCTTTCAAAATCGTCCCACTCCTGCCTCGATTTAATCTTCCAATTTCCGCACGGAAACACCGGTTATGAAACCCTACGTTTTGGACAGAAATTTTTAAGCTAATGAAAAGAAGCAGGAGTATATACGGCTGTGAGTATGTTTTGTAAAGAAAGATAGAAAAGTAAAATTTTAGAGTGGTGGAAGACAATATTGAAAGTCCAAGGTGCCGACCTTCCGAAGAAAATCGTCCCCTTGAAGTGGCAATTGGCCTCCAGGAGAGATAAAGAAAAATTCGTTGGGCGCCATTGAAATGAGCTAAGTTTAGTGGCCAAAAGGGCGACTTAACTAGACACACTCGCAAAAAAAAATGATGCCGATTGTAAAAAAAAAGGAAAGAAGAAAAGGAAATAGAAAACTACTATGTTAAACAGACGGATTTTGAGCGGACGTAGAAAGAAAATGGAAAAGAGACATACTCACATTGCCTTTGCCATTACCTTGACGAAAGAATGGATAAATGGATAAAATGATAAATGATATTAATCTATTTTCTCAACAAAAAAAATATAAATATATATTTATATTAAAACTTATCTAACCTATCCAATTTTTATTTAAATTAGATATCTTACCTCCTATTATTACTCTATTTTACTAATTACAACTAAACCCCCTTTTATTACTAACCTAATCTAATCCTAAACTAAATTAATTCAAGAAAACATCCTCAACCCTATATCCATCGTCTCATCAAGATAATGGTTCGCTGGAACATGAAGGTCTGCCTGATGTTGTTGGCATCCGCTTGGCCATCCCTCCCATATGTACTAAAACATATCCAACGGTATCTTCCTTGGCCAGATTGTGGAAGATATCCCCTAATTTGCTCACCAGCTAAAAAAGTATCAAAAAAGTCACGTCATTCTTTTCGCTTTTTCTTTTCATTCGGCCTGACAAAGACCATCCACACACCAGTTGCTTTGCTTTTTAACAATTCATTTTGTTATGAAAATCACAATTCAAATCACCAACTTCTGATAAAACGACTCTTTTCATTTGATCCAAAATAATAAAGTTTTTAATGCTTTCGATATTTATTTACATAAATTCATTAGAAAAAATTAAAACTATAAAAATCGATAAAAATCAAAAAAGGATTTCAGAAAAAAATTATAAAAAAAAAAACAATATCTGCACCTATTCAATTATATATATATATATATATATATGAAATTTGGATTTATTTAGTCTGGGGAATACTTTGGTCGTCCCAGGAAAGATCTAGGTTAATTAAATATACTCACGTCTTTACGCGTCCCTCGAAGTTCTGCTGGGAGGACATATCAGGAACGTTGTTTGAAGCTTCTCTGATTTTTAATATATTTTTTTTACCCGTGTGCATGAAATTTTATCTAAGTGCAGATTATGATTTATAATAAAAATTTTACACTGCCTTTATAATTAAATTAAAAAAAAATTACTTTAGGTAAACAAAAAAATTTAATTTTTGACTTTAACTTCTTCAAGAATTGATGTTATTAACTTTAAAATTATTTTTTTTTCTTCAGGTAAAAATTATTAATTTCACGTTTTGTTTATTTCTTCTTCTGTTCTAAGCTCTTTCTTTGCTCTTCTTTGTTTTAGGATCCTTTGTTGGAGATCTTATGTAGACAGGACATCTACAGCTTTTGTATAAAAATTACGGCAGAGACACCTTTGTGTCCACTCTGAATTTATTTCGTAGCCCCAGGACAACAAATGAGTACCTACACGGAGGTAAAAAAAAGGTTCGAAGTAAAGTCACTATCATCTATGCTCATTTAAAACTACATACCTCTGCTTATTCTGAGTGAATTCCTAAAAGATATTGGTGATAGGGTAGGTGTAGGGGCTTCGCAACTCTTCACGGGATACTCAAAGACACTTTACTTTGGATGAGTTTTGGATTTGATTGCTTTATTTCCGATTTTCTTTCTAAATTCTGAATCAAAATCTAATTTTTAACACTTTATATTTCTCTAAAAAGAAACGGGATCGAGAGCTAGAAATTCTTCTAGAATTATCACCAAACTGACCAAGATTTTAAAGTCATCTGTCCACCCTTAGTATATCTAAAACAAAGACCCCTAATATGCATATATCTAATTTTCTTTGTTTCATATAGTACATAAGGCTTTAACCGTAGGGTAGCTGGATATCGTTACTGGTATTGTCGTTTGTCCTCTTCACTCTTCGATACTTCGAAGGCTAATATAATTTACATATTACCCTTATGGACTATAGTAAAAATTTGCTACAATTGTGCTAGATAAAATTTATTCACTATCTTTATACTAATATCACAGATTTAAACTATATTTCTACCTAAAACTAATATAACAGAATAAATATTGCATCTAATAATCATAAAAAAACATTCTAATCTACTATCTACTGAACTTACTACTTTTTCTCAATTTTTTTTCTTTATATTCTACACGCGCTCAAGGGATTATACTACCCTTTAAATGTTTCAACACAGCGCGTGTGTGAGGGTGAGGTTAAGGAAGAGGAATAATGATAGAAAAGATGTGTGGCGCGATGTTGTGAGACTGTACGTGGTTGTTGTCTCAGATTTTATCTCCAGGGATGGCAGCTGAACTAATGCGGAGAAATTTCCGTGTTGTATTTATCTATGTCCCTTATAATTCGCATAATTTATTTTATTCTTTGTCATATTTTATCGGTATACTAATTTTACTCAATCACATGTTGTTAATTCTATGCCTAAACAGCATGTAATGAGTAAACCGGCAAATCATTGTATGACATTTATTTTTAGAATTAGCGTTTAATGGAAAATAAGAAGACATAGACTACGGCAGGGATCGAACCTGTGACCATGAGGTTGACAGGCGAATACACAACTATCGCGCCACGGCCACCGCACAATGTTTTCAAAGTGTAACCGACACTTGAATTCTCATTTCCGGCTACGATCTAAGCTTCCTTTAAATAATCAACTACGCTGCCTTAGTAATTCTTCTATATTTTGAATTCGCCGTAAGACGAATGGCCGACTTAATGTGTAATGCGTTTATGCATACTCTTCACTCTCCTTTGAGAGTGAGACAGTTATAACTAGATGTCTAAATGTTAAAATATTTTATTATAAATGTGAAAAAGAATTAAACGTGGACGATGGACGGACGACATATTTTGGTACGTTTTGTTTTTTCTATTTAATAACTATTTATATAACTAATTAATTGCCTTTTTTAAAATTATATTTATAGTTATGGCTGTAAACTAAAGCAGTAAAAAGAATAAAAGGTACAAAATGTAAACATGAAAATAAATCTTGGCTTGGACCGACATGGATAAAGCTGAGATGCATAATTACATTTAATCTATTTATCTTACATGGTTTCCAATCAATTTCGTTTTGTTTTAGATGCTGATGTTAAAAATCTATGAATTATGCTACCTATGGAAAACAGGATGAATGCACAAAATTTTGTGAGACATTATGCAAGACATTATGTAAGTCTCATTTGATGTTGTCAGTGGGGGTTGTGTTGAGGTTGAAGAGGTGTGTATGATCACCTCTTCCCTCCTTGCGGATTATGGATGGTAGTTATAATTGTTTGTAGTTAGTGTATTATTCGGTTTATTGTAGGTTTTATTATTATTTTATCATGTTTAGTTTATTATTATTTGCATGTTAATTTAAGTATGATTATTATGGTTTTTTCTTAAATAAAAACAACCGCGCCACGTTACAAGCTCGACGATTATGACTGAGTGATCGTGAGGTCAGAAGCGTCGTAAAAAGAAGTGGTTCTTGTTGTATAATTATACAATTTTCATCAAATGTAACTTTCATCAAACGGGTGGCTAGAGCCCCGCCCTGACTCATGCTTTACTGATTAAGCCGGGCATTTATAATGATGAAATCTTATGATTTTAAAGGAATATTATTTTAAGGAACCTTATTCCGAAAGTTTCTCTATTACATAAAAGGGACATACAAAATCGAAAAAATATCAAGATGAAAGGCTTACTTGTCATTTATTTAGTATCACAGATCTTTGTCGCATGTCAATAAAATAATGCGCTTAAAACTATATTGCACCTCAAAACTAAAAAGATAATAAAAAGTTAAAACTATGCTTAAAAATAAATAAATAAATAAAAATCTCTATTACTAAATAAATGCTAATAAAATCTTTCTCTTAACAAATAAAATATGGGATATGAAAAATATCACAGAAATGAATCATAGTTGTATATCACAGATGGGTATATAATAAAAGTAGGCTTATCATAGATGTAGGTTATATTTTTCAAAAGACAAATGTTTGTCATAGACGAAAAGCGTTATCACAGAAGTAAATGTTTGTCACAGTAGTTATGCTTAGCAGCAACGATTGTCAAGTTTGCAAGACATTAAGTGTGAAGATTCTTAGCATGGAAAGTTCCAACCTCTTCTCCTCTGAGATTGCCTATCTCATATAGAGATTTCCCAATTGTCTTTAGTACAATAGATTTCAGAAACTTAGGTCTTAATTTTGCATTGTAGTGGTCTGGTAAGCTATTCTGTTTGAAGTTTCGCCTATACACAATTTAACCTACTTGATAATTGACGTCCCTACTTCGTGTGTTATAGAGTTTGGTTGTCTTTTCATGCGATAGTTTAAGGTTTTCAATATTTTTTTCTAATAATTTCTAGCTTGTCATTACTATTGTTAATTGTTATGTTCACCATCTTTTAAAGCATTTAATTTTCGCAGATGTTCGTATGATCCTCCATGCTGAACCATTTGCGAACCGAAAACTGCGTAATATGGTTCCAACGCAATGGAATCATGGATCACACTTCTTAGAGAAAATGCTGCACTACTAGCATGAGTATCCCAGTCTCTGGTCGGTTTCTAAATAAGACCTAATTTTGGTTAATACTGAACGATTAACTCTTTCAGATGCATTCGCTTGTTGCGAATAATGCCGTCCTGATATGTTTAACACCATATCTCTTTAAAAAGCTGGAAAATAGTTCAGATATGAACTGTTTTCCATTGTCTGAACGAATGTACTCGGGTACCTCGGAATAAATAATATGGAATATATTTTCCTCTAAATATTGCACTATTATGGCTGAAGTAGCTTTTTTTCTAGGTTTTAGGAAAACAAACTTGCTAAAGTGGTCTAGGCATATGAATATATGTGTGTTGCCCGCCTTTGTCCTAGGATATGGTCCTCAAAAATCTATATATAACCTTTGAAAAAGTTTTTCTGTCACGACTTGGTTTCCCATTGGAGGTCGTGATATCACAGTTAGAGGTTTATTGCACTTGCAAATTTCACATGAACTTACATGTTCACGCACGTCGGTGGTCATATTAGGCAAAAAATATTTTTGTAGTAGTTTCGCCAGGGTCTTATGGATTCCTCCATGTTCTGCAGCTGGTGAATTATGTTCAGCCTCCATAAGGCTCCTATGCAACTCCTTCGGAACCCAGAGTTTCCAGGCTCTATCTTCCCGAATTGCATCCCCAGTTCTCATGTCTGTCCGTTTATACACACCCTTCTGAAACACATACATCAGGTAGTCGATCTTTGTTTTCATTTACTGTTCCTGCGAACAAAAATATGAAGAACTGAGATCAACCTCCTGCATATCTTTCTCAGGATTGAGCTCAGCTCGTCCATATGGATACGTGAGAAAGTGTCAGGCACTACACTGAGGACCCCTTTTCGGTGTTCGATCGTAAAGTCGAAACCCTGCAGTTTGAAACTCCATCTGGCCAATCGTCCAGATAGATCATTTTGGGTCATTACCCATTTCAAACTGGCATTATCCGCAATTATCGTAAACGGTAGTCCCTGAATGTATGCCCTAAACTTCTTTACGGACAGAAAGGCCGCATAGCATTCAAGTTCAGTCACTGTATAATTCCGTTGAGCGGAATTCAGTTTCTGAGACGTGGAGGCCATGGGTCGCTCGTTTTCCTAAGTATCTTTCTGAAAAAGAACACTCCGTACGCCTGAAGTCGATGTATCGCATTGAATAAAAAATTGTTTAGAAAAATCGGGATTTGTTAATATTGGAGCAGTTACCAACATATTTTTAAGTATATCAAAGGCCTTGACCGCTTCGTCTGTCATACAGAAAGATTTGCCTTTCTTTAGGCAATCGGTCATGGGGGTTGAAATCGTTGGAAAATTTGGTATAAACCGCCTATACCAACCTGTCATTCCCAGGAACCGACGGAGCTGCTTAGGAGTCCCTGGAATTGGAAAATCTTTCACTGCTGAGCGTTGTTGATTTAATGCCTTTCCCTAGTTCTTCTAGACTTGTCTTTCCCAATCCCAACACTGCAAAAGAAAGAAATAGCTTCTTGACCCTCTCTAGTTCTTCAGACTGTGCTGGTGAAAGTTGCCTGACCGGGATCAAGATCTTGCCCTTCCATCGGAAATGGAGTGTCAAGAGAGCAGATAATATGTGGAGCTACCTTAAAAGCTCTCCAAAAGTCGACTCCTAAATACAGCTTTTGCTGTTAACCTGGTACGACATATAATTCCATTACATTATTAAATTTTCCCCATGAACATTAGTTTTGAACCTAACTAAGATTTGATGATTATTGCCATCAGCAGTCTTAATTCCCAAATTCATTTTTACTAATTCTTTATTGTGATTTCTTAAGAAATCTATTGCACCAAGCCCTAAACAACTAACAGATGCTCCACTATCTAATAGACGGAGCATCTCCTCACCATCAACATAAACTTTCGTATATGGTCTATTACCGTCAGTATTTATTATCACAGACGATACTATTTTTTTCTTGTGTAACCTAGATATTGCACATTTTTCCCTTAGTTTAAAGATTTTTTATATAATTTTTCGATTTTTTTGAACTCTGTTCCAACTCTTCACCGAAAATACGTTTTCTGGCCTCCTGATAATCGATGAGCCTTTGGTGAAGCGATTTCATAGCACTGAGTCAGATTTAACTTTAGTTACGTCTTCGTTTTTATTTCTTTGCAATATATTTACTTTTCCGAGTGACTCGCGTTCGCGGGAGGTTGGGTTTTCGTCGGTAGTGGACTCCCGGTTGCACTCCCGACTTGAACTTTTCCTATGCACGATGCGCATTTGAGGGAGATATTTCCTTGTCCACAACTAAAACATGTCAAGGTATGGAAGCTTGAACGACAACTAGCTTTACTACTTTCATTTTCAATAAAATTTCGTTTTTCCCTTTTAAAATTTGTATGTGGACCCATTACATTCTTATTAAAGCCGGTATTCACCCTGTTTTGCTTAATGCAGCAATATTATACTCTCCTTCCCCTGGGTTACAAAAAGTACGATTATCTTCCTTTATTTCTTGTTTTCTATATTCTACTTCACTTATATTTTTACGGAACCTAACCTCTCTTGTTTCTAAATGAATTTCAGCTCGTCTACACTCTTCTCTTAATTCACGGACTGAATTGATAGAACTGCTAAAAATAAGTTTAGCTACCCTATCCTTTAAATTTGGCCTAAAGATACCTATTAGATCTTGCTCTCTTGGGCGGTTTCGCATTTGTAGAAGGAGAGCCTGAATATCGCTATAAAATTCATCAAAAGTTTCATGCGGAAGTTGTTTCCTATCCATAATTTGTCTTAAAATCTCATGATCTTTTCTTTTATTTTTGAACTGATTTAAAAGTTGGGATTTTAAATCATAATAGTTAAGCATGAAATCAACGCCATTTTCTTCAAGATACTGCCAATACCATCTTTCGGCAGCTCCTGAAACGAGATGGTGAAAATTTGCAAATAAGTCTTTGTCACTTAAATTACATTTTCTTCGCAGAGTTTCAACTCTAAAGATGAAGCTTTCGATCGGCATAGACTTTGATGACCCTTCGAACTTTACTCCCCATTTATGGACGTCTACTCGCCTACAGTTATCCCTAAAATTGTGTGGGTTTCCACTTGCCGTTTGCCCAGAATAAGAAGATTGATTTGTGGTTTGAGATGTAACTGGATTTGACACACTACATCTAGATGTGCAAGTGCAATTTTTTTTTTGTATTAGGAATAGAAGAAGTATGTTGCACAGACGGTATTTCAATGTTACTAATTTTCTTGTTTATTTCCTTAATTTTAGAGACCACATTGACCAACATCTTTGACATACCCTCGTGGAATATAGTCAACGTCCTATCGTTACAATCCCGAACTGCAACTGATATCGCCGATTCTATTTTTTCCGAAATGCTTTCTTCGCTCAACTTCGAGCGAATCAGCTTCGGTCTCGTAAGGTTTACGACTCTTATTCATTGGGTTAGAACAATGCTCATGTGAAGCCTTATTCCCCTCAGTTGATCTTTTAAGAGATCCAAAATTGGAATCTAATGATTTCGGATTTTGATTCCGATTGAAATTTCGATCTTCATTTGTGCCGTTAAGGTCATCATTAATCTCTTCGATAGTTGGTCGATGAAGAGCAAATTCCCTACCTGATTCGCTTCGAATACTTCCTCTTGACGAAGTTGTATTGGTTGTATCTGACCTGTATACCACAGGTGGATTTTCACCTAATGACCTTCTTAAAGTGTCGCCGTTCAAAGTAGACATGGCGTTCGGATTATCCCCAGCTGTAGAACCCCTGTCTTCCATCTCCTCGGTGAGAGTTCTAAGAGGATACCTAACAAAAGGACTCTGCGAACTATTTCTGGGTATAACTCCCGTATTCCTACCTGCAATGGTTCTCTCTAATTAAACTTTCACCTATATGTAACTCTTTATCAAGGGATGAAAAAAAAACAAGATAGCTATTAGAAAAAAATATGTTATTTAGATAAAAAAAAGTAAAATAAAATAGATTATATATATATGAAAATGAGAATAAAAAGATAGTTGAAAAAATCTAAAATATTAGGAAAATGTATAAAAAAAATTAAAAATAATTTTTAAAAAAATTAGGATTTCCTCTTACAAAATGAATGTTCTCTTTTACTAGCTAAAGTTTTGATTTCATCTCAAAATCGAAGTAATAAAAGAAAACTATGTATATAAAAATATTGCTATTAAAATAAATGTATTTCAGGTTTGCTATATTGCCAAAAAAAATTCAACTAAAAATTTGAAAGCCTTATAAAAACCTTAAATTTTCCTTTCAATTCAAAAAAAAATTCATATTCAAAAACTATTTAAAACTTTAGAAAGGAGGAGAGAAGTGCAAAAAAAGGAAATGTTTTAAATAGAAGTAAAAAAAATGTAAATAAAAAAATGTTCAGCTTAACTGAATTTTGATTTTTTTTTGTATTGATATGTATAAAATTGAAACAAAAAAATTGAAGTTTATGTTAAATTATTTTCAAAAGATGATTCATATATTACAGCGGTGGTGTGCGGAGTTCCTAAGTCAAGTATCCGTTCTAAAAAGGAATCTGTCTGTATATGTTCTGTCAGTCTAGTCTGTCATGTATATAGTTGGAACCCTCTTGATCACAGCGAGTGTTGATGCCAAACTTTTCCTCCTTGCCACTACTTGCAACGGTTAAAAAAACTGATAGAAGACTGGCCTAAGCATTAAGTTTAGTATCAACACGAACTATTTTTCAAGACGAAAGATCACGCCTCACTAGCAGTTGGACTGTGCCTTATCTACCGGGGCAGCGCGATGCATATGGCCTTTCAAAATCGTCCCACTCCTGCCTCGATTTAATCTTCCAATTTCCGCACGGAAACACCGGTTATGAAACCCTACGTTTTGGACAGAAATTTTTAAGCTAATGAAAAGAAGCAGGAGTATATACGGCTGTGAGTATGTTTTGTAAAGATAGAAAAGTAAAATTTTAGAGTGGTGGAAGACAATATTGAAAGTCCAAGGTGCCGACCTTCCGAAGAAAATCGTCCCCTTGAAGTGGCAATTGGCCTCCAGGAGAGATAAAGAAAAATTCGTTGGGCGCCATTGAAATGAGCTAAGTTTAGTGGCCAAAAGGGCGACTTTAGTGTTTCGCTTAGGACGGCGGCATGCGCGTCTCGGCACGGCTAAGCCTCGTCGGACGTGGTGGTTCTTGTCCTTAACTAGACACACTCGCAAAAAAAAATGATGCCGATTGTAAAAAAAAAGGAAAGAAGGAAATAGAAAACTACTATGTTAAACAGACGGATTTTGAGCGGACGTAGAAAGAAAATGGAAAAGAGACATACTCACATTGCCTTTGCCATTACCTTGACGAAAGAATGGATAAATGGATAAAATGATAAATGATATTAATCTATTTTCTCAACAAAAAAAATATAAATATATATTTATATTAAAACTTATCTAACCTATCCAATTTTTATTTAAATTAGATATCTTACCTCCTATTATTACTCTATTTTACTAATTACAACTAAACCCCCTTTTATTACTAACCTAATCTAATCCTAAACTAAATTAATTCAAGAAAACATCCTCAACCCTATATCCATCGTCTCATCAAGATAATGGTTCGCTGGAACATGAAGGTCTGCCTGATGTTGTTGGCATCCGCTTGGCCATCCCTCCCATATGTACTAAAACATATCCAACGGTATCTTCCTTGGCCAAATTGTGGAAGATATCCCCTAATTTGCTCACCAGCTAAAAAAGTATCAAAAAAGTCACGTCATTCTTTTCGCTTTTTCTTTTCATTCGGCCTGACAAAGACCATCCACACACCAGTTGCTTTGCTTTTTAACAATTCATTTTGTTATGAAAATCACAATTCAAATCACCAACTTCTGATAAAACGACTCTTTTCATTTGATCCAAAATAATAAAGTTTTTAATGCTTTCGATATTTATTTACATAAATTCATTAGAAAAAATTAAAACTATAAAAATCGATAAAAATCAAAAAAGGAATTCAAAAAAAAATTATAAAAAAAACAATATCTGCACCTATTCAATTATATATATATATATATATATATATATATATATATGAAATTTGTATTTATTTAGTCTGGGGAATACTTTGGTCGTCCCAGGAAAGATCTAGGTTAATCAAATATACTCCCGTCTTTACGCGTCCCTCGAAGTTCTGCCGGGAGGACAAATCAGGAACGTTGTTTGAAGCTTCTCTGATTTTTAATATATTTTTTTTACCCGGGTGCATGAAATTTTATCTAAGTGCAGATTATGATTTATAATAAAAATTTTACACTGCCTTTATAATTAAATTTAAAAAAAATTACTTTAGGTAAACAAAAAAATTTAATTTTTGACTTTAACTTCTTCAAGAATTGATGTTATTAACTTTAAAATTATTTTTTTTTTCTTCAGGTAAAAATTATTAATTTCACTTTTTGTTTGTTTCTTCTTCTGTTCGCTCTTCTTTGTTTTAGGATCCTTTTGTTGGAGATCTTATGTAGGCAGGACACCTATAGCTTTTGTAAAAAAATTACGGCAGAGGCACCTTTGTGTCCACTCTGAATTTCGTAGCACCAGGCCTACAAATGAGCACCTACACGGAGGTAAAAAAAAAGGTTCGAAGTTAAGTCACCATCATCTATGCTCAGTTAAAACTACACACCTCTGCTTATATTGAGTGAATTCTTAAAATATATTGGTGATAGGGTAGGTGTAGGGGCTTCGCAACTCTTCACGTGATACTCAAAGACACTTTACTTTGGATGAGTTTTAGATATTTGATTGCTTTATTTCCTATTTTCTTTCTAAATTCTGAATCAAAGTCTAATTTTTAACACTTTATATTTCTCTAAAAGGAAACGGGATCGAGAGCTAGAAATTCGAATTATCACCAAACTGACCAAGATTTTAAAGTCATCTGTCCACCCTTTGAATATCCTAAAACAAAGACCCCTAATATACATACATCTAATTTTCTTTGTTTCATATAGTACATAAGGCTATAACCGTAGGGTAGCTGGATATTGTTACTGGTATTGTCGTTTGTCCTCTTCACTCTTCGATACTTCGAAGGCTAATATAATTTACATATTACCCTTATGGACTATAGTAAAAATTTGCTACAATTGTGCTAGATAAAATTTATTCACTATCTTACTACTAATATCACAGATTTAAACTACATTTCTACATAAAACTAATATCACAGAATAAATATTGAATCTAATAATCCTAAAAAAAACATTCTAGTCTACTATCTATTTCACTTACTACTTTTTCTCAATGTTTTCAGAGTGTAACCGACACTTGAATTCTCATTTCCGTCTACGATCTAAGCTTCCTTTAAATAATCTACTACGCTGCCTTAGTACGAGTAATTCTTCTATTTTCTGAATTCGCCGTAAGACGAATGGCCGACTTAATGTGTAATGCGTTTATACATACTCTTCACTCTCCTTTAAGAGTGAGACAGTTATAACTAGATGTCTAAATGTCAAAATATTTTATTATAAATGTGAAAAATAATTAAACGTTGACGATGGACGGACGACATATTTTGGTAAGTTTTGTTTTTTTTATTTAATAACTATTTATATAACTAATTATTTACTTTTTTAAAATTATATTTATAGTTATGGCTGTAAACTAAAGCAGTAAAAATAATACAAGGTACGTAGCATAACTAATAAACTAAAAGGTACACATGTAAACATGAAAACAAATATTGGCTTTGACCGACATGGATAAAGCTGAGATGCATGATTACATTTAATCTATCTATCTTACATGGTTTCTAATCAATTTCGTTTTGTTTTAGATGCTGATGTTAAAAATATATGAATTATGCTACCTATAGAATACAGGGTGAATGCACAAAATTGTGTGAGACATTATGCAAGACATTATGGAAGTCTCATTTGATGTTGGCAGTGGGGGTTGTGTTGAGGTTGAAAAGGTGTGTATGATCACCTCTTCTCTCCTTGCGGATTATGGATGGTAGTTATGATTGTTTGTAGTTAGTGTATTATTCGGTTTTATTATTACTTTATCATGTTTAGTATATTATTATGTGCATGTTAATTTAAATATGATTATTATGTTTTTTTTTTTAATAAATGCAACCACGCCACGTTACATAGTTTACCACAAAAGAGAACTGTGTAGCCTTTTTTCATTAACTTCTTTATTGAAAGTAAGCTCCCTTGCAGATTTGCAAGATAAAGGGAGTCTTCAATAAGTACTGTAACCTCTATGGTCTTGCTGTTGGTGGTCTTTATTTTGTAGTGATTTGCTCTCTACTTGCTACTGTAATATGAATTAATCCATCTTGTTTGAGATATGTACCGTGACTCCTTAATCCAAAACCCAGCCTTCACCAAGTAATATCCGTATGGATGACCAAACATTTTTTATATATAAACAATAATTAAATTTGAGTTTTCTTAATAATTTCTTAATAAATCAATAATATTTAATTTTTACTATTTCCCATAGAGATACCTGTTTTTTATCATCATTGCATCACTTTCAAACAGCTGATTGATGTCATCTTTTTCTATTCCGGATAGTATTTTTGTTTCTTTATTCATTCCATTCTGTATATTGTGGATAAAAAATACGTCTTTTCCATCCATTATATTCTTTATGCGAAATAAATGAAGAAATACACTCTTTATATAAGTCACATATCTCGCAAAATCCTACACCCAATCTATGTTTAATTCCCGACCTAAATTCCTTCCCACAGAATTATAAGTCATTGAAATTTTCCACTATGCAATACTTGATATTCAATTTTATTTTCATCCTCACAGAACCCAAAGTGCATTTGCAAGCACTTTGACAATTCCTCTGAATGTAACATGATCTATAGAACAAGCATTTGTATGTACACTAAGTTAATATAATTTTTATATTTGATATCAAAAAGGGAGTTCAGTTGGAATTAACATCGCAACCAAGCGGCTTGTAAGCCCGTGACGAATAAATATATTTTTTTTTTTAATCAAAAGGCGTATTTAAACTTATATTTTATACAAAAATTTTGCGAGTATGCAGACGGTCTAGCCATCAGCAGTCACCATCCATGGATGCACGTAGCAGAATGTAGTACAAATCCGCACGCACACTCACGCAAGCCCCCTGCGCCGCTTAAACCAACCAGCAGGAGCAGGCATACATTTTCGCGCGCGGTAAAGAGATAGGGGGTATTACTCCCTCTCCTACGCCACGCCGCGCCGGCCGGCGGTCTACTCTCCCACCGTCTTACGAATTTTCGATCGGGCCACGTTTCCTGACGCGAGTTTATTATTTTTACCCATCTCAAATCTTACGAATTTTCGATCAGGTTACGTTTCCTGAGGCGAGTTTATTATTTTGTACCCATCCCAAAAAAGTGCACAACGCCGCTAAAGAAGTTTCCACTTCAAAAAGTTTAAATTTTTTGTTAATTCATTCATTTAAGCAGATAAGCAATTGTATACAACAAAATTTATATAACTTTTAATAACTTTGAAAACATTCTTTCCCATCATATATCGGAAGCGAAGATACTTAACCTTGGGCAGGGGCGTGGTTAATATATTGTTAATTTGGTTTCGAGTAGGTTTATTTATCTTTATATTGAGCATCTATGTGCTCTGTTCGTTTGTAGATTTCTGGGTTTTTTATGAGCCGGATAGCCCCTCAATTGTCCACATATAGAGTTGGCTTAGCAAATTCATCGTTCAGCAAATCAGATAACAATTGATGAACCCATTGCAGTTCCTTGACCGCCTTGCATGCAGCAACAAACTCTCCTTCTGTAGTAGACTACGCAACGCATTTCTGACTTTGCAAAGTCAGAGTGATGCAGCTTGAATTCATTAGGTAGACGAAACCACTGGCTGAACGTCTAGTTACAACGTCCCCAACATAGTGTGCATCACTCAAACAAGATAAACTAAATTTAGTACTTTTAAGAAGCATACCAAAGTCCGCTGTTCCCTTAACATATCGCAAGATATGTTTAATCATTGTCACATGAATCAGATTAGACTTGTCCCAATATCGACTTACATAACCAATGTCGTAAGCTATATCTGGTTGCGTAGTTAGCATCAAGTACATGAGGTTTCCAACAGCTTGTCGAAAAGGGAATCTCACTTCTTCTGCCATGACTTCCAGGCCGCACGTTGAATTAATTGAAACATCTGCTGGTACTGCGTCATTCATACCAAATTTCTCAATTAATCTTTTGACATACAGCGACTGATTTACATGAATGGAACTATTCTGGAGTCTTCTTAGTTCCAATCCCAAAACATTCCTGGCTGGGAAGAAATATATTTCTAAAATGGTTGTATTTCTATTTTTCGTAAATATTCACTGTTCAGCATCGCGATCTGAAAACTAAGTCATTTAGTAATTCCTTAAAGGTCTGGCACGATCATCCGTAGGCTTGTTTGAACCCGTATACTCTTTTCGAGTTTGCAAACCCGAAGAGTTTCATCCTCGTATACTTTGGCTGGCGAACATAAATCTCCTCATCAATACCGTTGTAACATCAAATTGTTTTAAGTGCAAATTTTCACAGGCCGAAATCGCCAAAATCGGTCTTACGGACGAAAATTTTGCAACAACTCCAAACTGTTGGCTAAAACCACCTGCAACTAACCTTGCCTTGAGACGCTCACCTTGGTTTTTGTTGCTTCTTTCAACTGGTACAATCATTTTGTATCAACCACCTTTCTGTCATATGGTAAGTCTACCAACGATTTCCGAATCCATTGCAGTTTTCCATTTTATATTGTCACCACACGTAATGGCATCATCGTATATATACAAGAGTTAGCCTTACTTTCTTTGCCTTTAGTGCTCCTTAGAGCACCAATCTTTGGTATAATTCTTTGGAACGTAACCTCCATCTTGCAAGCGATCTGCTTCTACTTCCACGCCAGCACCATCAGCATCTTAAAACAAGTCGTCAGCAACTTTCTCCATCCCAGATTCATCCATATCAGCTTCCTCCGTCGCAGCTTTAACAACATCAGCAACATCTTCGACTGATTTGAGTTTTTCAGGATCTCCCAGAATTAAGTAGGTAACTGAAACTCGTGCATCAGAGCGTACCACCCTTGAATTTGTAGTATTATTTTAGTTTAGTTTAGTTTATTTCATCAAGCAGAGTTTTACAATCTCTTATAGATTACAACTTATATAATAAATGTAATAATAATAAAAGTAAAAGTAGTATAGTAAAATATGTACAGTAAATTTCATTTTATAAATATAAATAAATATTAATTTAAATAAACTATGTGTCGATATATAACAAAACAAGCATGACATTTTTTTTAAAGCTATCTCTTGAACAGAGTTGAAAAATATCTAAAGAGTGTAACACACTATTTGTCACTTTAATGCAACGGGATATATGTTCATTTCTACAATAGTTATTTATAGAAAATTCATCACGTAGGTAGAAAAACATACGAAGACTTCTGCAAGGAAAATACAAGTTAATACGTTCAAGCAAATAAGAACAATTTATGTGATTGCTTAAGATATCTTTTATCATCATTATTGAAAAATATTTCCTTCTTAACTCAAGCGTTTGCATACCAAAGAGCTGGCATCTTACATTATATGGAGGTCTATCAATACTCCAATTAAGCTTATTAAAAGCGTATCTAGTGAAAGATTTCTGTACTCTTTCTATTCTTATGGAATGAGTGTTATAAAAAGGATTCCAAACAACACTACAATACTCCAGATTAGATCTGACAAAAGCAGAGTAAAGGCATTTGAGCACGTAAGGATCAGAAAATTCCTTTGTATTTCTTCGTACAAAACCAAGCATCTTATAGGCTTTATTAACTATAAAATCAATGTGAAAATTAAAAGAAAGCTTATGATCTAATATAATTCCTAAGTCTTTTTTTTGAGTAACTTTTTCTAAAATAATATCATTAATTGAATAATCAAACAAAATGTGTGATTTTCTTCTAAAACACGTAAAACTTTGACACTTAGAGACATTCAGATAGAGTAAGTTTCTATCACACCATAATGCTAATTTATTTAGATCTTCTTGCAATAATAGACAATCATCAACAGATTTTACGACTTTAAAAATTTTAACATCATCAGCATACAACAAATAATTAGAAAAATTAATAGTATCAGGAATATCATTTATAAAAAGTATGAAAAACAAAGGTCCAATATGACTCCCCTGTGGAACACCTGAGGTTGCTTTGATAGCTTTAGATTTGAATTTATTTATTTTAACGAATTGGATCCTATTACTCAGATATGAACTTATCCATTTTAAAAAATGAGAATGGAATCCTAGCAAAGAAAGTTTATGAACAAGAATTTCATGATTTACCCTATCAAAGGCCTTAGCGAAATCTGTGAATACTATGTCTGTCTGATAACCCTTTTCAAATCCTTTTACTACAGAGTTACATAAAACAGTGAGATTAGAAGCTGTTGATCTGCCTGACACAAAACCGTGTTGAGATTCAGCAATTACATTTTTGGTAAAAAAATAAAGCTTATCACAAACAATCTTTTCAAATACTTTTGGAATAACAGATAGCTTACAAATCGGTCTGTAATTACATACTTTTTGTCTTGATCCAGATTTGAAAATTGGAGAAATAAAAGATGTTTTGCATTCATCTATGAATTGACCAGTACGAAGAGACAAATTGAAAATCCAGCAAAGGGGTATCGCGAGAGATGTTGCACATTTCCTAATGATTTTAGGAGAAATACCATCCGGTCCAGCACTTTTATTTTCATTTATACCTCTTAAGGCTTCAGATACTTCCATTCTACTTAAGTTGATGCTTCCAATATCAACAACATTAGGTGGTAAAAACTGAGGAAGTACACTAGGTGACGTAAGAGAATATACTGATTTAAAATAATCAGCAAAAAGATTGCATATAGTTGATAGATCACTGGAAGTACAACCGCAAAATTCCATGCAATTCGGTTATCCAGTTGATTTTTTCTTTGTGTTAACAAATTTCCAAAAATGTTTACTATCAACCTTGATTTGTGATTCAGCATTTAATATAAAATTATTGTATAAAAACTTATTAAGCACATCGAACTCTTTCTGTAAGTTTAAATACTTATGATGGTTGACCAAAATGGTTCTATCCTTTTTATAAATTTTAAAAGCTTTATTTTTTCTATTTTTCAGATTTGATAGCATTTTGTTAAACCAAGGGGGGTTGGAGTTTTGTTGAACAATTTTTTTTGGAATAAAACTATCAGATGCCTGCTTTAATTTCAATTTGAATATGTAAAACGCTTGAGTTAAATCTTGATTCAAAAAAATAGTCTCCCAATCAATAGAACTAAGAAATAAATTCATTGCATCAAAGTTGCCGCGTTTAAAATCATATAACTCAATAATGTCATGAGAGTTTGAGATATATGCCAATAATTTACAATTTACAGATAGACATACATGATGCATGGTGTTATTTACAACTGGAAAATTGATTCTATCTAAATAAACTTCAAGTTCTTTATTAACAAAAATTAAATCAAGAATGCGATTCAGCATATTTTGGATATCATTGATTTGCGTTAGGTTAAACTGACTATAAAAATCAATAACTGAGCTCTCAATATCAGTCGAAACGTTAAATGGGACTAAGCAATTTTCATCAGTATCTAACTTCCAAGTAATATCTCCAATATTGTAATCGCCTAAACAAATAACGTGGTCAGAAGGACCTAAATTACATAATAATGACCTACAATTATTTAAATGCAAGTTATAAAGCTCTAGAGAACTACCTGGCCGAATATAGCTCACACTTAAATATAAATTAACATTTTTCACAAATGAAACTTTTACAATTAATTGGTCTACATCAAAGTTATGCAATAATTGACTAGATATCAAGTCTTTTTGGCAGGAAATAAATTTAGACTGGATAGCAATTAAAACCCCACCACCTCTATCGAACCCGGTTGTCGTCGCAAAACGATCTTTACGATATACATTATATTGTCTAGCGTTAAAAATTTCACTCGTTAAGTGACTATCATTCAGCCAGGTTTCAGTTAATACAATAATTTCATAATCTTGAGATGCAAAGTAAAAGTATAAATTATTCAATTTAGTTCTTACTCCTCCTACGTTTTGGTAGTAAATACTGAAATTTTCGTATCGTGGATTAACATCAACAGCAACAACAGCAACATCAGGAACATCAGCAACATCAGCAGCAGCAGCAAATTGAACTTCGATATTGTTTACAATATCAATATTAGCGACATCATTTAATACAGTTTCATCAATGCAAACGTCAACAGCAACATCAGCATCAGCCGTGCAGTCATATTCAACATTATTTGACAGACAAACATAATCAACACCATCATTATTTAAATATGCAAATTCAGCAGAAAGATCAGCAACACAATCAGCAACTGTAGCAATATCAACCTTAGCAACATAATCAGCAACAGCAGCATCATCAACCCCGACATTATTTACAATATCAACAGCGGCAACATCGATTAAAGCAATCTCATCAACACCCACATCGGCAACGGCCATTCCATCAAATTCAACATAGATAGAAACATCATCACATTTAATTAAGCAGTTCAGTTTATCAATGTTACTACAGGAGGATTTTCGTTTTTTGACGTATCTTCTTGGTCCTGAGGCAAGTCATGGTTTGTTGGCCTGTCCCTGTAGCTAAACGAACGAATTTTTACTCCATTTGGCCAGAAGTCGTTATTAAAAATAATGTTTGTAAATTCTAAAGGGGTTCCTACTTTAAAGTTTACATATTTAAGTTTAGTCATGTCTTCTTCTTCTTCATAATTATGCTTAACCAATTTATAGCAAAGGAATAATGATTTATCTAAACTGGTTTTCGAAGAAATATAGGAGATTATATCATCAGGTGTTGTTTTCGGCTTAAAGCTGGATAGATGATCTGAACTACATCCCTACAAAAATCTACTTTGTTATCATCTGGAATGTATACTCTATAACATTTAAAACCATATTCGTAGCCAAAGAATATTCCTTTCTTTGATTTGCGATCAAATTTTTTTCTCTTCTGTTGTGGGACGTGAACGAAAACTTAACTTCCAAAAATTTGGACATTTTCAATTTCTGTTTCCATTCAGAACTATGGTTCGTATGGGGTTTTATCTTTAACCGAGCTGGTACCTGTTCGATTAAGTAAATAAACAGCTGTGTTTCCAATATTAGCCCAACATTTTTGAGATAAGTCCTTAGCATGAAACGTTGAACGTGCCGCTTTAACAATGGCACGCATCTCACGCTTGGCGCCACCACTATGTTGTGGGGTGAAGGAAACTGTCTTCTGATTATGTACACTCCTCTGACTCAGTATGTTCTGAACAACCTTATTTGAGTACTCTGTACCGTTGTCTGTTCTAAGAGTACGAACCTCCTTCCCAGTTTCAGTTAAAACTATGTCTAAATAATTTTTAATATAAATCTGGTACTCGGACTTTTCTTGCAGAAAGAAAACAGTTCTAAAATGTGAAGTCATCCTTGAAAAGAAGAGAGTATTTAGAACCGCCAATAGAGCTCTGAGGCATCGGTTCATACATGTCAGAGTGTACAAGTGCGACTAAATCACTAGGGATATGTTGACTACTTTGGAATTGACCCCCATGACCTCGAAAAATAGGCTTCATTGACAAAAGGGAATTTTTTTACCACTAATGTTTTCTTAACATGGACAATATTCCGATGACCTAGTTTCTCATGCCACCTCTACGCTCGTCTTATCTGCTTTAGTAAAGTTGACTGATGGTGAAATAACTTTCATAAATAATTTGAACAACTTATTTTCTCTTACTACCATTGCCAACACAATATTTCCTTTAATTAACTCGCATTTGGATTTATTTGAGACAAATCACAGACCCTTGTCCGATGCACAATTCAAATAAAATAAAATGCACGACTGCGATGTGTACTTGCTCCTATGTTCGATCAAATTAAATGGAAAAGATTCTTAATAGAAAAAAAAAATATATTTTTAAAGTCGTTTTTCACTTAATAAAAATTCTCAAATAATTTCCAAAAAAAAATATTGGTATGGAAATTTTAAATATTTAATAATATAAATTCAATGATAAAATTTCGGAAAAAACCGTCCCCGTATTCAAAATTTTGAATTTTCAAAAAAAAATTATTCGAAAATTTGAAATGCATGTTTAGAATTTGAAGTAACTCCTGTATAAAAATTTTGATCGAAATCCGTTGAGCCGTTTATGAGAAATTTGGAAATCAATAAAATGGTTGTATGGCAGGTACCGTTAATAACAAAATATTTAAAAAAAATGTTGGCCAAAATGTGGACCATATCCGAAGTAGTACACACACCAATTTTATTAAAATCGTTAGAGCCGTTTTCGAGAGAATTAAGATAGTTGAAAAATTTGTATGGCAAGTACCGTTATTTTTGGGGCTAAAATGACGATTCAAAAATCTATTTTCGACAATCACCTAAAACGCCTAAGCTCCAAGTTTGAACAAAATCGATTCTGCGGTTTAGACTAGAGATCGTTCTACAGACAGACAAACGGAATTGCGGGACCCACTTTTTTGATGTTCACTATGATCGTAATGTCATGTTTGATTGTTAGAAAAAAAAATTTTTTACCAATGCATAACTTGCCTTATAGTACATATAATCGCAAGTAAAAGGGAAGAACATACATCATTTGCACACAAATCCAACTCTACTCTCAGCAAGATCTTCACAAATACAAAACCACCTATATCAAGGGAAGAACAACATGACGTAGTATATGATATTAAATCCAATGGATAAAGAGGTGAAGAGCGCTGACTCATATATATAGGGACAAGGAAACGAAAACTAGCGATACGAATAGCTGAACACAAAGCAGACGTAAAAAATAAAAGATCATCAACTGGGCTCTCACAACAAATGAAATGTTAATTTATTAATTCAAAATTAAAATCAAAATTTTATACTTAAAAATATAAAATGCAATTTGATGAGAAAAGTAAGTTATTAATTTAAGAAGAAAAAAAACAACAACAATAGCAATGTTCTAAAAACCATAATTGTAGTTAAGGTCTAATAAAACTTAAATACCCCTGAAGATGTTGGCAAAAGTCCAAACGAAACTTCGGGAAAATTGATGGATTAGTCTTTTAATTGCTTTATAAATTCATGGATAATAAAAGCCCAAATTAAAAATACTTAGTATTGAATATAAATATAACTGATCAATTAATATTACAGTTAAGAAAGTTAAAAGGTCTGTCACGTAAAGAACAACACCCAAATGATTTTCTTCCCAAGCACTGTTATTATATGACGAAACATTTATATTGTCTTTTCCATATGCACTGATTGTGTTTCTGTTACCCAGCCTCACGCTAATCGGTCGCTCAAAGTCCTGATAGTTAAGAATTTAAGTTCATAAACACTCTGATTTACAACACATCTGTTTAGAAGTTTTACAGTTCATTATGTGGAGGAAAGGTTACTGCCCAACAGTAGTCTCGATGATTTTTTCACCCTTACTATCAAGCAACCTCCACGCATTCACCGACTTAATATAAGCATCACCCTTCTCATCATTCGACTCTGCAGGTTATTCCTCAAACCCGATGACATATTTTAACAAATCAGAAGAACTTAAAATAATCTTCACCTGGAATTTCCATAAGTTCCATTGATCCCCATTGCATAGCTTTTCGATCTTCACCACATCGTTATCCATATTTAACGATATAACGTGTTTAATTTTAATTAACCGTACTAACCGTCAGCAGATTTGCTTTAGTACGAAAAAACCGTTCTTCTTATCAACTGTTTATCATAAAATAATCAAAACCGAACAACACATTTTGGCTTATATTTAGGTAACTGGACCCATAACCTTTTGAATATTAAAAACAAAAGACAACCAGTGTGATTGATGATTCAAGAGAAACTAAATTTAAGTATTTAAAATAAAACTTAACAATGCTAATATGTTTTAATGTAAGTAAATAACAAGTAAGTAAATATGGGAAGAAAACATTATAGGCTATTGATGGAGGCATAGTTATTTTTAAACATATGACAAGCAAATTACCTGAACAATATTGTAGGTAAATGAATTGTGTGTATTGGATGAGGAATTCTTATTTTTGTTGGTTTTTTTTATTGCATTTTTTTTTGTAGGTTCCTTTTGATGATAAGATTAAATTAGTGCATATTGTGTACATTCGACCCGAGTTACATGCCGGATTCCCAATATGATTTAAAAAACAAATTTTTATTTCGGCAGAGCTTCGCCGTTAAATGTTTTATTGAACCGAATGACAATATCAGCAGATCTCAATAAAGTGAAAAAACCGGTTTCTTCGTCAAAGTCTAATGCACAATCTCGCAGCAATACATACTCTGTTGATAGTGGGATAATTGGCAAAGCTTGTGCTGTTGCTGTAAAGAGTAGTGCAACGGAAGACTCGTTGCCCTCTTGCTCACACTCTCTGTCTGCACATTCAGATAAAATTGATGTGAGTGAACTTGACGATGTCTATCAAATCGTGAATTTGACGCATGTGTTTTAAAAGATTCCATAATTTCTGATGTTGGCACTGGACGAAGCTCTTACTCTAATGTTGCTGCAGGTGTTGTTGTTGTTGCTGGAGATGTTGCTGCTGGAGCTGGAGAGGTTCCTGTAAATATTGATGTTGCTACTGCCAATGTTGCCGTCGAATCTGCTGCCGCTTCTACTGCAGGTGCTGCTGACGGCGCTGCCAATTCTAAAGTTAAAAATTTTAAAAGCTCATTAGTGATACTTGGAACAAATTCCAGTCAAAGTGATCTTAAAGTTGCTTATAAATTAAAATGGTTTCATGTTGGAAGTTTTAAAGGCTCTACAACTGCTGATGACATTCTTAACTTTATGTCAACTAATCTTGAAATTAACTCGTCTCAGATCTTGTGCCATAAATTAGTTCGACTCGAGGATAACGACCGTAAGCTTAATTTCGCAAATTTTAAAATCGGTGTCCCTGTTGATGTTGCTGGTTTGGTATTTACTGACACTTTCTGGCCAACAGGGGTAAAGATCCGACCGTTTGTTTACAAGCCAAAAAACGTATCAGTGATTACAGCTCCAATTACAATGACTTAAACTCAATAAATCATCAAAATGTGAATTTTTCGTCGTTGAAAATTTATTTCCATAATGCTAGTGGTCTTCGAACAAAAGTAGTTGATCTTTTTAATAACTCATGCCACATGCATTATGACATTATTGTTATTGTGGAGTCCTGGCTTTACAATTCCATTGCTTCCAATGAACTCTTTGATTGTAGAGTTTTTAACATTTTTCGTCGGGATCGCTGCAACTCATCAAAGGAACGTGGAGGTGGAATAATTGTTGCTGTCCGGAATCTTATATCAGTCAGTGAAATCATTCTTCCTCTTGGTGATACTGAACAATTATGTTTTTCTGTAAGAGTTGATATTATTCCTAAATCAAATGTATTTTTTATTGTAAGTTATGTGCCTCCAAATAGTTGTATTGATTTATATGAAAAACACATTCGTAATATTGATCATGTCAATAATCTTTGCTCTATTTCCGATAATTTATGTGTCTTAGGGGACTTTAATTTGTCCGATATAAAATGGAATTGGTCTGAAACTGATCAAATGTTAATTCCTTATAATATGAAAAAAGATGTTGAGCTCACATTTATAGATTATATTTATTCCTTAAATTTGATCCAAGTTAATGATATTTGCAATTCTTTGATGAAGATTTTAGATCTAATTTTTATTTGCTGCGATGATTTTCTCGTTCATGTAACTAATGCTCCTTTTTATCTTTTAAATGAATCACTACATCATAAAGAACTTTTTTTCGAAATAAAGTATTATAATTATTCAAAAAACGATGTTAGTTTAAATATCAAGTCTTATAACTTTCTAAATGCTAATTATTTAGAACTAAATATTTTTTTTTCTAATATAAATTGGTCTAATGAACTAATGTTTTTAGATTTAAAAAACATGTACAAACGCTTCATTGAAATTTTAATAATGGGTTTTGATAAGTTTATCCCTATTACTTATAGAAAAAAGTCTTCTGAAACTCCGTGGAGTAATAAACAGCTCCGTATCTTAAAAAAATTGAAACGCAATGCCTATGCTCAATATAAGAAATCAAAAAATCAAGCTGATTACCTACATTTTAGTAAACTTCGTAAGGACTTTGTTATTCTCAGTAAATTTCTATACAGAGCTTACATCTTCAATATCGAGGGTAATATCAAAACCAATTGCAAATCGTTTTGGTCGTTTATCAATTTGAAAAGAAAATCTGTTGGGACTCCTAACTCTATGTTCTTTAGGGGCATTGAATCCTCGAATTTAAATTCTACAGTGGAATTGTTTGCGGATTTTTTCCAATCTATCTATTCTTCTTCTGTGTTTAATAGCAATTCCTTGAATAATTTAGTAAATAAGATTGATCTTGGATCTATCCAATTAAGTGGTGATGAAATTCTATCCGCCATGAATTCACTTAAGCCAAATGCTAATTCCGGACCAGATGGCATACCTGCCTTAATTCTGAAAAATTGTTGTAATTCAATTTATTGTCCGTTGCTTACTATCTTCAATAAATCGCTTTCTGAAGGCAACTTCTTGAACGAGTGGAAACTTTCATACCTCGTACCAATTCATAAATCGGGTGCTAAAAATAACATAGAAAATTTTAGAGGTATTTGTAAACTCTCTGCAATTCCCAAGTTATTTGAAAGCTTAGTTAAAAAGAAACTAGATTTCCTTACGTGTGAGTTTTTAGCTGCAGAACAGCATGGCTTCGTATCTGGTAGGTCTACGGTAGCAAATTTAGCTTTTTTCACATCATATGTAACTAACACAATGGAAGAAAAATCACAAGTCGATGCAGTATATACAGACTTTAGTAATGCATTTGACTCAGTGAAACACCAAACTCTTATAAAAAAGCTTGAATTGTTTGGATTCCATTCAGAACTGCTTCGTTGGATATCCTCATTCCTCACTGGTAGAAGTCAAAAAGTGCAGATAAATAATGTATGCTCTAAAGACATTTTATGCACGTCAGGTGTTCCCCAAGGAAGCCATCTTGGTCCACTCCTTTTCATTATTTTTATTGATGATATTCTTTCAGTTATTAATTACTGCAATTATCTGATCTATGCTGATGATCTGAAACTGTTTTTAAAAGTCAATTGCTTAGAAGATTGTCAGATGACCCAATCTGATCTCAATGGTTTGTCTAATTGGTGTTATGCTAATGGTCTTAAACTTAATATTAAAAAATGTAATGCGATTTCTTTCTCAAGAAAAACTACGAGTAGTTGTGTATTATTTGATTATAAAATTGAATCTAAACCTATCAATCGAGTCTCAAGGATTAAAGATTTAGGTATTATACTTGATTCTACCCTTTCTTTCAAATACCATTTTGATTATTTAATCCCTAAAGCCAATTCGTTAATTGGCTTTATCAAGCGAAATAGTAAAGATTTTAGAGATCCTTACGTTCTTTTAACATTATATACGTCTCTAGTCAGATCTATTCTTGAATATGGTGATGTTATTTGGAGCCCTGCATTCAAAATTCACTCTGACCGACTTGAAAAGGTTCAACGACGGTTTACTAAATATATATTCCGACAAATGCGTTGGAGCTTTAGTCCATAATATAAGGCTAGATGTCAACTGCTTGGTATAAAATCTCTTGAATCTCGTCGAAAAGTTCATAGTGTAATGTTCATTAGAGATTTACTCTGTTATAACATAAAGTGTCCATCACTTCTAGCAATTGTCCCAATATATGTTCCAGCTAGAACACTGAGAGCTAGAATTTTTTGGTTCAAAGAGCACATAATACTAGATATGGTAGTAATGAACCTCTATCCAGATCCATAGTTTATTTCAATGAAGTGTCGTTAAGCATTAATTTTTTATGTCTTACTCGTGAAAAATTTAAATCTGAAATTATGTACATATTTATTTAAAAATTTTTAATTTTGTATTGGAGTGCCATATATCTGTTAGCTGTAAAACTGCTTGTAGATGAAAAAAAATAAAAAAAAAATATCAACTAATAACATTTCATTTTTATACTCTCAAATTGTTAGACAGCAGTTTTACTGGGAAAACAATTAAATGTTGGAAAAGCAAAAATATGCATGGGAACGAGATAATAATTTGATATTAAAATAAAAAAAAATAATGTGAGGAACAAAATAATCAGCAAATAAAATAAAGTAAGAATTTGAATTATGAAAATAAAATAAAATAAAATAATCAGGTAGAAAATTGTGATTCAGGTGGTGTATAGTTGAGTGGTCAATATAACTCCTCCCCTCTGAGAATGGAGTGATGGCCAAAGGAACTGTATCCTTGTTGTTCTGTGGCAGGAGCGATGATTTCTATAGCAGAGGATTCTGCGTGTTGTTGAGCAGTTGAAGAATTGAATGTTTTTGATCCTTGATACTGCTTGATCATGTAGAATAATATTATAAGAATGTTGAGGCTGAATATTATAGCTCTTGATCATCAGGATAATGGTATTTAATATTCTTACATGTAGTGTTTGCATAAGTTCTATATTTTTGAACTGGTATTGTCACGGAAAATTTTCCGCGACAAAAATCGTTCTGTAAAGTTTCCCAATCATTCAATCCTTATTACTTACTTTTAATTTTCTTTTCTTTAATTCACGTTTGTAAAAGATGGAACCTTAAACGCAGGTCCCCAATATTCCCCAAATCTGCGCAAAAGCCGAACGACTTAGTAAATTTTCATGAAGTAGGGACATACTGGCAATCTTTTCTTTAGTTGTTTTTTTTGTAATATATCGTAACTTTTCACTAAAAATTTCATAGTGCATTTTTATTGCGGAGGGGACAACTAAACGTGAATATCTCGAGTTTTTTTTAGTTTTCGAAAACTTTTCTTATCGTATTCGAAATTTAAGGTTTCTGACCGAATGCATTCATCTAATTCGCCGCTCCTGAAAGTGAAACCAGCGGTGGCGGATTATAGATGACGAAGCAGAAAAATGGGAGTGATGTGTGAGCAAGCAGGGCCGCCGGTTTTCAATATGGTTAGCTCTCCCTCCCGCCAAAGTGCGGACAGTAGCCCGATGAGAATATAACTGAAAACGGCGGCCACTGATTGTCCGAGAATACTGGGAGCTGGAAAACAAAAGAGTTCGTCCAGGCAGGCAAACAACTTAGACGAACACTTCTAGTTTGTGGAGAGAACAAAGAAGATCTAAAAGAAAATTTTGGTTACGAAAAGGAAAGTTTTCGAAAAAGAAAAAAAAATTCGAGGAGAAAATTTTTTTGCGACTGAAAATTTTTTTTCCTTACTGAAAAGTTTAGACAGGAGGAAAAAGTAGTTGGAGGAAAGAAAAAAAGGAAAGCTGGCCAAGAAAAATTTGTCGAGACTTCCAGAGTTGGAAACGAGGAATTTAGAGGAGATTGGCAGTTCTGTAAAGCGAAGTATAATTCGTGAAATATTTTGTATTCAATAGTTTTTTTGGTACTTTAGTTTAAATATAAAATTTCGTGTCGTTTGGGTTTTGCTTCGAGAAAATTCCGTAAACCGGAATCCGTGCCCCGTTTATAAAGCTTCTTTTGTTCTTTCGGACCGAGCGATAAGGGTCCATTTTATTTTACTTCTAGGAACTGTGTTCTTTGCGGTCGAAAAGATTTTTGGTTTGTACCCTATACTTAAAGGTTTCCCAACAGTAAAATTTAAATTTTAAATTCCTATTCGGAAAAATAAAATTCTTTTACTTTCAAAAATTCCACCGTCGTTTCGCTCCGAAGGTTTGCAATTTCACTATCTCAAAAATAATTGCTGGCGCCCTTTTATTTTTTTTGCTAACGCCTCTGTGGCATTAAAAACATTTATTTTAAATTTTAATTAATCGCACAATAAATTCGGAAATTAACAAAAACAAATGTTTATTTCGGCAGAGCTTCGCCGTTAAATGTTTTATTGAACTGAATGACAATATCAACTAATTACATTTCATTTTTATACTCTTAAATTGTTAGACAGCAGTTTTACTGGGAAAATAATTAAACGTTGGAAAAGCAAAAATATGCATGGAAACGAGATAGTAATTTGATATTAAAATAAAAATAAAATAATGTGAGGAACAAAATAATCAAATAAAAAATAATTAAATAAAATGAAGTAAGAATTTGATATTTGAATTATGAAAATAAAATAATCAACAAGCAAGGTAGAAAATTGTTTATGGTGATTCAGGTGGTGTATGGTTGAGGGGTCAATGTAAATACCCCCCTCTGAGAATGGAGTGATGGCCAAAGGAACTGCATTCTTTTTGTTCTGTGGCAGGAGCGATGATTTCTATCAGAGGTTTCTGCGTGTTGTTGAGTAGTTGAAGAATTGAATGATGTTTTTGATCCTTGATACTGCTTAATCATGTAGAATAATATTATAAGAATTATGAGGCTGAATATTATAGTTGTTGATCATCAGGATAATGGTATTTAATATTCTTGCATGTAGTGTTTGCATAAGTTCTATATTTTTGAACTGGTATTGTCACGGAAAATTTTTCGCGACAAAAATCGTTCTTTAAAGTTTCCCAATCCCTATTACTTACTTTTCCTTTTCTTACTTTATACAGTTGTTTCCCTCAATATGCTGGGAGAGTAGGGCAGCCATGGTCCATCAGCCATCGGTACGCTCTCTCAGTATCGCGAGGAAACAAAAACGAACCTTGGCGTAAAATTGGTTGATTGATCCACTAACTTGTCATAGACAGACGGGCGGTCTGTAGAGAAATGGAAATGGCGAAAGCGCTGGTGACATTTGGTCTCTGAACGCAAGAAGTTACTCAGACTGAGAATAACCGAGCGCCCAACATATCTAATTCACGTTTGTAACAGATGGAACGTTAGACGCAGGTCCCCAATATTCCCCAAATCTGCGCAAAAGCCCAACGACTTAGTAAATTTTCATAAAGAACGGACATACTTGCAATCTTTTCTTTAGTTGTTTTTTTGTAATATATCGTAACTTTTCACTAAAAATTTCATAGTGCATTTTTATTGCGGAGGGGACAACTAAACGTGAATATCTCGAGTTTCTTTTTAGTTTCCGAAAACTTTTCTTATCGAATTCGAAATGTTAGGTTTCTGGCTGAATGCAGTCATCTAATTCGCAGCTCCTGAGAGTGAAACCAGCGGTGGCGAATTATAGATGACGAAGCAGAAATATGGGAGAGTGATGTGTGAGTAAGCAGGGCCGCCGGTTTTCAATATGGTTAGCTCTCTCTCCCGCCAAAGTGCGGACAATAGCCCAATGAGAATGCAACCGAAAACTGCGGCCACTGATTGGCCGAGATTACTCGGAGCTGGAAAAAAGAAGAGTTCGTCCAGGCAGGCAAAAAACTTGGACGAACACTTCTAGTTTGCTGAGAGAACAAAGAAGATCTAAAAGAAAACTTTGGTAACGAAAAGGAAAGTTTTCGAAAAAGAAAAAAAATAGAAATTCGAGGATAAAATTTTGTTTGCGGTAGACATTTTTTTTTCCTTACTGAAAAGTTTAGACAGGAGGAAAAAGTAGTTGGAGGAAAGAGAAAAAGGAAAACTGGCCAAGAAAAATTTGGCGAGACTGCCAGAGTTGGAAACGAGGAATTTAGAGGAGATTGGCAGTTCTGTAAAGCGAAGTATAATTCGTGAAATATTTTGTATTCAGTTGTTTTTTTGGTACAATTAACAAAAACAAATTTTTATTTCGGCAGAGCTTCAGCGTTAAATGTTTTATTGAACCGAATGACAATATCAACTAATTACATTTCATTTTTATACTCTTAATTTGTTAGACATTAGTTTTACCGGAAAAATAATTAAATGTTGGAAAAGCAAAAATTTGCATGTGATCGAGATAGTAATTTGATATTAAAATAAAAATAAAATAATGTGAGGAAAAAAATAATTAGCAAATAAAATAAAGTAAGAATTTAATTTGATATTTGAATTATGAAAATAATATAATCAGCAAGTAAGTTAGAAAATTGCTTATGGTGATTCAGGTGGTGTATGGTTGAGGGGTCAATGTAAATCCTTCCCTCTGAGAATGGAGTGATGGCCAAAAGAACTGCATCCTTGTTGTTCTATTGCAGAAGCGATGATTTCTATAGCAGAGGATTCTGCATGTTGTTGAGTCGTTGAAGAATTGAATGATTCTTTTCATCATTGATACTGCTTGATCATGTAGAATAATATTATGAGAATGATGAGGCTGAATATTATAGTTGTTGATCATCAGGATAATGGTATTTGATATTCTTACATGTAGTGTTTGCATAAGTTCTATATTTCTGAACTGGTATTGTCACGGAAAATTTTCCGCGACAAAAATCTTCTTTAAATTTTCCCAATTCTTATTCCTTACTTTTCCTTTTCTTATTTTATACAGGTGTTTCCCTCAATATGCTGGGAGAGAGTAGGGCAGCCATGGTCCATCAGCCATCGGTACGCTCTCTCAGTATTGCGAGGAAACAAAAACGAACCTTGGCGTAAAAGTGGTTGATTGATCCTCTAACTTGTCGGAAAAATAAAATTCATTTATTTTCACAAATTCCACCGTCGTTTCGCTCCGAAGGTTTGCAATTTTTACTATCTCAAAAATAATTGCTGGCGCCCTTTTATCTTTTTTTTTGATTAGGCCTCTGTGGCATTAAAAAAATTAATTTTAAATTTTAATTAATCGCACAATAAATCCGGCAATTAACAAAAACAAATTTTTATTTCGGCAGAGCTTCGCCGTTAAATGTTTTATTGAACCGAATGAAAATATAAACGAATTACATTTCATTTTTATACTCTCAAATTGTTAGACGGCAGTCTTACTGGGAAAATAATTAAATGTTAGAAAAGCAAAAATATGCTTGGGAACGAGATAGTAATTTGATATTAAAATTAAAATAAAATAATGTGAGGAACAAAATAATCAGCAAATAAACTTACAGTAAGAATTTGATATTTGAATTATGAAAATAAAATAATCAGAAAGTAAGGTAGAAAATTGTTTATGGTGATTCAGGTGGTGTATGGTTGAGGGGTCAATGTAAATCCTCCCCTCTGAGAATGGAGTGATGGCCAAAAGAACTTCATCCTTGTTGTTCTATTGCAGAAGCGATGATTTCTATAGCAGAGGATTCTGCGTGTTGTTGAGTCGTTGAAGAATTGAATGATTTTTTTCATCATTTGTACTGTTTGATCATGTAGAATAATATTATGAGAATGATGAGGCTGAATATTATAGTTGTTGATCATCAGGATAATGGTATTTGATATTCTTACATGTAGTGTTTGCATAAGTTCTATATTTTTGAACTGGTATTGTCACGGAAAATTTTCCGCGACAAAAATCTTCTTTAAATTTTCCCAATTCTTATTCCTTACTTTTCCTTTTCTTATTTTATACAGGTGTTTCCCTCAATATGCTGGGAGAGAGTAGGGCAGCCATGGTCCATCAGCCATCGGTAGGCTCTCTCAGTATCGCGAGGAAACAAAAACGAACCTTGGCGTAAAAGTGGTTGATTGATCCTCTAACTTGTCATAGACAGACGGGCGGTCTGTAGACAAATGGAAATGTCGAAAGCGCTGGTGACATTTGGTCTCTGAACGCAAGAAGGTACTCAGTTTGAGAATGGCCGAGCGCCCAACATATCTAATTCACGTTTGTAAAGATAGAACGTTAAACGCAGGTCCCCAATATTCCACAAATCTGCGCAAAAGCCCAACGACTTAGTAAATTTTCATGAAGTAGGGACAAGTAAGAATTTGATATTTGAATTATGAAAATAAAATAATCAGCAAGTAAGGTAGAAAATTGTTTATGGTGATTCAGGTGGAGTATGGTTGAGGGGTCAATGTAAATCCTCCCCTCTGAGAATGGAGTGATGGCCAAAAGAAGTGCATCCTTGCTGTTCTGTGACAGGAGCGATGATTTCTATAGCAGAGGATTCTGCGTGTTGTTGAGTCGTTGAAGAATTGAATGATGTTTTTGATCCTTGATACTGCTTGATTATGTAGAATAATATTATGAGAATGATGAGGCTGAATATTATAGTTGTTGATCATCAGGATAATGGTGTTTGATATTCTTACATGTAGTGTTTGCATAAGTTCTATATTTTTGAACTGGTATTGTCACGGAAAATTTTCCGCGACAAAAATCGTTCTTTAAATTTTCCCAATCCTTATTCCTTACTTTTTCTTTTCTTATTTTACACATGTGTTTCCCTCAATATGCTGGGAAAGAGTAGGGCAGCCATGGTCCATCAGCCATCGGTACGCTCTCTCAGTATCGCGAGGAAACAAAAACGAACCTTGACGCAAAAGTGGTTGATTGATCCACAAACTTGTCATAGTCAGACGGGCGGTCTGTAGACAAATGGAAATGGCGAAAGCGCTGGTGACATTTGGTCTCTGAACGCAAGAAGTTACTCAGATTGAGAATGGCCGAGCGCCCAACATATCTAATTCACGTTTGTAAAAGATGGAACATTAAACGCAGGTCCCCAATACTCCCCAAATCTGCGCAAAAGCCCAACGACTTAATAAATTTTCATGAAGAACGGACATACTGCCAATCTTTTCTTTAGTTGTTTTTTTGTAATATATCGTAACTTTTCACTAAAAATTTCATAGTAAATTTTTATTTCGGAGGGGACAACTAACCGTGAATATCTCGAGTTTCTTTTTAGTTTCCGAAAACTTTTCTTATCGTATTCGAAATGTTAGGTTTCTGGCTGAATGCATTCATCTAATTCGCAGCTCCTGAGATTGAAATCAGCGGTGACGAATTATAGATGACAAAGCAGAATTATGGGAGAGTTATGTGTGAGTAAGCAGGCCCGGCGCGGCGGTTTTCAATATGGTTAGTTCTCTCTCCCGCCAAAGTGCGGACAGTAGCCCGATGAGAATGCAACCGAAAACTGCGGCCGCTGATTGGCCGAGATTACTCGGAACTGGAAAAAAGAAGAGTTCGTCCAGGCAGGCAAAAAACTTGGACGAACACTTCTAGTTTGTTGAGAGAACAAAGAAGATCTAAAAGAAAATGTTGGTAACGAAAAGGAAAGTTTTCGAAAAAGAAAAAAAAAAAGAAGAAATTCGAGGAGAAAATTTTTTTTTCGACTGAAAAATTTATTTTCCTTACTGAAAAGTTTTAGACAGGAGGAAAAAGTAGTTGGAGGAAAGAAAAAAAATGAAAACTGGCCAAGAAAAATTTGGCGAGACTTCCAGCGTTGGACACGAGGAATTAAGAGGAGATTGGCAATTCTGTAAGGTGAAGTATAATCCGTGAAATATTTTGCATTCAATAGTTTTTTTGGTACTTTAATTTAAATATAAAATTTCGTGTCGTTTGGGTTTGCTTCGAGAAAATTCCTTAAAACGGAATCCGTGCCCCGTTTATAAAGCTTCTTTTGTTCTTTCGGGACCGAGCGATAAGGGTCCATTTTATTTTAATTCTAAGAACTGTGTTCTTTTGCGGCCGAAAAGAGTTTTGGTTTTTACCCTATACTTAAAGTTTTCCCAAACAATAAAATATTTACTGGCGCCCTTTTATTTTATTTTTGCTTAGGCCTCTGTGGCATAAAAACATTTATTTTAAATTTTAATTAATCGCACAAAAAATTCGGCAATTAACAAAAACAATTTTTTATTTCGGCAGAGCTTCGGCGTTAAATGTTTTATTGAACCGAATGACAATATCAACTAATTACATTTCATTTTTATACTCTTAAATTGTTAGACAGGAGTTTTAGTGGGAAAATAATTAAATGTTGGGAAAGCAAAAATATGCATGGGAACGAGATAGTAATTTGATAGTAAAATAAAAATAAAATAATGTGAGCGATGATTTCTATAGCAGAAGATTCTGCGTTTTGTTGAGTAGCTGAAGAATTGAATGATATTTTTAATCCTTGATACTGCTTGATCATGTAAAATAATATTATGAGAATGATGAGGCTGAATATTATAGTTGTTGATCATCAGGATAATGGTATTTGATATTCTTACATGTAGTGTTTGCATAAGTTCTATATTTTTGAACTGGTATTATCAGGGAAAATTTTCCGCGACAAAAATCGTTCTTTTATACAGGTGTTTTCGAAAACTTTTCTTATCGTATTCGAAATGTTAGGTTTCTTGCTAAATGCATTCATCTAGCTCGCCGCTACTGAGAGTGAAACCAGCGGTGGCGAATTATAGATGACGAAGCAAAACTATGGGAGAGTGATGTGTGAGTAAGCAGGGCCGCCGGTTTTCAATTTGGAAGGAACACTTTTCCAAGTTGCTACGCGGCAAAGACTGCCAACCATCCATTGATGGTCAAAATATCCGTCCACCTGACCTAGAAGAAGTAAGAACGGCGATATCCAAACTTAAGTCGCACAAGGCCGCGGGTTCAGATGGCCTGCCAGCTGAACTGCTTAAGGCAGCGGGAGATGACTTGGCCAGGAGCATACACCAACTCATTTCTAGAATCTGGTCGGAGGAATGTATGCCCAATGAATGGAAGCTCGGCATAGTGTGCCCTATCCACAAAAAAGGAGATGCTCTGAACTGCGCCAACTACAGAGGTATAAGTCTCCTCAACATCGCATACAAAATTATGTCGGCTATTTTGTGTATCCGCCTAGAGCCTTTTACCAACGACATGATCGGATCTTATCAGTGTGGCTTTAGGCGAGGAAAATCAACTAACGATCAGATTTTCACACTCCGGCAGATCCTGGAAAAAACCCAAGAATTCCAAGTCGATACGCACCATCTCTTCATCGACTTTAAAACCGCCTATGATAGCGTTAATAGAAACAAGTTATACAGAGCCTTGTCACATCTCGGCATCCCTGCCAAACTTGTCCGCTTGTGCAGAATGACAATGAAGGAATCTCGCTGCTCCGTCAGAGTCGGTAAGAACTTCACCGACGACTTTGATGTCGAGAAAGGTTTAAGACAAGGTGATGCGCTATCATGCAATCTCTTTAACATCGTGCTGGAAGCAATTGTGCGCAACTCAAATGTCAACACCAGAGGCACAATTTTTCAAAAGTCCGTTCAACTCCTTGCTTATGCTGATGACATTGACATCATAGGCAGAACAAAGCGAGCTGTCAGTGGAGCATTTGCAAGTATTGAAGCGGAAGCGGCGAAGATCGGTTTGACTGTTAACGAGAGGAAAACTAAGTATATGCTGTCATCGAGAAGAGAAGTCCAACACCATCGACTGAGACAAAGCGTCACGATTGGCCGTTATAACTTCGAAGTATTCAGAGACTTTGTTTACCTGGGATCCACTATTACATCGCACAACAATATCAGCGCGGAGATCAAATGCAGAATCACACTTGCAAATCGCTGTTTCTTCGGGCTTAGAAAGCATTTGAGCAGTAAAGCCCTCTCTCAAAGAACCAAAGAGAAAACTTTAATCATCCCAGTCCTGCTGTATGGGGCAGAGGCATGGACACTGACAAAATCGGATGAAAACCAGCTGGGTTGCTTTGAGAGAAAATTCTTCGAGTTATGTTTAGCCCAGTGTGCATCGGTGGTGAGTGGAGAAGAAGATTTAACGACGAACTTTACGAACTCTACAGCGATATCAACCTGGCCAAAAAGCTAAAAATACAGCGACTGAGATGGCTAGGTCACGTGGAGCGCATGCACATCGACGCACCAGCCCGACGAGTCTTCGTATCCAACCCCGTTGGACAACGCGACAGAGGAAGGCCTTATCTTAGGTGGCGCGATCAAGTGGTGAACGACCTCAACCAACTTGGTGTGCGTAACTGGTGGCAGCTAGCTAGGAACCGGGCTAGCTGGAGAGGTTTGCTGGTTGAGGACGTGATCCATCCTGGATTGTAAGCGCCATCTAAAGTAAAGTAAGTAAGTAATATATAATCTATATTCCGATTTTTTATTATTGCGAAAATGTCATCTACGTATTTCACAATTAATTTTATATTTGTGTTTGTTTTCTTTAAATCGTCTAAGGTATTATCAAGTAGATTGTCAAGTAAGATGTCAGCGATGGTCGTGGAAAGTGGGTTTCCCATAGGCATTGCAAACGTTTGAAGATAGATCTTGTCTTCAAATTTGAAATAATTATTATCTCTTAAACAGAATTCGAATATTTTTAAGTATTGTGGTTTTGGAATTTTTGTTGATAATTTTATAGTATCCCATTGTTTCATTATATTTTTGATAGCTAAATATGTGGGAATGTTGGTGAAAAGGGATATTGAAGCGAACCAAACGAGTATATCATCTTCTTCCAAAATTATATCATTCAATTTTTCCTTTAGCTGATAGGAGTTTTTGATATTATAGTTGGGTGAGATAATATTTTTCAATATGTTTGGAAAGCTGGTAGCACGGAACATTAAATGAAGATGAAATAGACCTCAAAGGGAGATCAGGTTTGTGTATTTTTGGTAAGCCATATAACCGTGGTGTATATTTTATATTTTTGTTTAAATAAATCATTGATGAATGATGATGAATTTTAATTCAACACAACCAATGAGCCAAAAAATTAACACGGCAACAAACTTTACTAACAAGGTTATCGATATAAGAGATAAACAATTTCACGAAGGAAATATATTAAAAATAAAAAACATACTTAAAATGAATAATTATCCCTGCTACATAATAAATGAAATAATAAATAACAAAATAATCAAAATATTAATAATTTAAAGAAAAACAAAAAATCTACAACAGAAATTGAAGCTGGCAACTCCAAGGCATTTTTCAGTATTCCCTATATACCAAAACTAACACACTGCAAAATTCTTCACGATTTCATCAAGCAAGACACCACCAAAATGATATTTGCTTGCAAGACAAACTGCACGTAAAGAAAGCTTTTCTCACACACGAAAATACCAATTGAAAAGGAACAACAATACAATGTGGTCTACCAAATTGGATGTTTAGGCAATGCAAATGACAATTGTGATCTTGTGTATATAAGAACGACGAAAAGGGCGCTCGGAGTGAGGATAGCCGAACATAAAGCAGATATAAGAAAGAACAAAACAACAACTTTTTCAAGCTGCTACGCGGCGAAGACTGCCAACCACCCGTTGCTATGCAGAACAACCCATTCAACTTCGACGATGATGGTCAAAATATCCGTCCACCTGACTAAGAAGAAGTAAGAACGGCGATATCCAAACTTAAGTCGCACAAGGCCGCGGGTTCAGATGGCCTGCCAGCTGAACTGTTTAAGGCAGCGGGAGATGACTTGGCCAGGAGCATACACGAACTCATTTCTAGAATCTGGTCGGAGGAAAGTTTGCCCAATGAATGGAAGCTCGGCATAGTGTGCCCTATCCACAAAAAAGGAGATGCTCTGAACTGCGCCAACTACAGAGGTATAAGTCTCCTCAACATCGCATACAAAATTATGTCGGCTATTTTGTGTATCCGCCTAGTACTTTTTACCAACGACCTGATCGGATCTTATCAGTGTGGCTTTAGGCGAGGAAAATCAACTAACGATCAGATGTTCACACTCCGGCAGATCCTGGAAAAAAAACCCAAGAATTCCAAGTCGATACGCACCATCTTTTCATAGACTTTAAAACTGCCTATGATAGCGTTGATAGAGACAAGTTATACAGAGCCTTGTCACATCTCGGCATCCCTGCCAAACTTGTCCACTTGTGCAGAATGACAATGAAGGAATCTCGCTGCTCCGTCAGAGTCGATAAGAACTTCACCGACGACTTTGATGTCGAGAAAGTTTTGAGACAAGGTGATGCGCTATCATGCAATCTCTTTAACATCGTGCTGGCAGCAATTGTGCGCAACTCAAATGTCAACACCAGAGGCACAATTTTTTAAAAGTCCGTTCAACTCCTTGCTTATGCTGATGACATTGACATCATAGGCAGAACAAAGCGAGCTGTCAGTGGAGCATTTGCAAGTATTGAAGCGGAAGCGGCGAAGATGGGTTTGACTGTTAGCGAGACGAAAACTAAGTACATGCTGTCATCGAGAAGAGAAGTCCAACACCATCGACTGAGACAAAGCGTCACGATTGGCCGTTATAACTTCGAAGTATTCAGAGACTTTGTTTACCTGGGATCCACTATTACATCGCACAACAATATCAGCGCGGAGATCAAATGCAGAATCACACTTGCAAATCGCTGTTTCTTCGGGCTTAGAAAGCATTTGAGCAGTAAAGCCCTCTCTCAAAGAACCAAAGAGAAAACTTTAATCATCCCAGTCCTGCTGTATGGGGCAGAGGCATGGACACTGACAAAATCGGATGAAAACCACCTGGGTTGCTTTGAGAGAAAATTCTTCGAGTTATGTTTAGCCCAGTGTGCATCGGTGGTGAGTGGAGAAGAAGATTTAACGACGAACTTTACGAACTCTACAGCGATATCAACCTGGCCAAAAAGCTAAAAATACAGCGACTGAGATGGCTAGGTCACGTGGAGCGCATGCACATCGACGCACCAGCCCGACGAGTCTTCGTATCCAACCCCGTTGGACAACGCGACAGAGGAAGGCCTTATCTTAGGTGGCGCGATCAAGTGGTGAACGACCTCAACCAACTTGGTGTGCGTAACTGGTGGCAGCTAGCTAGGAACCGGGCTAGCTGGAGAGGTTTGCTGGTTGAGGACGTGATCCATCCTGGATTGTAAGCGCCATCTAAAGTAAAGTAAGTAAGTAATATATAATCTATATTCCGATTTTTTATTATTGCGAAAATGTCATCTACGTATTTCACAATTAATTTTATATTTGTGTTTGTTTTCTTTAAATCGTCTAAGGTATTATCAAGTAGATTGTCAAGTAAGATGTCAGCGATGGTAGTGGGAAGTGGGTTTCCCATAGGCATTGCAAACGTTTGAAGATAGATCTTGTCTTCAAATTTGAAATAATTATTATCTCTTAAACAGAATTCTAATATATTTAAGTATTGTGGTTTTGGAATTTGTGTTGATAATTTTATAGTATCCCATTGTATCATTATATTTTTGATAGCTAAATATGTGGGAATGTTGGTGAAAAGGGATATTGCAGCGAACGAAACGAGTATATCATCTTCTTCCAAAATTATATCATTCAATTTTTCTTTAAAGGAGTTTTGAATATTATAGTTGGGTGAGATAATATTTTTCAAAGTTTCACCTATATGTTTGGAAAGCTGGTAGCACGGAACATTAAATGAAGATCAAATAGGCCTCAAAAGGAGATCAGGTTTGTGTATTTTTGGTAAGCCATATAACCGTGGTGTATATTTTATATTTTTGTTTAAATAAATCATTGATGAATGATGATGAATTTTAATTCAACACAACCAATGAGCCAAAAAATTAACACGGCAACAAACTTTACTAACAAGGTTATCGATATAAGCGATAAACAATTTCACGAAGGAAATATATTAAAAATAAAAAACATACTTAAAATGAATATTTATCCCTGCTACATAATAAATGAAATAATAAATAACAAAATAATCAAAATATTAATAATTTAAAAAAAAAACAAAAAATCTACAACAGAAATTGAAGCTGGCAACTCCAAAGCATTTTTCAGTATTCCCTATATACCAAAACTAACACACTGCAAAATTCTTCACGATTACATCAAGCAAGACACCACCAAAATGACATTTGCTTACAAGACAAACTGCACGTTAAGAAAGCTTTTCTCACACACGAAAATACCAATTGAAAAGGAACAACAATACAATGTGGTCTACCAAATTGGATGTTTAGGCAATGCAAATGACAATTGTGATCTTGTGTATATAAGAACGACGAAAAGGGCGCTCGGAGTGAGGATAGCCGAACATAAAGCAGATATAAGAAAGAACAAAACAACAACAGGCTTAGCGAACACATAAATGATACACAGCACACAGCTGATTTTGATAATGTCAAAATATTAGACAAACAAAAAAGAGAAAATACAAGGTACACTATAGAAAGCTTGAGGATACAAGAAAAACTGACGAAAGCAATGAATACGAAAGAAGACAAAGACAACATAAAGTCAAATTCCAGTGTGGCCATAAAAAAGTTCTGTGATATTAGCATCTAAGTCTTATCTGTTTTATTGTTAAGTGTTTAACGTACATATGTATTTATTCATTTATTTTCTTCATTGTAATTAATGTTTAACGTAAAAGTGGTCTAAATATAAATTATACCACTAATGTAAAAGTAAGCAAAATTGTTCAAAAAGAAAAATAATTGTAGGTATAATGGATTTTTTTACAGTTTAATAAACCAGTCTCTTGAAAAAGTTGGAAAACCCCAACGAAACGTCCAGAAAGAATGAAATAGTTTTATTTACATTCGGAAATTCAACTAATTACATTTCATTTTTATACTCTTGAATTGTTAGACAGCAGATTTACTGGAAAAATAATTTAATGTTGGAAAAGCAAAAATATGCATGGGAACGAGATAGTAATTTGATATTAAAATAAAAATAAAATAATGTGAGGAACAAAATAATCAGCAAATAAAATAAAGTAAGAATTTGATATTTGAATTATGAAAATACAATAATCAGCGAGTAAGGTAGAAAATTGTTTATGGTGATTCAGGTGGTGTATGGTTGAGGGGTCAATGTAACTCCTCCCCTCTGACAAAGGAGTGATGGCCAAAGGAACTGCATCCTTGTTGTTCTGTGGCAGGAGCCATGATTTCTATAGCAGAGAATTCTGCGTTTTGTTGAGTAGTTGAAGAATTGAATGATATTTTTAATCCTTGATACTGCTTGATCATGTAGAATAATATTATGAGAATGATGAGGCTGAATATTATAGTTGTTGATCATCAGGATAATGGTATTTTGCATAAGTTCTATATTTTTGAACTGGTATTGTCATGGAAAATTTTCCGCGCCAAAAATCGTTCTTTAAATTTTCCCAATCCTTATTCCTTACTTTTCCTTTTCTTATTTTAAACAGGTGTTTCCCTCAACATGCTGGGAGAGAGTAGGGTAGCCATGGTCCATCAGCCATCTGTACGCTCTCTCAGTATCGCGAGGAAACAAAAACGAACCTTGGCGTAAAAGTGGTTGATTGATCCACTAACTTGTCATAGACAGACGGGCGGTCTGTAGACAAATGCAAATGGCGAAAGCGCTAGTGACATTTGGTATCTGAACGCAAGAAGTTACTCAGGTTGAGAATGGCCGAGCGGCCAACATATCTAATTCAGGTTTGTAAAATATGGAACGTTAAACGCAGGTCCCCAATATTCCCCCAAATCTGCGTAAAAGCCCAACGACTTAGTAAATTTTCATGAAGAAGGGACATACTGCCAATCTTTTCTTTAGTTGTTTTTTTGTAATATATCGTAACTTTTCAATAAAAATTTCATAGTACATTTGTATTTCGGAGGGGATAACTAAACGCGAATATCTCGAGTTTCTTTTTAGTTTTCGAAAACTTTTCTTATCGTATCCGAAATGTTAGGTTTCTGGCTGAATGCATTCATCTAATTCGCCGCTCCTGAGAGTGAAACCAACGGTTTTGTTGGAAAAGCAAAAATATGCATGGGAACGAGATAGTAATTTGATATTAAAATAAAAATAAAATAATGTGAGGAACAAAATAATCAGCAAATAAAATAAAGTAAGAATTTGATATTTGAATTATGAAAATACAATAATCAGCAAGTAAGGTAGAAAATTGTTTATGGTGATTCAGGTGGTGTATGGTTGAGGGGTCAATGTAACTCCTCCCCTCTGACAATGGAGTGATGGCCAAAGGAACTGCATCCTTGTTGTTCTGTGGTAGGGCCCATGATTTCTGCAGCAGAGTATTCTGCGTTTTGTTGAGTAGTTGAAGAATTGAGTGATATTTTTAATCCTTGATACTGCTTGATAATGTAGAATACTATTATGAGAATGATGAGGCTGAATATTATAGTTGTTGATCATCAGGATAATGGTATTTGATATTCTTACATGTAGTGTTTGCATAAGTTCTATATTTTTGAACTGGTATTGTCACGGAAAATTTTCCGCGACAAAAATCGTTCTTTAAATTTTCCCAATCCTTATTCCTTACTTTTCCTTTTCTTTATACAGGTTTTTCCCTCAACATGCTGGGAGAGAGTAGGGTAGCCATGGTCCATCAGCCATCGGTACGCTCTCTCAGTATCGCGAGGAAACAAAAACGAACCTTGGCGTAAAAGTGGTTGAGTGATCCACTAACTTGTCATAGACAGACGGGCGGTCTGTAGACAAATGCAAATGGCGAAAGCGCTAGTAACATTTGGTCTCTGAACGCAAGAAGTTACTCAGGTTGAGAATGGCCGAGCGGCCAACATATCTAATTCAGGTTTGTAAAATATGGAACGTTAAACGCAGGTCCCCAATATTCCCCCAAATCTGCGCAAAAGCCCAACGACTTAGTAAATTTTCATGAAGAAGGGACATACTGCCAATCTTTTCTTTAGTTGTTTTTTTGTAATATATCGTAACTTTTCACTAAAAATTTCATAGTACATTTTTATTTCGGAGGGGACAACTAAACGCGAATATCTCGAGTTTCTTTTAAGTTTTCGAAAACTTTTATTATCGTATCCGAAATGTTAGGTTTCTGGCTGAATGCATTCATCTAATTCGCCGCTCCTGAGAGTGAAACCAGCGGTGGCGAATTATAGATTACGAAGCAGAAATATGGGAGAGTGATGTGTGAGTAAGCAGGGCCGCCGGTTTTCAATATGGTTAGCTCTCTCTCCCGCCAAAGTGCGGACAGTAGCCCGATGAGAATGCAACGGAAAACGGCGGCCACTTATTGGCCTAGAACACTGGGAACTGGAAAAGAGAAGAGTTCGTCCAGGCAGGCAAAAAACTTGGACGAACACTTCTAGTTTGTTAAGAGAACAAATAAGATCTAAAAGAAAATTTTGCTAACGAAAAGGAAAGTTTTCGAAAAAGAAAAAAAAAGAAATTCGAGAAAATTTTTTTTGCGATTGAAATTTTTTTTCCTTACTGAAAATTTTAGACATGAGAAAAAAGTAGTTGGAGGAAAGAAAAAAAGGAAAACTGGCCAAGAAAAATTTGGCGACACTTCCAGAGTTGGAAACGAGGAATTTGGAGGAGATTGGCAGTTCTGTAAAGCGAAGTATAATTCGTGAAATATTTTGTATTCAATCGTTTTTTTGGTACCTTAATTCAAATATAAAATTTCGTGTCGTTTGGGTTTTGCTTCGAGAAAATTCCGTAAAACGGAATCCGTGCCCCGTTTATAAAGCTTCGTTTGTTCTTTCGGGACCGAGCGATAAGGGTCCATTTTATTTTACTTCTAGGAACTGTGTTCTTTTGCGGTCGAAAAGATTTTTGGTTTTTACCCTATACTTTAAGGTTTCCCAAACAATAAAAATTAAATTTTTAATTCCTATTCGGAAAAATAAAATTATTTTATTTTCAAAAATTCCACCGTGTCGTTTTGCTCCGAAGGTTTGCAATTACACTATCTCAAAAATAATTGGTGGCGCCCTTTTTTTTTTTTTTGCTTTCGCCTCTTTAATTAATCGCACAACAAATTCGGCAATTAAAAAAAACAAATTTTTATTTCGGCAGAGCTTGACCGTTAAATGTTTTATTGAACCGAATGACAATATCAACTAATTACATTTAATTTTTATACTCTTAAATTGTTAGACAGCAGTTTTACTGGAAAAATAATTAAATGTTGGAAAAGCAAAAATATGCATGGGAACGAGATAGTAATTTGATATTAGAATAAAAATAAAATAATGCGAGGAATAAAATAATCAGCAAATAAAATAAAGTAAGAATTTGATATTTGAATTATGAAAATACAATAATCAGCAAGTAAGGTAGAAAATTGTTTATGGTGATTCAGGTGGTGTATGGTTGAGGGGTCAATGTAACTCCTCCCCTCGGACAATGGAGTGATGGCCAAAGGAACTGCATCCTTGTTGTTCTGTGGTAGGGGCCATGATTTCTATAGCAGAGGATTCTGCGTTTCCAAAAAAAACTTTCCAATACAAATTTCATAGTACATTTTTATTTCGGAGGGGACAACTAAACGTGAATATCTCGAGTTTCTTTTTAGTTTTCGAAAACTTTTCTTATCGTATCCGAAATGTTAGGTTTCTGGCTGAATGCATTCATCTAATTCACCGCTCCTGAGAGTGGAACCAGCGGTGGCGAATTATAGATTACGAAGCAGAAATATGGGAGAGTGATGTGTGAGTAAGCAGGGCCGCCGGATTTTAATATGGTTAGCTCTCTCTCCCGCCAAAGTGCGGACAGTAGCCCGATGAGAATACAACGGAAAACGGCGGCCACTGATTGGCCGAGAACACTGGGAACTGGAAAAAAGAAGAGTTCGTCCAGGCAGGCAAAAAACTTGGACGAACACTTCTAGTTTGTTAAGAGAACAAATAAGATCTAAAAGAAAATTTTGGTAACGAACATTTTTTTGCGATTAAAATTTTTTTTCCTTACTGAAAAGTTTTGACAGGAGGAAAAAGTAGTTGGGGGAAAGAAAAAAAGGAAAACTGGCCAAGAAAAATTTGGCGCGACTTCCAGAGTTGGAAACGAGGAATTTAGAGGAGATTGGCAGTTCTGTAAAGCGAAGTATAATTCGTGAAATATTTTGTATTCAATAGTTTTTTTGGTACATTAATTCAAATCTAAAATTTCGTGTCGTTTGGGTTTTGTTTCGAGAAAATTCCGTAAAACGGAATCCGTGCCCCGTTCATAAAGCTTCTTTTGTTCTTTCGGGACCAAGCGATAAGGGTCCATTTTATTTTACTTCTAGGAACTGCGTTCTTTTACGGTCGAAAAGATTTTTGGTTTTTACCCTATACTTAAAGGTTTCCCACACAATAAAATTTAAATTTTAAATTCCTATTCGGGAAAATAAAATTCTTTTATTTTCAAAAATCCCACTATCTGAAAAATAATTGTGGCGCCCTTTTATTTTTTTTTTGCTTACGCCTCTGTGGCATTAAGAACATTTATTTTAAATTTTAATTAATCGCACAATAAATTCGGCAATTAACAAAAACAAATTTTTATTTCGGCAGAGCTTGACCGTTAAATGTTTTATTGAACCGAATGACAATATCAACTAATTACATTTCATTTTTATACTCTTAAATTGTTAGACAGCAGTTTTACTGGGAAAATAATTTAATGTTGGAAAAGCAAAAATATGCATGGGAACGAGATAGCAATTTGATATTAAAATAAAAACAAAATAATGTGAGGAACAAAATAATCAGCAAATACAATAAAGTAAGAACTTGATATTTGAATTATGAAAATAAAATAATCAGCAAGTAAGGTAGAAAATTGTTTATGGTGATTCAGGTGGTGTATGGTTGAGGGTTCAATGTAACTCCTCCCCTCTGACATTGGAGTGATGGCCAAAGGAACTGCATCCTTGTTGTTCTGTGACAGGCGCGATGATTTCTATAGCAGAGGATTCTGCATTTTGTTGAGTAGTTGAAGAATTGAATGATATTTTCAATCCTTGATACTGCTTGATCATGTAGAATAATATTATGAGAATAATAAGGCTGAATATTATAGTTGTTGATCATCAGGATAATGGTATTTTAAATTCTTACATGTAGTATTTGCATAAGTTCTATATTTTTGAACTGGTATTGTCACGGAAAATTTGCCGGGACAAAAATCGTTCTTTAAATTTTCCCAATCCTTATTCCTTACTTTTCATTTTCTTATTTTATACAGGTGTTTCCCGCAATATATTGGGAGAGGGTAGGGCAGCCATAGTCCATCAGCCATCGGTACACTCTCTCAGTATCGCGAGGAAACAAAAACGAACCTTGGCGTAAAAGTAGTTGATTGATCCACTAACTTGTCATAGACAGACAGGCGGTCTGTAGACAAATGCAAATGGCGGAAGCGCTGGTGACATTTGGTCCCTGAACGCAAGAAGTTACTCAGATTGAGAATGGCCGAGCGCCCAACATATCTAATTCAAGTTTGTAAAAGATGGAACGTTCAGCGCAGGTCCCCAATATTCCCCAAATCTGCGCAAAAGCCCAACGACTTAGTAAATTTTCATGAAGTAGGGACATACTGCCAATTTTTTCTTTAATTGTTTTTTTTAATATATCGTAACTTTTCACTAAAAATTTCATAGTACATTTTTATTTCGGGGGGAACAATTAAACGTGAATATCTCGTGTTTCTATTTAGTTTTCGAAAACTTTTCTTATCGTATTCGAAATGTTAGGTTTATGGCTGAATGCATTCATATAATTCGGCGCTACTGAGAGTAAAACCAGCGGTGGCGAATTATAGATGACGAAGCAGAAATATGGAAGAGTGATGTGTGAGTAAGCAGGGCCGCCGGTTTTCAATATGGTTAGCTCTCTCTCCCGCCAAAGTGCGGACAGTAGCCCGATGAGAATGCAACCGAAAACGGAGGCCACTGATTGGCTGCGAACACTGGGAGCTGGAAAAAAGAAGAGTTCGTCCAGGCAGGCAAAAAACTTGGATGAGCACTTCTAGTTTGTTGAGAGAACAACGAAGATCTAACAGAAAATTTTGGTAACGAAAAGGGAAGTTTTCGAAAAATTAAAAAAAAAGAAATTCGAGGAGAAAATTTTTTTTGCGATTGAAAATTTTTTCCTTACTGAAAAGTTTAGACTGTAGGAAAAAATTGTTGGAGGAAAGAAAAAAAGGAAAACTGGCCAGGAAAAATTTGGCGAGGCATCCATAGTTGGAAACGAGGAATTTAGAGGAGATTGGCAGTTCTGCAAAGTGAAGTATAGTTCATGAAATATGTTGTATTCCATAGTTTTTTTTGGTACCTTAATTCAAATATAATATTACGTGTCGTTTGGGTTTTGCTCGAGCAAATTCCGTAAAACGGAATTCGTGCCCAGTCTATAAAGCTTCTTTTGCTCTTTCGGCACCGAGCGATAACGGTCCATCCTATTTTACTTCTAACAACTATGTTCTTTTGCGGTCGAAAAGATTTTGGGTTTTTACCCTATACTTAAAGGTTTCCCAAACAATACAATTTTAATTTAAAATTCCTATTCGGTAAAATAAAATTCTTTTATTTTCAAAAATTCCACCCTCGGTTCGCTACGAAGGTTTGCAATTTCCTTATCTCAAAAAAATTTGCTGGCGCTCTTTTATTATATGCTAACGCCTCTGTGGCATTAAAAACATTTATTTTAAATTTTAATTTATCGCACAATAAGTTCGGCAATTAAATCCAATTGGTGAATCCACCCCTTAACCGATACACTTCTTCCAATTCGAACTTGGTTTCGTTTTCATATTCTCTTTGGTTTGACATCCGTCTTACAAAACAAATCATTCGCCGTGCTTGCGTGCTTTTGATCGTTTGTAAGTTCGTTGTGCAACGTCGCGTTGGAAAAATAATAGGACATAGACTACGGCAGGGATCGAACCTGTGACCATGTGGTTGACAGACGAACACACAACTATCGCGCCATGGTCAATGAGTCAAGGACTCAATTGTCTATTTTTTCGAAAGCTTGAAGTGATTTTCAAATTTTGTCTACGTTCTGTTTGTATGAATTAAGTTTAACAATGTGCACTAAGTTGTCATGGTTGTGTGTTATCCTACTTCCTCCAAGTTTCATGGGAAGGATTCCCATGTTGTTTGTTAAGTTATTGGATTTCCATTTTCTGACTGTATGCGGATGTCGCTATCGTCATGAGCCTGAAATGATCGTTTGTGTTTTATTTTTGATTTATGGAGTTTCTTGTAGTCATTAGTAATAACTGTAACTTTTTTATTTGTTTTAATTCTATGTTTGCTAAATCTAGGTGTTAATTTATTTCGTCTAAATACTTTTCAATATATGATTGAATTCTTCTTAAGATCCACGGCATTTTTTCGGTTTATATTATTTTTTTCAATGTTCTTGGCTAATACTTTTTCTAATCTATATTTTATAGTGGAAAAAAGTTTTTCTTGGAATTCATTGAGTTTTTGAAGATACTCATGTTCATTATTAAACTTTACTTCTTTTTTAAACATATAAGTCCTACATTAAAATAATTCATATGGGGTAGCTTATATTAGGACATAAGTAAAAGGTTAATTAAAGAAAAGTCGAAAATGAATTAATTAAATTTTGAATGGAATGGAATGAAAAAAAACATTAAAAGTAAATAAATGGAATAATAAAATTACAACAGTATAAAGAAGAGAATAGAAAAGAAATAAAATGCACGACTGGATCGTACGAACTTGCTCTTGGAGCTTACAACTTTAATGTAGGTAAGCATTGACGCTGTTTAGTAGGTAGATAATCTAGTTATCCTATGCAGTCTTAAGGCCGATGTTAATAACATTATGTACTTTGATTCTTAGTATAATGACTTGTCGAATGGTCAATGGATGATTCAAGAAATAGTTACTTAGGTACCTGCCTACAAATGCATATTTAAATTTCGATTATGGATTTTAATTATGTAAGTAAGGGGAGTAATATGTAGGATTGTAGGTAAAATATATAGATGGAGCCTAGGCATGTAAATATATAAATATAATAATGAAAATGAAGGATGTAGGTGAGTAGGTAGATATATGCAGTATAACTTTATAATTTAGGTGCAATATGCATACATAAGATTCCTGTGATTTTTAAAATACATACGTACATATATATAAATGCATGAGGGCCTACATTTTATTTAGTATTCAGTATCGTACGCAAAAATTCGCAAAAAGGGAATAATAATAAGGTAGACATACTACACATAATTAAATGTTTTTATATTGCTTAGTCGTTATAGTTTGAAGGAAAACAAAGACGCAATTTGAATTCATGGGTAAATATAATAGAATATATCAAAAAAAATTAAAAATCGTTGGAGAAGTTTTTTAATAAATTAATTTTGTATGTATTCAATTTTGAAAACATTTTTAGAAAAAAAATTTGAAACGCCATTTTGAAGATATTATTAATATACATACAAAATTCAAATTTAAAAAAAAATTCTGTGACTGGATTTTGAAAAATCGATTATTCAAAAAAAAATTATTTTGACAGTTTGAGTATGCAGTTTTATTAAGAATTTTAGGGAGCATTTGTTTAAAAAAAATTATTTTAATCGTTTCATCCAATATTGAGAAAGTCGAAAATATGAACAGTGGTTCTATGGGAAGTACCGTTAATAAGTACTCAAAAAAAATATTTTTATACTTAGAAGTGAACTGTACTAATTTAAGAACACACAATTTTTTTTATAAAAATTCTTGGAAATGTTTTCGAGAAATAAATTTTTTTGTTAACGGCTTTTTAACATTTGTATGGGAGGTACCTTTTTTAATTTTAGAAAAATAGTTTTTTTAATTATTTAAAATAATGTCGTTTTCGAAATTTTGAATTTTCAAGATAAAAACTAATTTCCAAAAAATTTTTTTTTGGAAAAATTTTGGTATACAATAGTGTTTAAACTTTCTAGGAGCTTCTACGCAAAAAAATTCCAAAATAACAATATTTTCCAAAAAAAAAATTATTAAAAGGTACAATTTCCCATCATTAATGAACCGATTTTTTTTATTAAAATCGTTGGAGCTGTTTTTGAGAAAAATAAGATTTTTGCTTTTGGCCAAAAAAATTTTTGGGAGCTACTGTTATTCGTCGTCTTAAAAAAAATTAAAAAACGTGTGGGCATATTACCGATAAAAGAATATGTACCAAGTTTGAAGTAAATCCACCAAACCGTTTAGGCTGCAGACTCGAGGACAGACAGACAGACGGAATTGGGGGACCCACTTTTTGGTGTTCTCTATGATCGTAATGTCATGTTCCTTGTTTTTTTGTATGAATACATAACTTGCCTTATAGTACCTATAATCGCAAGTAAAAAAAGCAACAGTAGCAGCGATACCAACAGCAACCAACGGAGTCAAAACCAAAAACAAATTAGGATGTGGAAAAATGTTTATACACATTGTCCTTAAATTGAAAAGAATTATCTGTATTTGGCACATTGTGTGGCAGTGAATTCCATAAACGAGCTGCGTTTACAAATAACTGTCGCTCTGAGTTAAGACTTGAAAAGCGGGAAATTATTATTTGGTTTACACGTCTAGATAAGGAGAACTGGATTGAGTTAGAGGTTGGCGCTTATAACCAATATTAAAAAACTAAATCGGGGTACGAAGTCTTAGGAGGTTATCACGAGAAATACCATAAATGCTTTTGGAGAATGAAGAAATGTGATCATAACGAATTACTACAAAAATGTATCGTGCTTTAGTGTTGAAAACAACATTAAGCTTTCTTTGGCTTACGCTGTCGAGCTTGCTGAAGATTTCACAACCATAGGTGAAGATAGGTACCACAAGAGTTTTAGCAAGCATTTTCCTAGTTTTCAGAGTTATGACATTTCTAGTTGGCCACAATAATCGAAAAGTCCCATACGCTTTACCAACAGCTTGCTTAGTGTGGGTGTTCCAGCTTAAGATCCTATTAAAGCAAATTCCTAGGTTTTTAACTGTTCCCACATAATCAACTTCTGACCCACTTAGCTCGATAACTGGGAAGCACCTCAAGTCCACATGTCTTTTGGCTATGACGAGGCATTTAGTTTTTAGCGGATTTAGAGTAAGAACACATTATTTGATTGAGCATAATACAATAGCCGATAGGTCTTCATTGATCTTTTGGACACAATCCTCTATCATGCCAATTGAACAACTTTGCAGTAACGTCTGATTATCAGCATAGGTGTTCGCGGCAGTGGTTTATTATTTTTGGAACCTCGTTAACGTATAATGAGAAAAAGGAAGGACTAAGTTTCGATCCTTGGGGAACTCGACAAGGAGTTGATAAAAAATTCGATGCCTGGCTTCCAATTGCAACCGATTGACGTCTGCCAGATATATACGATAAAATAAGCTTTACAGATTCTGATGAAAAGTTGTAAATTTTTTGTAATTTTAGGCACAATATATTGTGATCGACAGTGTGAAATGCCTTGGAATAATCCAAAAGAACCAGAAACGCCACCCTATTGTCGTCTAACGCCCTTCTTGAATGCACGATGACATCAAGTAATGCTGTTCTACTGCTGTGACCAGACCTGAAACCTGATTGTTTTGGAACCAAGAGAGAATTCTGGAAAAGAAAGGCCGTTAGCTGTATCTGCATTATTTTTTCCAAAACTTTGGATAGAAAAGGAAGGATTGAGATGGGGCGGAATTCAGTGGTCAAACTGTTTTTAGGAATTGGGATAATCTTTGAGTTTTTTCCATTGCGACCGGAAAATACCTTTTGTTAGAATGCAGTTACAGATATATGTAATGTGTGGCAAAATAAGTGGTAGAATGGCTTTTAAGAACGTTGAATGCAAGTTATTAAAACCTACGGCATTTCATTTCAGCCAATGAAGCTTTCAACTACATCGTCAGGGCTTATTGATCTTATTACAGTCAATGTCATTAGGATCAGAATTAATTGGTTTGTTGACAAATTCCTTTAAATTTTTCCACAATTTGCGTCCGTTCAAAGAGCGATTTAAACGATTCTTGTACCAACTCACTTTTGCAGCACGAATTAGGCGAGCAGTGGTATTACACAAACGACGGTATTCTTGAAAGTCATCTGGTATCTTATAGCGTCTCCATTTTTTGAAAGACTAGTTACGTAGGTTGAGTAAATTGCGTATTTCATGACTAAACCAAAGACAGTTACCGTATTTTACCGATAAAGTTCTTAAAGGAACATGCAAATCAAGCAATCGTTATAAATTTCTTTGAAGGAACTCAGCTTGCTCATCCGGTAATTGTATACAAACCACCCAAATTAATTGTTCGTATATCAAGTTAAAGAGTATTTGAGTCTATGTTCTTGAAATCCCAAAACTGGAACGTTCTAAGAGGCCTCCTGAGGCGGAAGTTGAAAGAAATATGTATAAGGTCATGCTTGGAAAAATCTGGAGCATCAACTTGGTGAAAAGAAATCATTTTACTGCAATCACTGACAAAAAATATATCAAGAAGTGTGATCGAATTTTGATAAGTGTGTGGGACTAGTTGTGTTGCAAATTGAAGGTATTCATGTAAATGATAAGAGTCTGGTCGATAAGAATATCGCTATTAAAATATCCACCACCAAGAATTAAATTTGTGAAGTAAAACGCGTTATCTTCAAGCACAGTTTTAAGTGGTGACCAATCAGTGAAGCGATTAGGCCTATAAACTACCCCAAGTGACAAATCTTCGTTTGCGCTTGAGATTTAAACAAAAAGATATTCTATAAAATTTAATTTTTTTCCTATTGCATCCCTTGTGTAAATTGCTACTGCACCACCTAACTGACCTGTTCTTTCGTTTCTAAGTAATTTAAAACCCTTAAGATTAAACAAACTATCAGCTGTGAAACCAAGTCTCACTTACACATATAGCGTCATATATTGAACCTTCAAATATGTCTCTGAACTCGTCAATTTTCCTATTTAAACTCTGTGCCTTTATGTGGCAAATTTGAAATCCATAATTTCGCGACGTTAATATATTTGTCATAGATCGAGTTAAGTTTACGCTAGTCTCGTTTGTGGAGTTCAGATTAGAGCTATGGCTAACCAGCATTGAAAGAAAAAACATATTTTCTGCTTAGCACACGCATGTTCTGAAAAGCAGATAAGATAATAAAAGGGGAAATGAACGTTTTATTTGCTGTACAGGTAGCTGCATACTCTTGAACAAAAATATATAAAGCGCTAGTCATAATAAATAGAATAAGCATAATAATATAAATATGTGAGATAAAGTAATAAATGAAAATATTTGATATTATTAGTTATTAATATAATATATCAAGTAAATAAACCAAAATACAATTAATATAACCAGAAAGTAAGAAAAGAAGAAAAACAAACAAAATCAAAATATTACATATATACATAATTATCGTTCTAGAAAATTAATTAAAGTTTCTATTCATGGTTTCGTCGGATGGTAACTCTATTAATCTATCGATTGTATCCACTGCAATTGCATTATTATCATTTACTTCTTTTTTTACATACGCTCGTCCACGCAAAGTAAGCACAACTAAAATTATTTGTTGGTTTTTCATATTAAGAGCAGCATTCAAAATTTTTTGATTAGTTTCAGTCAAACATTCGCGAACATAAATAGGGACATCTGATTGAATTACTGCATCTCGTAAGCAAAGTTGTAGGTTTTTAGCTTTCCGAAATTGTGATATAGATTTTAAAGTAGTATTTCTGTAATGAGCCGAATGGAATTTGATGATGATCGCCGCGCGTGAGCTAGAGTTGTTGGTTTTAGTGCGGGTCCGGAAAATATTCTTCAGTATCGGTGGTTTTAAATTTAAAGTCAGGCAAAGGTGGTTAAAGATGTGTCTAAATTTATATCCATTTCATCTAGCTCAATAGAAATGTGTTTTATGGACACACTTTGCCCCTTAAATTGTTTTTGCATTTCCGGCTAGTGGTGTCACGGGGACTTTGATGTGTCGTTGGTACGGTGGTTTGTGAAGGGGTAGGCTTGGGGGAATTTTTGGTGTTTCGCGGCCCGTAGGTGACTTTGTGTGTAGCCCCAGAAACATGTTGCTGTACGGATTCCGAGGTGTTTCGCTTTATCTGAGATGACATTTTAGTTTATAAACGGTGATTTTTTAAGAGCTTGGTTTTTGAAAATTCAAAAAAACACAGAAACTTGTAAAATGTGAATGAAATTTTTATTTGGATCGATAAATCAATTTCTGCCATTTACTTTTTAAAAATAATTTCACTTAAAAGGTGCCCGCGGCTACGCTTCAGGTGGTCCATTCTGAAGGTTCAATTTTGGCAAACTTTTTCACACATTTCGGCCGGAATCTCACCAATGACGCGTTCAATGTTGGCTTCCAAGGCAGCAATCGTGTTTGGCTTGTCCCCATAGACAATAGACTTAACATATCCCCCACAAAAAATAGTCTAACGGGGTCAAATCACATGATCTTGGTGGCCAATTGACTGCGCCAAAACGTGAGATCAACTGCTCACCAAATTCGCCTCTCAATTGATGCATGGTTTCGCGTGCAGTGTGGCATGTGGCACCGTCCTGTTGGAACCACATGTCGACCGAGTTCAATTCTTGCATTTTCGGCAAAAAAAATCTGTTATCATCGAACGGTACCTTTCTCCATTGACCGTAACCCTGCGGCCTTCATCGTCCTTGAAGAAGTACGGCCCAATGATGCCGCCTGCCCATAAGCCGCACCAAACAGTACATTTTTCGGGATGCATTGGTAGCTGCTGAATTGACTCTGGCTGCTCTTCACTCCAAATACGGCAATTCTGCTTATTCACGTATCCATTTATCCAAAAATGAGCCTCGTCGCTGAAGACCATAAAACGGACGTAGCTTGCGAAACACATTTTTCACAGAGCACGAATTTTGATAATAAATTTCAATAATTTGCAAACGTTGTTTAGGCGTAAGTCTATTCATGATGAAATGGCAAACAATACTGAATCGAAATGTCAAATGTTCGTGGAATTTGTCATGTGTCATCTGTCAAAAATATAAACGTCCAAAACCAAGTAGCAAACAAATCACCCGTTATATATATAAATTTGCAAATTTATGCTTATTTTAATCACTAATTTTTAATTAATTAAGCCGAGAAGAAGTGATATTTAATAGAATTATTTAACTAGGAGATTGGTAATTTAGTGTTTCGTTAATTCCTCTATGGTTATTGTTATTATAGTATCAGTAATAGTTTTGTCTTGTTGGTCATTGTCTGTTATCTCTGTTAGTATGTTGGTTCAGCGGATAATTTTGAAGGTCTTGCTGTTAGAAAAGTATTTTGACACTTCTTGTACAATTCTGAATGTGTCATTGTCTGTGCGTATTGCACAGCATTTGTTTGGGGGTAAATGTTGTTTGAAAATGTCTGTAATGTTACTTCCAGTAAAGTCTTGTTTGTACACAGTTCTTCTTTCTTTGTTTTTGAACAGGGTCGTACAGAAATAAATATATGATCGTCTAGATTTTCAGCTGCAGAATGAATGGTAGCAGCAGTTGTTTCGTTAATATTTAATTCGATTTTACTATTTGGGGGCTGTATTTGAATTCGTTTAAATTTAGCTTCTCTTTTTAATAGACTATTTGATAATCGAATTCTTTAAATTTTAAACGCCGTCTGATTAGTTTGGAATTTGAGTCTTTTAAACTCATGAGCCATTCGAAGGGCTTGTGGACAGTTATAATTTTGAATTTTGGATCAAATAGGTATGGGCGGAAATATTTACTAGCCCAAAAGATTGCCAATAATTCCTTCTCAATGGTAGAATAATTGGTCTCTGAGTCTGTTAGAGTCCGACTGGCACTACAAATACGCTTATCGCTACCTAAAGGCCCTTGGGACAAAATTGCCCCCAATGCAAAATTACTCGCATCAGTGGTTAGTATAAATGGCGTAGTAAAATCAGGATATTGTAAATAGGGTAATTAATTAGTAGTTCTTTACTCATTTCGAATGCTTTAACATATTTTTCATTTAAGTCAATACTCTTGCCTTTCTTTATGCATTCAGTAAGTAACTTCGTAAGTTTCGCAAAATCCCTGATGAATTAACGGTAATATCCAAGAAGATCTAAAAAAGATTTAATTTCGTTTTGGGTTAGAGGTATTGGAAAATTTTGAATCGCAGAAATTTTATCTGAGTTTGGTCTTACACCTTCACTTGTAACTATGTGACCTAGTAAAGCTACTTCTTTACGAAGCAATTCAGATCTGTTGATCTGAATTTTGAAATGTGCTTCGCGTAACCTATCAAACACTTTATTTTTAATTTTCTGTGTGCTCTTGGAGTGAAGTAGAAAAGATGATGATATCATTCAAATAAATGGGACAGATTTTTCTTTGTAAGTCCCCCAGGAGATTGTCCATGACCTTTTGAAAGGTTTATGGGACATAACGCCCACTTTCTACGGTGAACGCTGTTTTTCGAATGTTTTTTGTTTCATTTCAATCTGGTGAAAACCGCTGGCAAGATTAAGTGTCGTGAAATATATACTTCGACCTAATTTGTCTAACACATTATCAATGTTAGGTAAGGGATATTTATCACTAACTGTTTTCTCGTTTAGTTTCTTGTAGTCAATTACGAGTAGCCATTTGACTTTCCCACACCTCGTTTAAGCATTTGCACAATTTGGGCCTGAACTTCTTGTTTATGAATGTGAGGGTACCTATGAGATTTTTAATAGATGGGAATGTCATCAGTGGTATTAATACCATGCTTAAATTTATTAGTGAATGTTAATTTTTGTGCGTCTTTAAAAAAAATATCATCATACTCGTATTCTCGGCATAATTTATAAATAACCTTCTTTTCTTCAACGTTAAGATGTGAAGTTCGAATAAGATTTGTTATGTCATCAGAAGTTATAGGATTTGTTTTAGGAATACCACTGTTGATATCAAAATCTTGTTTACTAAATTTTGCGACTTTTAGGGATTGTTCTAAAAAGAGAGATTTTTCAGAGAATGCAATTTTCATTTTATTTTCCCAACGTTTCGACGGTGGTTGCCGTCTTCTTCACGGGTGTCTTTATTTACAAAATACAAAATTAAAAAGAGATATAATGTTTAAACATATATATAGAAGTAAGGGAACAAAACATGACTTACATAATGTTAGATTTTAGGATTGTACTAAGCTAAACAATAATTTGTTTAAAATATTTTAAAAACAGATTAAAAAACAGATTTTGAACACTTCTTATTTGAAGATTAGTCTATGTTTAATGATATTTACTGTCAGAAACTAAGGAACAGTAAGCGGCTGATATATTTTGTGTGTCTTGTTTGCGGTTCATATTATTTTTGTTGTTAATTCTATGCAGTATCTCTAGTGTGTAACGATTAGATTTATGTTTTTCTGTTGCAAAGATTTCCACTCCTTCAAAGTGGTGTGTGACCGGTATAAACGCTGTGAGAAGCCAGTGCCGCCTTCTCAGAACTTTTTAGGCGATTATCTGACTTGTGATTCGCCATTCTTTGCCGATGAAGTTGTTTGGTGGTGCCGATGTAGCAAAGATTGCAAGATTCATCCTATTTCCCTTGGCAATTTATTTTGTAAACTACGCCTGAACGGCGATCTTTGTCGGTTTTCGTCTTCAGGTTGATGAATAGAGAGGCAACAGTCTGGTTTCACTTATATACCAAGTTGACTTCCGGGTTGTTTTTCATAAAAGACGCTTTTATAAACACACCTCCTCTCTTCCAACTTATTTTCTGAACAAACTTGGTGTTCTTGACGAAGTATCAAGTTCCTTATAACTTCTGTCGGAAAGCTGTTGTCCAGGAGTATTTGCGTAACTTTTTAAGGTTTATCGCGAAAATGACCGACTTTCTTTCGACTGGTACCAGAAGATATGGCATCTGGGAGACTTGTCAATTTCCGATCTAATCAAGCTATGCACATTCGTATGAACACTGCATCGAACTTAATAAACAAAATCTTGGCGTTGAGTTACCGAAAATTCCACTCCGCTAACGAATAAAAAGTTACGCAAATACTTCTAGACAACAGCTTTTCGACAGAAGTTTTAAGGAACTTGACACTTCGTCAAAAATACCACGTTCGTTCAGAAAATAAATTGGAAGGGAGGAGATGTGTTTATAAAAGTGTCGTTTATGTGACCAAACTTTCCGAATATTTCAAAGGAATGGTCGCGAAAACCAACCCGGAAGTCAACTTGGCATATAAGTCAAACCAGACTGTTGCATCTTTATTCACCAACCTGAAGACGAAAACCGACAAAGATCGCCGTTCAGACGTAGTTTACAAAATAAATTGCGAAGGGAAATGGGATAAATCTTGCAATCTTTGCTACATCGGCACCACCAAACAACTTCATCGGCAAAGAATGGCGAATCACAAGTCAGATAATCGCCTAAAAAGTTATGAGAAGACGGCACTGGCTTCTCACAGCGCTGATACTGGTCACACACCAAACTTCGAGGGAGTGGAGATCTTTGCAACAGAAACACATACATATAAGCGTTACACACTAGAGACACTTCATATAATTAACAACAAAAATAATATCAACAGCAAACAAGACACACAAAATATATCAGCCGTTTACTGTTCCGTAGTTTCTGACAGTAAATATCATTAATCATATACTAATCTTCAAATTAGAAGTGTTCAAAATCTGTTTTTTAATCTGTTTTTTAAATACTTTAAACAAATTATTGTTCAGCTTAGTACAATCTTAAAATTTAACGTTATGTAAGTCATATTTTGTTCGTTTACTTGTTTATACATATATGTTCAAACATTATCTCTTTTTAATTTTGTATTTTGTAAATAAAGGCACCCCTGAAGACGGCAACCAGTGTCAAAACATTGGGAAAATAAAATGAAAATTGCTTTAATTTAAACATCATAACGAGCAATAAAGCCGATAAGAATCACGTTTTATATTTAATATAATTTTCAAAGTAAGAAATTAGAATTTAAAAAATCTTTAAATTTATTTTTAAAAGGTAATAATCTTGTTTCACTTTTTAATTATTGTGGGAGGTTGTTAAAGCAATTTAGTCCTGCAGACATTAATGAATTTAAGGTACTGGTTTTGTTGCAGCGGATTGGTCTGATGTCCTGATTGTTTCTTAAGATTGTACTTTGTAAACACTGGTAATATTTTCCTCTAAGTGTGTAGGCAGCATTCGGTTTTTCATTTTATATTATGCTCAACATTCATCTTTTTTAATGCTCCTAGCAATTGACGTATTGGCGTATATCGGTTACAATTAAGAATGGATCCCATAGCTTTGTTTTGCAGTAGCTGCTACGATGTTTTATTTGGTTTTGGCATCCAAACAAAATTGTCGAACAATACAAAAAATGTGGAAGTACTATGACATTGTATAACAAAATCGCGTTTCCCATAATTAATACAGGTCTTATACGTTTAAGAAAACCACATATAAATTTTGCGTTATCTTTGAAGTTAAGTTCAGATGATATTATTACTCCTAAGTACTTAATGTTTTCAAAACATTCAATTTGGCAGCCATTAATAAGTACTGAAATATTATCACATATTTTAAAAGTCATGCACTTTGTTTTGTTAACATTAAGACTCAGATTGTTTGCTTTTAACCACATATTTATATTTTCTAAGTCTTTATTTATTTTTAAGCATATATCTTTAGTATCATTTCGGGAAATGTATATTAAAGTGTCATCAGTTAATAATACAAGTTTACAAGATTTTAGAACACTTTGTGTGTCATTTATATACAACAGAAACAAGACAACATCCAATAGAGCTCCCTGCGGGACTCCCAATTCAACTCTAACAGAATCTGATATCGTGCCTCCAAATTTAGTTCTTTGACTTCTTCCACTCAAGTAAGATTGAAACCATTTTAACTCCGTGTCTATGATTCCGTACGATTTCGATTTTGATATTAGTATCTGTCGATTTATAGTTTCAAAAGCCCGTTTTAAGTCGAGGAACACTACTATGATAACTTTGCCTTTATCTATGCTTTTCCTCCAATCGTATACAAGGGAGTTAAGTGTTGTTTCACGTGAATGGTTACTTCGAAACCCCGATTGTTTCTCTAATAATATGATATTGTTTTCAATGTACTCAGGAAGCTGTTTACTTACTATGCGTTCTAGCACTTAAACTGTGTAACATGTTGATTGGGCGATAGTTTTCACCGTTATTAGTGCCTTTCACTATTTCTAGAGGTATAACTGTAGATTCCTTCCAACCATTTGGAAAAACTCCTTGAGAAAGCGAAGCATTTATTATTTTCATTAGCACTGGCCCTAAAACTTCAATTGAATTATAAATTATATCTTTATTTATCCCATATACGTCCTTTTTGTTATTGCACTTTTTTATGTTATCACAAATTGTTGGTTCATCACAGAATTTAAACTTAAATCTAGTAGCTACGCTTATCACAGGAGGGTCATATCGCACAAAAGGAACAGATTGGTTTATATAACATACACTATCTACAAAGTAGTTATTGAACTTATTAGCAATTTCAACTTGCTCTCTGATTTTATCATTTCCGAATTGTACATATAATCCGAAATGTTTTTTTAACATCATCTTTTAATAAAAGTGGCGCAAAATTTAAAACAACTTATTATTAAAGCCTTAAGACGATACTAGTTAGCAATTTACTATATACATAGTAGTCTACTAACTTTTCATAAATTTTAAACCTTTTGTTAACTAGTAAAATGCTAATTAAGCAGATAGCTTGTGATGAACACAATTGTGTTATTGTGTTTATGCGTTGAAAATGGATTATTTATATGTTGATAGGAACCCAACATGTGCTCTAAATAAGTATTCGATGGTTTTATTTTGATCATTTTAACTTCATTATTTACAAAAATAAAAAAAATTACACCAGTAGGACGCGAACCTGGGCCTCCCGCGTGCAAAGCCGATATACTATCAGATTTAGTACGATACTAAAAATTTAAAGTAGCCATTCGGTGATTTTAACTTTAGTAAGACGTTAAGAAGATAATACGATACTAAACTCGTTTAAAATTACCAAATCCTCTTTTTAACCCAGTATCATACTAAAAATGATTTAACATATTACTAAATCGTTTAAAATTTTGCGCCCGTGTTTTTAACATTTTCCAATTTGTTTTTTGGTCACCTGTCCTGTTTTCGATTTGTCCTATTATGTAATTGTTTTGGCATCTTTTATTTCATCTTTATATGTTTTGGATATTTGTTTGTATCTCGTCCAGCTGTCTTCCGTATTACTCAGTGCTGCAATTCTGTACACTCTAATTTTTTCCAGTTTTAAATTATGAAGTTCAGCTGTGAACCATTTACAATCCCCTTTTATTCTAACAGATTTTTAAATTGTCAATGCTCCAATACAGAGTTTTATTTCACAATCAAAGATCTAAAAAGTTCTTCATTATCATCGATGAAAAACAAGTTGGAAAATCCGACTTGTTCTAGAACTCTGTCGAATATTTCTGTTGACTATTTTGCACTCATGTTCACTAGGTTTTAGAGCTTTATTTTTTATTTCAAATATAATTGTTTCATGGTCAGATATTTTGTTATCACGGCCAATTTTTACATCGAATCTATTGCACACTTTTTTCAGATAAAACATAGTCGATTAGAGTTTTTAAAGTTTCTGTTATCCTCGTTGGCTCTTTAACTAACTGACAAAGGCTTTGGTCTGTAAAAGTGTCTTTCATCTTTGCTTTAATATTATTTTCAACCAAGTAGTCTATATTGAAGTCTCCGATGATAACACAGTTTTTATCTCATTCGAAACATTGCGAGCAATAATTTAAATGTTTCTGAGAATTCATTAACGCTTGAACTTGGTGATCTTTTAACTACCCAAAATGACCAATTTTCGTTTTGTATATTAATTTTTACTTTTAAGTACCATGCAACATAATCAAGTTTACCTACATTTTTTATTGAGCATTCTATTCCGCTTCTAATGTACATACTCTTCTATACTCTTCATACTATTCTGTGGACACCACAATTTAAGGGATTTACTTTTGATTTGATTTCGCTTTTCGTTAAATCTGCACTTTGATTATTTTTTTTGTTTCGATGAACTTTATCTTAGAACATTTGTCTATGTATTTTTCTCACTCAAACTACTACCGATAGCTTTTTTGATTTCAGAAATTACTGTTTTTTCATTTGCCACAGTAATAATAATAATAATGTTTTTTGAACTCACATATACAATTGGCTCTTAATTCTATTTTACATTACTTATATTACATTGATATTTTAATTTGTTTTAGCACTTAGGAGGCTAATATTATACATTGTTTTAATTTTTTGTTAAAATTATTAAAAAAAAAATTGTAGTTGAATTTCTTATACTACTTACTACAACCTTTGTGGATAATCTCGGGTTGTTCAAACCCGACTGTTTTGTGGTGATGGGGGGGTTAATGCGGCATCTAGCCACGGTGGTAGTTTGACCCTGCGTCCTCGTAGAATTGGATTTATTCGTCGTCGTTGATATAAATAAGTCCTTCGTCCAGTACCGCTGTCACATCCAGATATTTTGGCTCGGGGTATCTATCTTCGCTGGTCATGCTATTCACAAGGGTGTTTGGGTAGTTGATTAGGTTGCTCGTCAGTCTTTTGGCAGCACTGATCATGTACTTGTCGAGGGGTGTTATTCCGGACACCTCGAAAAGTCGTTTGTTGCTGAAGTGTTTGTTTCGTCGCTGGTCAAAGTGGAGTCCCGTGCAGATCCGGAGGATTTTCCTCTCAAACATTCCAAGCCTTCTCATGCTGGTTTTGGATATAGTAAACCATGCAGGAACACAATATGTGATAATGGGCCTGAGTTGCGTATACAGAAGCAGTTTCATCTTTTGGCTGAACTCATTCTTTTTTCGCATTAGGGGGTGGATTCGGTGAAAAGCGAAATTTGCCTTTTTAGGGTAGCAGTCACGTGCGGGTTGAAACGAAACCTCTCTTCGAAATTGATACAAAGATATATCTCATTTGGTTTGGTTCTTAGTTATGACTCATCGGGCAGATTGATAATTATACTTCGGCAAATTGTGGCTGACGGCGTGTTCCGATGCCCCGCTTGTCTTCTGAAGCAAACCAGCTCAGATTTGGCTAAGTTGACCTTGATGCCCAATATTGTGTAGAACTCCCACAGGCGTCTTTCTACTCTTCGGGCTGCAATAACTGGATACAAAGATTTGGCATATGTTAGCGAGTCGTCTGCATAAAGCAAATTCATAGAATTGTTTGGTTGGGGTTGATCCGATGTGAAAATTTTGTAGAGGTATGGTCCTAGCTTCGATCCTTGGGCAGCTCATGCTCTGATGCTTTTGGTTGTTGACTTGCTGTTTTCTATTTGGACAAAGAAGGATCTGGAATTAAGAAAGCTAAAAATTATTTGAATTAGTGTACTTGGAAAATTAAAAATGGTTAGTTTGTGTATAAGCCCCTGTATCCAGATGCTGTCGAATGCTTTCTCAATATCCAAGAAGCAGCCAACAGCGACCTGGTAGTTGTTGAGGGTATTAACAACATCTTTCTGGAATCTCAAGAGTGGATGTATGGTTGAATGTTGCTCCCGAAATCCGAACTGCACATCCGGAATGATTCGGTTAGCGGTGCAGAATGTATTCAACCTCCGAAGAAGAAGTGCCTCAAGAATTTTGCTGGTGTTGCTTAGTGGGACGATATCCTGATACGCTACCCCTTTCTACTTTCTTTGGTATCGGTACTATCTTCTCTGTTTTCCATCTTTTCGGAAAATAGTAGTTGTTGAATAGGATCGTGAGAAATAGTATCATGACATGGGGGAATTTCCTTATGATATAGTTGGAAATCATGTATGGTCCTGAGGATTTCTTGGGTCGTCCACTAACGATTAGCTAGGCGACTTCTTAGGGGTTGGTGAAGCTTACGATCAACTCTTGATCACTTCCTGGATTTTCATCAGTAAAAGTAGTTATTTCATTGTTCATCTGCTGCAACTGGTCTATTGTTAAATCCACTTCATGTAATATTGCAGGATCGTTGGGCGGGTTTGGCGCAAAATTTTCTTCAAAATATTGGGCAAATGCATCCGCTTTCATTTGCCACAGCACTGTTATTACTTTTTTCCATTAATTTTTTTAATTTTAACTCCCAGATCACTTAAATTATCTTTTATTTCTTTCAAATCAACACCAATCTAGGTTTGCACTGATAGAAATTTTTCTCGACATGTATCGCACATAATAAATAAATATTTTCATATCCCGCAAGCCCAATACATTTAGCATGAAATGCACTCCTACAACCACCTTGACACAACTCCGTTTCTGTTTGTCTACTTGATTTCGCACATACAAGGCACTCCATGATCACCAACACAACACACGCTTATATTGGCAACGGCACAATATTAAACTTCAAGAGTTTTCCAACTCAATGGGCCTGCGCACAGGAGAATATTCCCACCCGACTAAAACCCGTTTTGTGGGCAAGGGAAGCGATGTATGGGTATGAAACGGACTGAAATTTCAACCCTAAATTTCTTGGATGAACGAAGACTAAAACTAATACATACACAAAAGTTTTAACAGTCAAATACGATAGAAATACTAACACATATAAAAAGAGGTTCATTTCTATATTATTTTTTTTTATTCACAATTATTTCTTTAATTAAGCAAAATATTCATGAGATATTTATATAATCGGAAACCGCTTCCTTTTAATTATGTTTTAAAAAGTAAATAAGCAATCACGGCTGCCTTCTTCACCACTTTGTCCTTAAAAATTTGAAGAGCAGTCTTATACGTCTCTAGCTAACGAAAGGAAGAACAGTACCGTGTTTGATAATGTCTACGTACATAATTGGTCTGTCGGGGCAGGTATGAAAAATGTTCTTCATCTTATTCATGCATTAAATTTAACAATTCCAGTTCTTGTTGATCAGGATAGTTATGTATAATCATAGTAAGAATCTAACTGTTGGTAAGTATCAATTGTATCAGTAGGGTATTCTACGTTATTTGTGAAGTTGTCTGTTTCTTGAGGGACAATTATATTATGTAATTCTTGTTTTCGGAAATTGAGGTGCATTTGGTTAAGCAAAATTGGATGGAGACGGTGGAGTCAAAGTAACTTTAGTGGAACCAAGTTAAATTGGATCGAATTTTCAACTAAATTTTAATTTCTGGTAACACTAGTATAAAAATTTATTCCCAAGGAATTAAACATCGCCTTAAGAAATGTCAGATAAGAGCTCTCTCTGTGTGGCATCGAAAATGATCACACGCTGATTAATTAAAGCCTTGTTAAGTTACTATTAAAATATTGTAAAATTAAAGTAATAAAGAATTAAAAATATAAAACAAATTGGCAACAAGGAAAAAAAAGGATCACTGGAAAAAAATGAATAGGTTTGCTATGATAATTTAAGATTAGATTCACATAGTGCAAAATCTGATGACCTCAAAACCTCTAGAACCATTAAAGGAGGAAGACTAGACATCGGATTCAGTGGGGCAGAGTGAAAACTATAAATTAAAACAAGAAATCACACCAAGCACAAATATGTCTTTTTTTGGGAACATTAATGAGTTTGTCCCTGGGGAGGATTTTGCGGCTTATAAGGACAGAGTGCAGCAATATTTTATTGCAAATAAAATCAGCAGTGAATTACAGACTCCAGTTTTTATAAGCCTAGTCGGTTCAGAGGTTAACAAAGTACTAAAATTTTTATCCGCGCCATTACTGCCTAGCTCTACATCATTTAATGAACTGATATCTTTATTAAAGCAGCAATATGCACCTAAGCATAATAAGAGAGCCGAACGATTCGAGTTCCCAAAACCAAAGCAGGAAGATGGTGAGTCAATTGCCGACTTTATCATAAAGCTCAGGAATCTTGCTGAAGCCTGTAAGTTTGGTGACTTCATTGAAGATTCAGTAGCAAATGATGTCAATTTGCGAAATCTTGCCTTAGAAGATGCACTCGTAGACTAATTCATTGTCGGCCTAAGGATCGAATTCAGCAGAACATCTTAACAGACGACAGCCGCACGTTTGACAAATGCTGTGAACTTGCTCTAAATATGAAGATGTCTGAGAAAGAGCAACGATCTATGCATTCACGTGGCAGTGAACTTCATGTGATAAGGGAAAGGAACAAGTCAGTCACAACCCAAGAAAGAACAAGAAACAATGACGTGAGGAACTCATATCAACAAATGTACGCATTGTGGAAAAAATCATTTTGAGCGCGATTGTCCAGCAAAAAATTGGAATTGTTTTAAGTGTAATAGAAAATGTCACACTGCAACCATGTGTTGGGCTGGTCGTAAACGAGATGGTGGTGGTGCAGGTGGCAGAAGAGATAGCTGTAGAGCTAGGCGCAGTGTAAGAACAATTCAGGTTATCAACAGTGTAGAAGCAGCAAGGAAGGGTCTCACGGTGGAGGTAAAAATTATTTAGCAAAAGTGAGTTCTTAATGAATTATATAAGTACTAAAAATAGCACATATGATGAACTTTTATCGGAAATAAGAGAAAAATGTCCATGTGTCGTTTCGAGTGATCCAAATCAGATAATAGTGGGTTATGAAGCCGAAGTAAATATAGCACCAGGTGCGGTCCCTATCTTCTGTAAGGCTTATATGGATTTATTTAGGTTACATAATGCTGTTAAGGATGAGCTAAATCGGCACATTTCTATAACAACAATAGTAACTGTCAAACATACCAAGTGGGCTTCTCCAATGGAGTCTGTGCCGAAACAGAATGGTGAAGTTAGGTTATGCATCGACTGTAAGGTTACAGTAAACAAGTATATTTTTTCATCGCATTACCCGTTGAACAACGTGGCAGACATTTTCGCGAGTTTGTCAAACTGTTCAGTCTACTGCGTGTTGGATATGGCTGGAGCCTTCCAACAGCTTGTCCTAACTCCAGAGTCACGAGAACTCTTGACTATAAATACTGATCAGGGTCTTTTGCAATATACTAGGTTGCCGTTCGGAGTTTCGTGTGCACCATCAATATTTCAATCGGTGAATGACAGAATTTTAGAATGGATTGAAATGGTGTGGGCTTTTATAGATGATGCAATTATTGGGACAGAATCTGTTCAAAAGTGTAAGGAGAAATTACTTAAAGTTCTCAAAAGGTTAAATGATCATAAAGTCAAGATACATTTATCAAATCCTAAGAAAGTGGAAGCTATTACAAGAGCTCCTTATCCTACAAATGTGAAAGAGTTTCAGGCTTATTTGGGGCTTTTAATTTTTTACCGAAGGTTTATACCTAATTTATCTGGAAAGCTAAGGAATATGTACCACTTTTTATATAAAAATAGTAAATTTGTGTGGGAAATATGTTGTCAGGAAGAGTTTGATAAATCTAAGGAACTTATTGCAGAAAATAATGTTCTGGAACTATATGACAATGATAAACCAATTATAATAAGTACAGACGCAAGTCCATATGGCGTTGCCGCAGTACTTTTACATGTCGTAGATGGGGCAGAAAAACCTGTATCATTTGCTAGTAATGCTCTTACCGATTCTGAAAAAAACTACTCACAGTTACATCGGGAGGCGTTGGCAGTTATATTTGCTGTGAAAAAGTTTTTTAAGTATATTTATGGAAAACATTTTGTAATCTACAGCGACAAACAGGCCTTAAAGGAGATTTTTAATTCAAAAAAGGCACTCCTTCGGTAGCTGTGGCAAGATTACAAAGATCGGCGATAACGCTTTCGATTATTCCATCAAACTTAAGCCTGCTCGAGAACTAGCATATGTGGATGTTTTATCGAGTCTTCCAGTAACAGGTACCACGGATGTTGAAACGATTTGCATAAATTCAATAATTTTTTTGAAGAACTTCCTGTAGACACAGAGATAATAAGGGCTGAAATTGAAAAAGATATAGAACTTTCTCAAATATATGAATTCATAAAAACTGGTTGGCCAAAACAGGTGAATCCAAAATTAATAGCGTTTGCTCCATTCAAGAATCAGTTTAGTTTAGAAAATGGTTGTGTATTTTATAGATGAAGGATTGTTATTTCCAAAAGTTTAAGAATGCATATGTTTTGCTCAATCCATAATAACGTTATAATGAAGAAAATGTGGGGGTCATACGTTTGGTGGCCTAAAATCGATGTTGATAAAAAAATTTCGTACAAGTTGTGAAATTTGTCAGGCTACTGCTGTTGTCCCTAAAGAGAGTTATTTCCAGATGGCCTAGTTGTGCTTGTCCTTTCGAAAGAGTACATTTAGATTTTTTTTTCATTCTGAAGGTAAAATTCTATTTTTAGGTGTAGATGCATTTAGTCGGTATTTAATTGTCGTCCTAATGAATGGAACGTAAGCAAAAAATTTAAATTTACGCATAATTTATTTTCAATTTTTGGATTCCCTACTGAGATTGTTACTGACAATGGTCCTCTTTTAATTTTAAAGTTTTCGTTCAAATAGTAAAATGAAATTGACTCACAGTCCAGCTTACCACCCACAGTCAAAAGGGTTAGCGGAACGACATGTTTAAAAGCGTTTTAAAATTTTTTTTGTTGAGCTCGAAATCAAGTTTATCACTACAGGAAAAGATCGCTTTATTTTTATTCAATCATCGAAACACTCCAAATTCAGTGTCCAATGAAACTCCATCTTATCTAGTGTTTGCCTATAAGCCGAAAATATTAATTGACAATTTATGTAAAAATAATAGTTTTGAAGCATTATAATTCAAAATATAAAAAATCTAAATCGAAAAAGTATAACCCCTTGGAAAAAATAAATTTCAAAAATATAGAGAGGGGGAGGATTTTTTTTATAGAAGCCACATGCACGAGATTAAGAAGTGGGTACCATGTATTGTAAAGAAAATATTAAGTACTGTAAGATAAATAGTCAAAATTGGATTAAATTATAGACTAGTTCATATAAATCAATTGAAAAAGATAACTAAGAAGTTCAGTTGTTTGTACGCAAACATTCCAAAGTCTTATTCTCAAAAAGATACCATTCGAAATGGTACTGATTTATCCAATTCAAACAGTTATGTTATATCAAAAGATATACCAAGTACCAGTTATTTTGAAAATATCTAGTAAGACCTAAGAAAATTGTAAATTATTACGGAAAGTAGAATTTTGATATTTATCTTATTATCGTTAATAATTAAGTGAAACTCTGCATTGAAAAACTTAGTATTTATTATTCAAAATGAAGTATATATATGAATTATGTATGAATATGGTAAATATTTAATTGTATATTAACCTAATTTAAGGCTGGGAGGATATTATATTCAACTAAATTATAATTTCTGGTAACACTTTATTATAACAATTTATTCCCAAGGAATAAAACATCGCCTAAGCTCTCTCTCTCTCTCTGTGGCATCGAAGGTGAACCCACGCTGATTAATGTAAGCCTAGTTAAGTTACTATTAAAATATTGTAAAATTAAAATAATAAAGAATTAAAAATAGAAAATAGTTGTTTCTGTGAAAATTGCTGGGGTTTTTGAGAATAACGTTGAGAAGTTGGTTGTTGTTGAAACTGTTGTTGATAATTCTGGTGTTTTGGACGTTGTGGTTGAAGATTCATATGTTGCTGTGGGAACCGTTGTTGATAGTATTTTTGGAATTGTAGATTTAATGGATATGTACTGTATGAAGGATTAAAATGTTGGGGTTGTGGTTTTTTTTTTTCTTTTTTTTATAATTTTGCACGGTTTGAAGGGATTATGAATACCCTTTATATGTTTTTAACACAGCGCGGGCATCCGGGGTGCAAGAAGAGAAAGAATGATAGGAAAGATGTGTGGCGCGATGTTCTGAGACTAGAGCTGGTTGTTTTCTCAGATTTATCTCCAGGGATGGCGGATGAACTAATGGGGAGAAAATTACCGTGTTTTATTTATTTATGTCTCTTATAATTCACATAATTTAATTTATTTCGTTGTCATATTTATGGGTATAATCACATGTTGTTAGTGTTATGCCTAAACAGTATGTAATGAGTAAACCAACTAAAGGAATAGCAGAAGACATAGACAACGGCAGGGAACGAACCTGCGCCCATGAGGTTGACAGGCAAGCACACAACTATCGCGCCACAGCCACGGATTGAATGTATTGTGTGAGGAATTAAAATGTTGTGGCTGTGCTCTTTGTTGATTGAATTAAAATGTATTATATGGGAAATTAAAATGTTGGGGTTGTCGATTTTGGACTCCAAAAGTTTTGTTGTACATCATATTATCAGATAGTGATAAGTTTGTTTTCGAATAAAAATATGCAAACGCTTGTGGCAATGAAGTAGGTTTCGTTGCACGAATAGTTGAACCAAGGAGTTCTTTTAAACCTACTAGAAAGGTGTTACGGTACATTTCTTTATAGAGTTCAGTTTTGGCTTTAATTACATTGAAGTCACTATCGTGAACTTTAATGTGGTTGCTTATAGTAGCAAAAATTTCTATAACCTTACTATAAAATTGTTCAACGGTATTGTGCTGCTGTTTCATGAGACAGGTCTCATTTCTAAGTTGCTTCGGATTGATGCCCAGACAAGTGGAGTGCCATACATTTTAAGCATTTCATTGGCAGGTCCGATGATCTTATTTCGGATGGCATGAAGAAGCATTCTTCCTAGAACTGTTCCATCCATTCCGGAATGACAGACAAAATCACTTCTACATTTTGAATAAATTCGCAAAGGAGTCTAGGATTACCGTCAAATTTAGGTAAGTCCCTTATAGCATCAGGAACTCTGAGTGCTTTAAAAACATCAGTAGTTTCGTTTGTTCGATCATCACCACTGTTTTCCATTTCTAATTTATTTTCTTGTCGTACTTTTTCACTTAAAAAACTGTAATCAGAGTTTGTTAATGTAAGATTATTAAAGAGATTATTACGATTACTTAATGTATTATTTCTTTGCTTTGATTTTTTTTAATGTTTCATCAAATATGTGTTCTGCTTTCGCACTGCTATGTGGAAAGCATTAAACGGACCCAACAAATATTTTTAAATATCCCCGCTAATCTTTCAACATCGTGCGGTATCTTTATCGAAGCTGCAATGGAACATACATAAATGAATGGAATAACATTTTGAATGTTTTTAAACGTGCCTGAACAGCGGATGCATCGTCATATTTTGTGATTGACTTCTATTTGCGTCCGAACTTATCATTTTTTTTCATATTTGTTTTTATGTACAACGAATTCGAAAAAGCAATACAAATGACAATACAGAAAGGAAAATGCAGTACAAAAAAGTGTGCAGTACGGCAGTACGCACCAAGCTAAAGCAATACAAATATTGCTTTTGCAGTGCGTTCGACAGCATTGCCATAGACAATGAAATCAATCTTATCTCTTAATCATTTTCTTAAAAGAAACTTATTTTTTTCCGTGGGCAGGTTTAAAACATTCAAAAGGCCCTATGAGCACCGAAAAACGCGTGCTCATAGGAGTGTGAGATTCTTACTGCTATTACAGTGTTGTAATAGCCGTTTTCTATGATTTCGGGCAATTTTTTTTGTTTTATCGCGAACCGTGGGAATCCCGAGATCTCTGTGGAGATCTTCGTGTTTAATGTACTAAGGTGCGCTCACAAACGATCTTCGGAGTTTATTTTCAAATGTTTGTAAGGTATTTAAATTAGAATCTCGCGTACAACCCCAGAGTTGTATACCGTAAGTCCAGACAGGCTTAAGCACCTGCCTGTACAAAATTAGCTTGTTTTCGATTCTGAGCTTAGAGTGTTTCCCGAGCAACTTATACATATCTCTCAGTTTATTATTTAACTCTTCGCATTTCTTTGTTATGCGGTTTGCATTTTAATTTCGAGTCTAGTCATTCCGAGATATTTTGCTCCATAAGCAAACGGAACATGAACCGTATTAACAAATACCGGTAATCTATTAATTTTTTTATACGTAAAATCTACATGGATTGATTTTACTTCGTTAAGCGATATTCGCCATGTTTTTGTCCATTCACTGACATTATTCAGAGCTTTTTGTAATTTAGTCGTAGCATCATTTATCGTTTCGCCCACTGCTAGTATTGCAGTGTCGTCAGCAAACGTGAATATGATAGTGTCTTCTGTTTGAGGTGTATCACGTTTAAATAATAGTTACAATATTGGACCTAACACACTTCCTTGTGGTACCCCAGCCACTATTTCTTTGAGATCCAAGTAATCGTTTCCATGTCTTACTCTAAAAAGTATATTCTCTAGATATGCTATTAGAAGCGTATAAAGCGCTTCATCAGAAGTTTTCTTTTCTCCAGTTTTCTCAATGACGTCAGTGATCCTATGCACTTGGTCAATTGTCGAATTCTTGCTCCTAAATCCGAACGGATGTTCAGGTATTGGGCGCTTCTCTTTTATTATTGGCTGCAGGCGCAGAAATAATATTATTTCAAAGACCTTAGATATTACAGACAGAAGCGAAGTGGGTCTATAAGATTTATCACGTGATGGTTTCCCTGATTTGCGAACCACTATAACTTCCGCAACATTCCATTGGCTCGGAACTTACTTTAGCCTTAGAGTGGCATTTATTATATAAAGAAGATTAATAAACCCTTTGCGAGGAAGCATTTTGAGAACTGTGGCCGTAATTTAGTCATAGGGGGTGGCCGTGGCGCGATAGTTGTGTGCTTGCCTGTCAACCTCGTGGTTGCAGGTTCGATTCCTGCCCTTGTCTATGTTTTCTTATATTCCATTAAAAAACAATTCTCAAAATTGTCATAAAATAAGTTGCTGCTTTGCTCATTACATGCTGTTTAGGCATAACACTAACAACATGTGATTGAGTAAACTAGCATATGACAACGAAATAAATAAAATAATGCGAATTATAAGGGACATAAATAAATAAGACACTGTAATTCTCTCCGCATTAGCTCAGCCGCCATGCCTGGGGATAAATCTGAGACAACAACCAGCTCTAGTCTCAGAACATCGCGCCACAAATCTTTCCTATCCTTCTTTCTCTTCTTCCACCGGATGCCCGCGCTGTGTTAAGAAAAACATATAAAGGGTATTCATAATCCCTTGAGCGCGTGCAAAGTTATAAAAAAAAAAAAAAAAATATCCCGGAGCTTTCTTATTCTTAAGCTTTCTTATTTCTCTACTTAATGCGGCAAGGATAACATTACTTGTGATGTAATTTTCGTTTGAGTTAGAACGTATATTTAAATTTTCGTTGAGTCCTTGCCCATCAAAAGGTTTAATTGTGTTCTCCAGGTAATCCGCGAAAACTTTGCTCTCTCCTTGTCGCTTATTGCCCCTTCGTTTTGATTATTCTTAATCAGAGGCGGTGGGATCTTTGGTCTCTTCGTTACTTTAACAGATTTCCAGAGTGAGTAGTTGGATTCCAGCTGTCAAGCTTTTAAGATAATTTCCAACTTCTGAATTTTTGAATTCTTCTATCGGCTTTTTTAGCAAATTACGCAAGCGATTGTGTTGAGGACCTCGAGTTTGTTGCCATTTCGTTCGTGCTTTTCGATTCTCTTTTACTAAATCTTTTATTTCCTGTGGATATCTTAGTTTTTTAAAGCGCGGCATTTCTCTTTGGTACGGGGTGTTGTTCCATGCGGCTTATTGTAGGATATTGACGAAGTTATCTACTGCGTCTTCAAGTACGAGAGGCGTTTGTGGTGATACCCTTAATTCAACGTTATCCTCTATATCTTTCTTAAGACCTTCCCAGTTGGTTTTCCCATTGGTTAGCCTGGGTGGTTTTTCATTTTGAACAAGATTTTCGCTCAGAGTGAGAATAACAGCAGAATGATCTGAGAAAAAATCAAAGCTTTCTGTTATGCTAAATTTATTTGAGGGTATTCCTTTGGCCACAAAAAAATCATTTAATCATTTTTCTTAGAAAAACTACAAAACTTATAAATAGCTTAAAATTACTACCTACGCACTTCCAATACACCATTAACCGCCAACGACCACAGACAATGCAAACAATTATATCTCTTTACAATTTTATTTAGTTCTTAAACAAACCATTTGCAAATTTCTCAAAATCATTATATCTACCTGCTTCCAATTGATATGATTGTATCCTGTTTTATACAAAATTTCGTAAATTTGTTTCCAAAAAAAAAGTTGTACCACAAATTTATGTATTTTATAATATTAATTTAGGAACTGAATTGCAAAAACATCGTCCAACTATTTTCAAAATATTGAATTTAAAAATAAATTTTTTTTTCAAAAATCCAAAAAAATAAATGGCAATTTAGAATTCGAAGGACCTCCTATATAACAAAAAAAGTAGATTACCGCCACTAGAGCAAAGGAGTCTGATGATCGACCTTGGCAAGTCGTAAAATAGCTATAATTATAGCCGAAATTAATATGAGAAAAACTTAGTGGTAGCACACACAAGTTGTTGCTGGTCATCCAAGATCATTAAAATGATATAAAAAAAAAGTGGTTAAACAGCAAGTATGTAATCAAACAAAAATAAAAAAAATATTCAGTTTTAATATTTAATGGTTGGGAAGTTCAGGGTCGACTAAAGTAACATTCGCGGACTTAGAAAAAAACTTTTATTACGCGTATGTCCAAACCGTGAAAAACAGGAAAGCTGTTTTGGTACTGAGTGGGACCCAAGTAGGAGCAAATTATGTTGAATCGGAATTTCATTTCTTTGGGTATAACCTAGTGCCATTATTTTGTTGCCAGCATGATCTCGCCGTATACAGAAGAAATGATGTAGCTGACCAACTTCAACCACACTATGATTTGTGCTGAAACACAAATTTTAATTTCATGCGGTTAAGATTCTCGGTAAATAAGCGCATCGTACGGGCGGGTCAATAAGTCCTCGTACATATATGCTTCATTTATCGGAATCCAAATGTTGACAGAAATTCAACTTTTAACGAATTTGATGCTCTGTCCGACGATATTCAAAGAATTGTTTTCCATTATCCTCGCACCGAAATCGTCATTTTGCACAATTCTAGCTGGCTCCGCTTTTCGAGCCAGATAACACCCGAAGGAAGGTATGTCGAGGTCTTTGCTGAGGTTAACCAACTGACTCAGCTTGTTGACGAGCCAACTCGAATCCCTGACGTTGCAGGTCAAACTGTCAACACTCTTGACTTGTTCCTTACATCTGACCCTGAAAATATACGATAAATGTACTATCGCCCCTAGGCACATCAGACCATTGTGCCACATATCTGCAACATATATTTGATTGCAGCGCAGTTCGCTGTTAATTCGATGCTGCTAGAAAGGAACTGGAACTTCTAATCCACTTAATTGTTTTGCTGACGATAGTACTCATATTTTTTATATTCGTTGTCAGATTCATCTCGTTGTTCTTCGGATATGGAACTGCAACGGCAGCGTATGATAAGCTCATTAAATTTTGATCTCCACAGCATTGTCTAATGGGGAATAAAAAACCGCGTAAAATTGAATGCTTCAAAAGCTCACTGCTGTCTTCTGTCGTTAAGGCAGAACATACCCCCCATTCCGTTATCCATGAGCGGCACTTGCATTGAAGAAACCTTAAGAAAATCAGCCTCCACTCCTTGGCATGTGCATCACAGACCACCTCTTCTTAAATGAACACATATTTGATGTCGCCAAAAAAGCTGCAGTGTTTGGGCTTTCTTCGAAGATGCAAACAATTCTTTTCCGCGTCTCTCTGGCTGTTATCTATAAGGCCTACATTCGTCCAAAGCTGGACTATCTCTCGCACATTTGGGCAGGAGCTCCCAAAACTCATTTGATTCTCTTAGAGAGAATTCAAAGTAGAGCTCTTGCTGTAACGATCTTGCACCGTGATTCGTCTGGAGAGGGAAGAGTACGTGACCGGAGAGGTAAAATAAACAAGTATTTTCTTAGTTTTCCACTGGTAATACCCAAATGGTTATAAGATTTTTATGGTTTATGGTTGTTAGCTTAAAATGTTCATAGGACGGTCCGCTGTCTCAATGCATTTGGGTGCAACCGTTCACTATGAATTCTAAAGCTAGTCTATGCCAAAAACACGTCACCCAAAAACACTAACCCGCTATTCCCCACACAACCCTTGGCCTAACGGCACTCATAATAACTGTTTCCCACGCCATTTTTCCTAACCTTGCAAATAACAATCCCAAACGGAAACGCCTCTTGTCCCCTTCACCAATAGAAAACCTTTGTACAAAAGCTTTTATCATATTTCATTGAACTCAGACGAAATATGAATGTTTCAAAAACAACAGAAATTATGATTGCAATACACTTGACAATGAGAACCTAAAGTATAATTCAAAGCCAAAAATATTATTGACACCCAGTTCGTGTTAGTTCATCTAAGTGTGAGGTGCAGCCTAGCTTATTTTTTTTTTAAATTTATTTCAGATGAAGACTTAAAGCTAACAGTAATTACAATTCAAAGCAATAATTAAATAAGGAATAGCATTATACTTCAAAATGAAATAGATAAGAGCATCCTGTTGCCCAAAGGCAGGAGGCGGATGTCCCCTTTAGTAACAACAATTCAAATTATAGGGATCATTAATAACGCAGAAGTTTATGAAATTGAAGTACACAATGAAAAATTCAAGCACCCAAATCAAGAACAAAATTCAAGCTACGAAATTATAATATTTTTTTTTTTTGGTATTTATAGTTCTAAAGTAATTACATGAAATAATGCATCTATACCATTATAGTCCAGAGAAAAAAGAAAAAGCTTAATATTTCTTAAAAACGTTGTTTCGACTCTCTCGCATCTAATATTTTCAGGCAGGTTATTGAATAAACGAGGTGCAGTAACTAAATAAAAGTAACAAACCTGCGATTTTTTAATATTAGGTACAGTGACCAAATTCAGGCTGTTGACACGTAAGCTATAAGATCCATATAGTCTAGCATTTGTATATCCATTATTTTCAAAAAATATTTTTAAAACTTTATAGAAATATAAGTGCTTTAGTGGCAGAATTTTAAGATTCTTGAATAAATCAAAACTTGGAGTTCTACGATTAACCCTAGCAATAATTCTGATAGCATGTTTTTGCTTAATAAGTAAAGGCTCAATTTTGCTATAATGCGTACCTCCCCAACAAGAAAGTCCATATTGAAGCGTGGATTTAAATAAACCATTGTAGACCAATTTTAGAAGAGGTATACTACAATACAGACTAAGATGGTAGATTTGTCTAACAACTTTGTTAAGATAATCTTTTAAGATAGAAGTGTGGTTTTTCCAGCTCATCTGTAAACCAATCAGTATACCTAGTTATTTGAAAGTTTCAACTCGTTCAATTCTAAAACAACCATCAGAACAAAGCTGGTTTTCATTAATAACAAGTAATAGAATCATGGAAGCAATCATTATTAAGCCGAACACGAAGACAGAAAGGTGAATGGTAACATATTGAAATATCTTCGCAAGATATTAGCTGCGTTTTATTATATACGGGTCTGGGTCTAGGTTATTTTTTAACACGTATTACAAAAACAACACGAGATCCAGATTTCTATCGCGGTTTCTCTCTGGGTTTGCATATATTTGTATTAAATTCGGGAAACAGAGGGTACATATCAGTGCATAACCCAGATCCAGAGGGTACATATCAGTACATAACCCAGATCGTTTTATTTCTACGGGGTGAACCATATGGGTTATTGGCGATAATAAAACACGACTATTACCTTTTAAGTTAAAAATCATAAATTTTGTTTTGTCACTTATAATAAGTCGATGAATATAAAACCATTTACGCAGTATCTCGAGATCATAATTTAAATCAATAAATAATTGGAAATAGTTTTTCGTAGAATATGACAAAGCAGTATCGTCAGCAAAAGCTGTGATACTGCCTTTAAAAGGTTGAACAAAAAGGGAGTTAACAAAAATTAAAAAGAGGATAGGGCACAAAACAGATCCTTGGGAGACACCCATTTTAATCAACCTCATTGAGCTAAGATTATCCCGAATCTTTACTCTTTGTTTTCTATTCATTAAATAGGTTTCAAACCAATCATACACGGTAGATCTAAAGCCGGCTCTATACAATTTATCAAGCAACAAATCATAATCCACCGTATCAAAATCCTTAGTTATATCAATGAACAGAGACGAAGTTGCCTCAGAATTGTTCAAGCTGCTATAAATTTCACCACAAAGTTTTAAGGCGGCATCCTCCGTAGACCTACCAGTCATAAAGCCGTATTGGTAGTCACTAAAAAAGTTTGTTTTATTTAAAAAAGAAAGCATTCAGCACTTCATCCCTTTTTCAAAATTTTTTGAAAAACTGATAGGATGGATATGGGACGAGAATTATTTAGGCTTGAGGTGGTACCTTTTTTATGAAGTGGTATGACTAAGGTTTTTTTCAAGGCATCAGGGAAAAATCCTTTTTGCCAGCTAAGATTAAAAATGAAACTTATGTCGGAAATGTGAAATGCAATTTTTTTCAGAGTTATACTAGAATTCAAATCATCAGAAGAGAACGAATTTTTTAATGACATTATGATTTTAAGTAATTCTTCCGAAATAAAATTTTTAAAGAAAAAACTTCTTGGTTGAAAACTATCATCAATGATGGTATTATTACAACACAACGCATTTTCAAAAGATGAAAAATTTGATAAATTATCACTAATGTTTGAGAAAAAATTGTTAACAGGTTGGCAACTTTTTCAGAATCTGTTTCATTTGTGATATTCGCTTCGGTTTTGTTTCTGTTGATGATACCATTTACTATTTCCCATTCTTTTTTGAGTTACCAAAATTTTCAGAAAGTTTATTACCACAATAAGTGTCTCTACAAAGGGGAATTTCAGTTTTTAGCTCTCGACAAAGCTTTTCATAACATAACTTTAGCCTCGTCTTATTCGGATAGTTTATAAGACAGCCAAATAGTTTTTTCTTTTTATTTATTTTTTTTAGTAGAGAGAAATTCATCCAAGGTTTACGGAATGTTAACTTCAAATCTTTTCTTTCCTGAACATGGCTATTATTAGAAATGTGGAATTGAAGTTTGGCCAGAAAGAGGTCAAATGCAATTGACGTATTCTCTTCTACAAAAACTTCATCCCAAAAGAAGCAAAATTATTTTTTTGGAATTTTATCGAGTAAGACTGACTGGGCCTGGAAACAAAATTATCAAACTGAAGACTAACTAAACTATGGTCAGTTATTTTAAAATCAAATACATCTGCTTTATAATTCATATTGGTATTTCTATGTAGTCTAAGACAATGTGATCCAAGCAAGATGTACCTCTAGTAGGTTTATTTATCAAGGACGCAAGCCCGAAGTATAAAACAGCTAAAAAATTGTCAGCAGCAAACGATTCAGACAGAAGATCAATATTGAAGTGACCTTAAGGACTTGGTTCTTATAACTCTGATTTTTTTCAAAAATAAAGAAAATTCATCCACAAAAGCTTTTATAGAGAAAGAATGAAATTTGTACACACTAACAAAAGAAAACCGAGTACCAGATATCAGATATAGCACAATTCACGACAATCACATCAGCGGTTTTTAGTCTCGGATACAAAATATCGCACACAACGTCACTCCTATAAAATACTGCCACACCTCCAGCAGCGTAAGAATTATTACAGTAAGCAGAGAAAGTAAAATTCGGAATAGAATAATTAGCTACCTCATATTCAAAAATCCATATCTCAGACAGAAATATGAGATCTGGTAAGTGTTTCAAAGATGCGAGATGAGCCCAGAAAACGTCAAAATAATTTCTAACACTGCGAATGTTTTGATGAACTACAGCGAAACCGGAATGCAGATCTACGTTAGGATGATCTATACAGACACAATTCGTTTCATCATAATTCATTGCAAAAATATTGTTGTTGATGCAGTTGCTGATGATGTCGTTGATGTAGCTCTGATACGGTGATTATTCTGCTGTTGTTGGTATTGCTGTATTTGTTGTTGATGCTATTGTAGTTCTTGTTGGTATTGCTGTTTTTGTTATTGTTGCGGTTGTTGTTGTTTTTGTTGTTGGTGTTGTTGTCGTTGTTGTTGCTGCTGGTGGTGGTGGTGGGGGTGGTGCTGTTGCTGTTGAAGTTGACGTTGTTGTTGTTTGGGTTGCTGCTGCTGGTGTTGTTGTTGTTGTTGTTGTTGTTGTAGTTGTTGTTGTTGTTGTTGTTGTTGTTGTTGTTGTTGTATTTGATGACGAAGCTGTTGTTGTTCGGGTTGTTGTCGTTGCTGTTGTTCTTGTTGTTGTTGGTGTTGGTGCTGCTGTTTTTGTTGTTGTTGTTGTTGTTGTTGTTGTTGAAGTTGGCGTTGTTGCGGTTGGTGTTGTTGTGGTTGGTGTTGTTGCTGGTGTTGTTGGAGCTGTTGTTGGTGAAGTTGTTGGTGCTGTTGTGGGTGTTGTTGTTGTTGATGTTGTTGGTGATGATGTTGTTGTCGTTGATGGGTTTGATGTTTTTGCCGTTGTTGTTGTTGCTGGTTCTGTAGATTATTTATTTAAAAATCAATTAAGTTTATTGTTACAACAAAGTTTTGAAAGTTTTTTAATTCAAAACTAGACAAATAATTTATTTTATTTTATTATTTTTTATGTAAGTTCTTTGAAGTTTTGTTTTTTCTTTGTAAACAAATTTGTTAAACTGTGTTTGTGATTTATTGTTTCAATAAAGGATCCCCTGAAGAAGGCAGCAACCCCTGTCGAAACGTCGGGAAAAGTAAATGAAACCAAATTAGTTTCATTACACATCAAGTGACCAAAATAGCCGAAGAGGAACCAGATTCTTCAACAAAACAATATGGTTCTGTAGATGTTCATGTTGTTTTTGTTGGTAATGTTCTATTTGATGTTGTTGGTGCTGTTGTTGTTCGTGGTGTTGCCGTTGCTGATGCTGTTGTTCTTGATGTTGCTGCCGTTGCCGATTTCGTTGTTTTTGATGCTGTTGTTTTTGTTGTTGCTGCTGTTGCAGAATCCGTAGGTTTTGTTGTTGTTGTTGTTCTAATTGATGATGTTGTTTTCGATGATGTTGGTGGAGTTGTTGTTGTTACTGCTGTTGGTGTTGTTGTAGTTTATATTGATGTTGATGTAGTTTTTGTTTTTGTTTTTGCTGCAGCTGCTGTTGTTGTTTTTTTTTTGTTGGTGACGTTGTGCTGAAGTTGATGTTGTTGATTTTGTTTTTGTTGTTGCTGCCGTTGTTGTTGCTGCTGATGTTGTTGTTGTTGGTGCTTTTGTTGGCGTTGATGTTGTTGTTGTTGTAGTCATTGCTGCTGATGTTGTTGTTGTTGTTGTTGTTGTTGTTTCTGTTGGTGCTTTTGTTGGTATTGATACTGATTGTGTTGTTGTTGTTTAAGTTGTTCCTGGTTTTGTTGATGATGATGTTTCTGATGTTGGTAGTGTTCTTTTTGATATTGTTTATGTGGTTTGTTGTTGATGTTGTATTTTTTGTCGCTGTTGTTGTTGTTGTGGGTGGTGTTGTTGTGACTGCTGTAGTTGTAAGTTGTCGTTGTTTTGGTTGTTTTGTTGTGCGGGTTTATAATTGTTTGTTTTACTTGTTGCTTGCTAGGCCGAATTCATTGATTTGCTGCAACCAGGTTCATTATATTCCTTGGTTTTTGGCGAGTGTTCTGTTTAGAAATTCATTCGTGCTCTGCTGAGTTAAGAACTTTCTTATTGGGTTTATCGCAGGTTTTTTTGGATTCAATCCTGTTGATCCAATTATAGTTGTTTTAGTATGAGGTTTGCTGATATTTGTAGCTTTTGACAGTTGCGTAGGCGAATTGTCTGTAGAACGAATTCTTTTTCTAGAGTTATCTTCGTCCGTGCTTATCTTCCAAACCTTACCTTATACTATTAGTTCATCAAGGTTAAAATAGGCTTTTTTGCCTTGTTTTTTAAATTAATAATAAATCAGTTTAGGGACTAATGGTTTTCTCGCCTCAAGCAGTGATTTCTAAAGATCATCTGCGATTCTATACTTAAAGAGCGATTTTTTGGACTGTAGAATCTTTTGTTTTTTTCGAATCTCTTGAAAGTTAGTCGGATTGGTCTGATTTTGGCTTCAGCAATTTTCCCTAAACGGTAGCAGCTCTCAATATCACTTGATGTAATATGGAAATCTTCGTTGCTGTTACTGATGATATTTATAACACGAACTTTGAGATCATCTGAATTTGTTTCGGCTTCCTCTACATTGAAAATAATAAAATTATTTCTTCTCAGTCCTACATCAAGCTGCGCAATTCTTTTTTCTTGTTTCAAACACATCACTTCTTGTTTTTCAATTATTGTACCTTGTGTTTCTACAATTTTCTCCAGCTTATCTACTTTTTCTGAAATAATTCCTACTTTTTCATCCGTATTTTTAATCACCCTGTCAGTAGCTTCATTAATATTTTGAAGGATCTCCTCTTTTTGTCCTTTTAAAAGGGACTTAAGAACGTCCAATGTATTTGCCATTTTTCCACAGCAAAACTATTTGGTACTCGTTGCCGACCCTGGATTCGTTGGGATGTCTATTGGGTCATTAAGCTCGCACATAGGGAAGTTTACTTAATTGAAAGCTTATAATGTCAAATAGCTCAGAATGTCAGAACAGATCAAGAGTTTCGTGTGGTTTTTTTTTATTTAGTTTTTTAGTCGAGGTTTTATTTTTTTTTTAAATGTATTTAAATATCTGCCTCTATAGCATTACAAAAATTAAATATATGATTTATGATGCTTCTTAGTAAAAGAGGATGTACTCACCCGAACCAAAGAAGAGCTCTTGGAATTATCCCGTATAGTTGGAGAAGTACAAAGAGTAAAAATAAATTTTATTTTATTACTTGTTGATTAAGATTTAATTTAATTTGCAATTAAACTCGTGAAAACAATTTATTGCAACCTAAACTAACAACCTTGCTCAATACTAGGGCGCACTTAGGCCAAGTTTGCAATCAACCAAACACTTTAGTCCACACTTTTTGCCAAAAATCTAAGGACCCAAAATTACCAAGTCCACTCACAATTCGTATGTATATCTACGCTAAAGACAGTGACCTCCTTTTAAAATCTAATATAATACAAATTATCTATAAATAAGTATAAATATTGTAAATTAAATAAACCTATAAATAAATAAAAAAAGAAAAAAAAATTAAAAAAACAGTAATGTTTTTTTTTTATCACGAACCCGCAGGCCGCGATCGTGATTGTCTGTCACCAATAACCTACTTATAGCATTCATATTTTGTAACATCCACTGCCAATGTATGCAGAATGTTCCGTTTAAATGCATTAGGATTTGTAATCGCCTCGTACGTTATACTTCCTATGGATATTGACATTGCATTCTTAGAGGGAATCTCCATTGGACTGCGACTGTGAGTGCATGAAGTGAAATTTTACGCTGAGTTGATATGGAAGAATATTTTGTTGAGTATACTGATGGTATACTTGTGTTTGGTCTTGGGAATTAAGTAAGCTTATAAGCTAGATGACATTTGAACTGTCAAAATAAAAAGTTAAATTTGATGAAGTTCCATAATTTTTTTAAAAATTTAAACGGAGTATTGAAATTATATTTATAGTAATATTGTTTAAAATACACTCTTTTGTACACTTCGAACAAAAACATTGAAGGATTGCTCAGTTTCACCGAAATTATTCAGTTTTTAAAGGATTTATCTCCATCCATTAAGAAATGCAATTGTCGTACTCCAAGTAAAAAGTACCCGGCAAATACGTAGCAACAACACTCAACGCGGTACGGTCATCGTGGAGTTTACTTCATCTAAGGTCACAGACAAGATTATTGCTGTCGCGCACAAGCTGAACGGTTAGGGAATAAGCAAATTTCGGGGGCAATCACTTATGTTTCGGAAAAATGGACAAAATTTAGTGGTAATAAAAAACAAACTCATGCAAATTAATGAGAACACGAAAATACAAATTAAAGGAGACAATAAAATACAAATAAACAATCAAAACTTTGTCTACAAAGTTTCACGAGGTTTGGTTGTCAAAACAGCACCCGAGATGAAGCATTCCATTGGGGAAAGTTGCTACGACCCCTTTGACTGCAGCGAGGGAGTAAAGTTAGCTTCGGTTTCAAATGGACCATCTTCTTCTGGTTACGAATCGCAACGAGCGCCTCCTGGTAGTGAGAGGATGCATCATCTAAGAGGGAATATACAATAGGTAAATTCTGTCGTCTGCCATAATTTAATTAATTTTCACAACTTAACTATATGCTCGTATAATATTACTGGTCTCAAAAGTAAACTTTTACAACCTAATTTTTTTAATTATTTACAACAATTTGATATAAGAATTATTATTGAAACATATTTAGAGCAGAAAAACGAATATGAATTTATTAAGTATTTCAAAGACTTCAAAGTAATATTTACACCTGCAGTTACAGCAAATTTATATGGAGGAGGTATTTTATATGCTATTAAATAATATTTATGGTGAAATTTAGTTAAATTTAAAATTATTAATTAAAAAGTCATTCTTTATGTGGCTACCACCAGCTTTAATCATTTTATACTTCCCGTCTACTTAAATTACAATAATTAGCTAAACGAATTCGATGATCTTGTAGATTTTATGAATACAATTTTATGATTATTGGAGACCTAAATGCTAAAATTGGTGGATATCAAAATTTAACTATTCATTTTTTACAATCGCGAGCCGCACTAAATAAAAGCGCTGCGTGTGATGAATTTACTTTTAGTAGGTTCAAATGGTCCGAGACCAATGCAGCACTCACTAAAGGCTTTTAAGTCGTAAATCGCACACCCTAGTTCAGCAATCATCACACTCAGTTGAATAGACATGTGAAAGCATATTGAAGTTCATAAAAGCCGCTGGCCCTCTTGCTCTCAAGAGTACACATACTCTTGTGTCTGCAGATAAGTGGTTTGACAAAGACCGCGGAAACCTACGAAAGCTTTCATTTGTATATTTAAAACTTTTTAGATCGACAAACTCAAAATATTTTAAAAACATTTACCTTCAATTTAGTAAAGAGTAAAAAGTTATGTTCATCCAAAAGGACAAATTATTAAAAAAAACTTGGCCATAAAATTAGAAAATTGTAGGCATTCCAAATCTTTTTGGGATATAGTGAGTGAACTTGGTGGGCGAAATCAGTGTATAAAGTACTCTTTGGAAGCTGAGACGTTAGCAGCTCATTTTGAAACTCTACTCACAGCTGACGAAGGTCTTCATACCTTCGATTTCGCTTTACATAACTTTGCAGTATGTGAACTGGATGAAGATATCTCGCTAACGGAGTTAGAAACACTCTTCAAAAAATTAAAAATAATAAAGCACCAGGCGCGGACGACATACCAGCAGAGTTCTACAAAAACAGTCCTACTGAACTCAAAAATTATATCGTTGTATTTTTTAATCGACTGTACAGCGATGCAGATGTACCCTGTAGTTTTAATGAATATGTCATTTTCGCAATTTTCAAAAAAGGTGATGCAAATGTTGCAGAAAATTATAGGGGTATCTCGGTCTTAAATACAGTAAATAACATTTTTGCTGCTATCCTAAACGAAAAACTCATAAAATGGATTGAGACATATGGGCGTGTAAGTATTTTTACAACCTGGGTTTCGCCCAGGTTTTTCGACTATGAACCATATCTTTGCTATCTCCAGTATAGCCAGAAAATTCATTGATAACAAGAAAAAACTATACACTTGCTTTGTTGATTTCAAAGCTGCTTTTGACAAAGTCAACAGGAAAGCTTTAATTTACAAATTATAATGTTTAGGTATATCGCGAAAGTTTCTGGTAATGTATGCCAGGCTAATCTCGTCGACAAAGGCAAGAGTTTGGGATGGGCACGAGTTGTCGGAAGGGTTTGAAACAACAGCAGGTGGTCCTCAAGGATGTATCGTCAGCCAAATACTGTTTACCTTATTCGTAGATGAAATCTGTGACCTTCTTCCAGGAGGAGTCCTTTTTGCTGACATTGTTGTTAAAGTCTTGCTGACAATCCTTGCTCACTACAATTGCAAATAGACCGTCTTAGTTCATACTGTGAGACTTGGGGTCTGCAAATAAATGCACAAAAAACTAAAATTGTAATTTTTGAAGTGAAACAAGCAAACCAGAAGAAGGCCTGAAGAAAAATGGTCCCTTAATGACGTTCAGATCGAGGTTGTACAAGAGTTTAAGTATTTAGGAGTTTTATTAACAAATAACTTGAGCTTTATCAAACATTCTAAGGCAAAAAGTAATTAAGATAAATTGGCACTTAATATGATGTGGCCACAGTTTTTCTCTAACCAAAATATTGATCTGGCATCTAAAGACCGAGTTTTTAATGCAACAAGTTTTCGGATACATTACCTCGAAGCTTTTGAAAGCCTGCAAAGGCATTTCTTTATGCAGCTATTCCGATTACCAAATTATGCCATGTACGTAGAGTCAGGCATAACCCCATTATATATACAAAATTTGAAGGCGAACGCGGATTTCATTATAAAATTTATAAAAAGAAATGATGTATGTCTTCACAAGGCTATTTTGAAAAAATTGCTACAAACAAATGCCTCGCCGTTTAAAGAGTGGAACCAACTCGCTTTATCGCAAGAATTGGCTCTAAGCTTAACGGAAATTAATGTTGGCGAATGGCAGGAAGAGTTTGCAGAGGTGATCGCTAAACTCGATCATACAATGTTTGTAGAAAATCTTTTAAATTCGTCCGCATCAAGAATGATTTACCGAAATTTAAACCATGAGTTGACTTCAGATGTCAATTACTTTTCTAGTGATTACTCATCCGCTCAAATAAGTATTATATTTAGAGTAGAACCGCACCGTGATGATTTGCCGCAACTCTGTAATCTATGTAACAGAAGAGAAAAACAAGATATTTACAACTTCTTAGCGGTCTGTCGAATCTTACGAAAAATTCGTCGGTTATACTTTCGGGAAAGCTTTCTAACATTACATATATTTTATGAAATCCTAAATGAAGCATCGGGTTGGCTTAATCTATATAAATATTGCCAATATGCTCTTAATTACCGCAACAGTTTCACCTAATTAAGTGAATTAGCCAATAATTTGTTTAAAACATATAAAACAAAAAACAGATTTTGAACACTTCTTATTTGAAAACTAGTACATGTTTTACGATATTTACTTTCAGAAAATAAGGAACAGTAAATAGCTAATATATTTTGTGTGTCTTGTTTGCGGTTCATATTATTTTTGTTGTTAATTATATGCAGTGTCTGTAGTGTTTAGCGTTCAGATGTATGTTTCCTGTTGCAATAGCAATATGCTTCATTCTTTTCAACGTTACCACCACAACGACGTCGTTGAAAAATACATCACGAAGGTACACATAGATTGGGTAAATTATCTTAAAAAATACAAAAACATTATAATTGTAGCAGCTCATAAAAGCAATGTGATTGTTGCGATGAATAGGACAGAATATGCAGACAAGATGACGGAACTGTTGCTGCCGTTGATGATGCTGTTGTTGTTGCTGATGGTGGTGTTAGTGCTGCGAATGCTGATGCTAATGCTACTAGTGTTGCTGGTGTTGTTGTTGTTGCTGATGGTTTTAGTGGTGTTGGTAATACAAATGATGTTGCTATTGATGATGCTACTAAAGTCTCTAATACTCGCGTTGCCGTTATCGATGGAAATAAGGGTACAAGTGCTACTGCCAAAAAATCAATTCCTAGACCTCAAGGACTTGTAGGAAACAGAGTGCAATGTCAAAATATAAAGGTAATTCGCAAAGTAAAATGTTTCCATATCTCTGGTTTTCACCCTGACACTACCTCAGTTGCAATAATTGACTACATTGTTTCGAATTTATCTGCGTTTCCGAATCCTTCAGGAATATCTTGCTTTATGCTAAATAAAAATAAAGAAACTAGACATAATTTTATAAACTTTAAATTAATTGCCCCAAATGAATATACCAGTTTAATCTATGATGCGAATTTTTGGCCATCGGGAGTAACTATACGTCCATTTGTATATATTCCAAAAAACGAATAAACGTTTATTCTCAGAGGTCTGAGAACTACGCTTCGTATTCTTCAAATGATATGAATGGTGTTGCTGATGTTGCTGTTCGTACTGTTGATGCTTTAGCTGCTGATGATATTAATGTATTTATTGATATTAGAAGTAATATCGAAATTGAATGTGCTGCTTATGCTGATGCCAATGTAGTTTATTCTGAAATTGCTGATGGTGATATTAATGTAGTTGCTGATGTGGTTCAACTTGCTGATAATGCTATAATTCCTGTTGAAGCTATAGTTGCTGATCTTGCTGCTGATGCTGTTATTGCTGATGATGAATGATGAATTAATCCTCCATTTCTAATTCCACTTAATCGCCCTGAAGATCATCAGATAGTGGTTGATACAAAATTCTGCTGCTACTATCAAAACGTTGGTGGCATGCGCACCAAATGAAACAATTTTTGGCTCGCTTCTTCGGATTGCTCTTACGATTGCATATCTCTTACTGAAACTTGGCTTTGTGATGGAATTCTAACGACCGAATTTTTCGACGCTCAATTCAATGTGTTTCGTAAGGATCGGCATCTGCCAGGCACAAATATCGTTGGTGGAGGCTTGATGATGGCTATTCGTTCTGGTTACCTCAGCCAAGAAATTTTGCTGGAACATTCTTCGGTTGAACAGATGTGTATTCGAGTTGACCTTCGTGATAATAACTTTGGTAACAGGTTTTTAAGTATTTATATATTTTTATCTTATATTCCACCTAGATCTACTGATGAAATTTATACCTTGCATTTTTTAAACATATTTAAAATTCTAGAAAATATTAAAGATAGAGATCATGTTGTTATCTTAGGTGATTTTAACCTTGGTAATGTTAACTGGGTTTATTCTCAGGAAGAAAAATGTTTGGTTCCTCTTAATATAAGCAATACGATTGATTCAAATTTTTTGGATTCTATTATGTCTCTTGGCCTAGTGCAAATCAATAATGTTAAAAATTCAATTGGAAGAACGCTCGACTTAGTTTTTGTAGATCATATAGTTAATGCAGAGCTCTGCGAAGTTGATATTCCTATATTAGATAATAGTATTCACCGTAAAGCTCTACAGTTCACTCTTGATTTATTGTCATGTAAAATTTCTAAATTTGAGAATGATGAATATAGGTTTGATTTTGCTAAAGCTGATTACATTGCGATTAATCTATTTTTATCTCAAATAGAATGGAATATTGTTTTTAATATCAACTTACTTGGAAACTTTAATTTCCTCTTAAATATAATTAACACTGTATTTGTCAACTATGTGCCGATAAAAAAGACAAAGAGAAACAATAGACCGATTTGGTTCAATAGGCGCCTACTTAACTTAAAGAATGCTATGAATAAAAAATTTAAGAAGAGTAAATCCAATCCATCTTTCCGTTCGGAATATTTGCGGATAAAAAAAGAATATGAATTCTTAAAAAAATTCTTATACAAACAGTATCTTTTCTCTGTTGAGTCAAATATAAGATCGAACCCCAAAGCATTCTGGTCGTTCCTTAATAGTAAAAGAAAAACTATAGGTTATCCAAAAAATATGTTTTATGAAGGAGCTGTATCGAAAAGTGAGGATGATATTTGTGATATGTTCAGTTCTTTCTTTCAGTCAAATTTTGTAGAAGACTTAGACGCTTCAAGCCTTAATGGTAATATTTATAGGAGAAATAATATAACAAATCTTGGTTATATGATTCTAACTGTGGATGAAGTAAGGGCTGAGTTGTTGAGTTTGGATTCAAATCTTGCTTGTAGTCCTGACAATATTCCACCCATATTTTTCAAAAATTGTTCTGAGTTTATGGCAATAGCACTTACTTCAATCTTCAACTTATCTTTGCAAACTGGGGAATTTCTGGATTCATGGAAAGTATCCTTAATAACCCCAATATTCAAATCAGGTTCAAGACAAAACATTTCTAACTATCGTCCTATATCTAAATTGCCACTGATCCCGAAAATGTTCGAAGCAATTGTAAAACGACGAATTTTTAATGAAGTAAAAAACTATATTTGCGAACCCCAACATGGGTTTTTTACCGGTCGATCTACCACTACCAATTTAACTTTATTTTCTAATTCCTTAAGAACTGAATTAGAGGATGGTTGTCAGGTAGATGTTATATTTACTGACTTTGCAAAGGCACTTGACAGGGTTCAACATCAAATACTTATAAGAAAATTGCAGTTAATGGGGTTTCACTCTTCTTTGCTCATTTGGTTGTCCAGTTATTTGACTGGACGAAGGCAATATGTACGTATTGGGAACAAAATGTCAAAGGTCATCTTTAACCGATCTGGAGTTCCTCAGGGAAGTCACTTGGGACCTATACTTTTTCTGCTTTTCATAAATGATTTGCCTTTGTATATTATGAATTCAAAATGTCTGCTTTATGCTGATGACCTCAAGATTTTTAAGTCTTTAAAAAGTATAGAGGACTGCAGTCTTCTTCAAGAGGATCTTAATAATGTTGTTAATTGGTGTGCTATTAATAGATTGCACTTTAATATTTCTAAATGTAATGTTCTCTCGTTTTTCATGCTTCGTCATCCTTTTTTATTCAACTATCCTATCTCAAACTCAGATCTAGTTAGAGTCAATTTTAAAATTGGACTTAGGCGTAATTTTTGATCAGAAACTTAGCTTTGTACCGCATTATGATTATTTAATCTTGAAAGCCAATGCCATGATGGGATTCCTAAGAAGAAACTCTCAAGATTTTTCTGATCCTCACGCTTTGAAATCTATGTATACATCGTTAGTAAGATCTGTTTTGGAGTATTGCTCTGTTATATGGGATCCATATTATGTTTGTCATAGTAATAGAATTGAAAACATTCAGAAAAGATTTACGCGTTATGCTATCGGAAAGCTGAATTGGGATTTTGCTCCTTCTTATAAAGACAGATGTAATCTTCTTGGGCTAATGAATCTTCAATCTAGAAGAAAATATTTTTTAATAATGTTTGCTAGAGATGTTCTTATGAACCATATTGTATGTCCTCCTATTCTTTCTCTTTTTAATATTTATGCACCTGAAAGATCTATAAGATCTAGAGATTTTTTTTATATTGAGTATCATAGAACAAACTATGCCCGAAATGATACCATAGTCAAATCTTGTACTGCGTTCAACTCCATTTCCAATGTAATCGACTTTAGTCAAGTGAGAACAATTTTTAAACAAAATGTTCTTTACATTATATATATTGGTGCCTTGCATCTTGGAAACTAAGTTTTAATTTAAGTTGTACATATTATTACATTATATAATTTATTTTAACATTAATTTAATAATTATTGTTAATATTAGTCTGATAGATGTAAGTCGACAGATGAAATAAATAAATAAATAAATAAATAAATAAATAAACTTCATATTAGTTTTGTTGTTAATTATATGCAGTGTCTCTAGTGTGTTTTTTTTTCATAAATATGCGCGCACTCAAGCGGTTATGACTACCCTTCAAATGTTTAAACACAGTACGAGCGATTAGGTAAAGGGGATAGGATGAGACAGGAGATACCGATGCACATTGGTTTTAAATGTTTAAATTTCGCAATGGGAGGAGAACAATTCCACATTCGTGTGGTTCGGCTGAAGAAGGAATCCCTGTACTTGACAGTACGTTCGAAGTAGGGCTCAAGGGTGAACTGATGTGCATTCCTTGAAGCGCGAGTATTACGGTTGAATATTTTTAGGGGAGGAATGCAACTGGCGATTTCATAAGAACAATGTCTAAAAAAAATAGCGATAAAACAGAGTGAGGCATGAAACCCCGGGACGGTGTTCAAGAGATTCAATCGATTCTGTTATTGTTTTATCACCCATCATTTTTAAAGCTCTTTTTTGGATTCTATCCAGAAGACTTAAATACGCTATGGGAGCTCCTGCCCAAATAAGGCAGTTGTACTCAAGCTTTGGACGAATGAAGGCTTTATAAATTACAGTCAGATCAGAAGGGGAGAAATATTGTTTGCATCATCTCAGAAAACCCAAGCACTTTGCAGCATTCTTGGCGACATCGAATATGTGGTCATTCCACAAAAGGTGGTCAGTGATGCACATACCAAGTATTGACAGTTGTTCGGTTTCCTCGATGCAAGCGAAAACCACGGACAGCGGCATTGGGAAAGGGTTCCGCTTTAACGACTATAGACAGCATTGGGTTTTTGAAGCATTAAATTCAATGCGGTTTTTTATTCCCTACTGGACAATGCTGTCGAGATCAGAATTTAATGAGCTTATCATACGCTGCTGTTGATGTTAAACTTCCGAAGGACAAGGGTGTTAATCTAAAAACGAATATGAAAAGCTGAGGGTACTGTCGTCAGCAAAACAATATATTGGATTAGATGTTTCAGACAAAAGATCATTGATGAAAATGAGAAAGAGAGTCGGAGACAGAACGGAGCCCTGGGGCACACCAGCATTTATTTTGTGAATAACAGACTGATTGAACGGTCCGAAAGGTAATTTCTAATCCAACGAAGAAGAGATTCATCGATACCAAATGCACGCTGAGAGCTTGATGCCAAACTCTATCAAATGGTTTTGAAATATCAAGCACAATAATCTTACTTTCTCCAAGACGATGTTAAAATGTGTGCCACTGTTCGGTGAGATATACCATCAGATCTCCAGTGGACCTATTGCTACGAAAGCCATACTGCCGGTCATTAAGTAGATTTCGTTCTTCAATTTCTTATTCATATTGCTTAAGCTGATAATTAATTAGCGTTGCAATGACCTTGGAAAGAAGGGACGTGAGTGCAATTGGTCGGTGATAGGAGGGTGAAAAAGATTCGCTGTTTTCAATCCACTCGGAAGGAGACCAGTAGAATAGGACAGATGGAAAAACTTACGCAGTGGTTTTGCCAGCGTAGAACAGCTCTTCAGAACAATAGGGGAGATACTATCTGGACCAGCGGATTTGTGTATGTCTAGATCTTTAAGAACTCTGGCAACTGTTCCAGAACGGAAGTAGATACGTCCCATGAAGCTGTTAATGTTCTGAAGTACAGGAGGAGTCATATCACTTTGTGGAAGAGTAGAATTTGCAGAAAACTGTGCTGCTAACAAAATTTGCTTTTTCTTGGGAGCTTACCACAGGAGTGTTATCCGAAACGAGCGTTGGAACCGACGAGGAGGTGGAATTTCGTATGTTTTTTACAAATGCCAAACATTTTTACTACCTTTGGGTCATTGTAGTATTTTTAGCCTTAATTTTTGTTCATTTGGTTCGCTGAATATGACTGTTAGGGGTCTTTCTAGCTTATTTGAACTTATTCCGGTTTTCCGCAGTTGGGTTGGCTTTATAACATCGGAACCTTACCTCTCTCGGCCTGATAGCCTCTTTACAGCTCAAATCGAACCACGAGTTTCCTTCTGGTTTTGTTCGGTATAAAAGCTTTCATCCCCTTAAGAATTTTATTTTTTTAATCATATCAGCGCTGGAGTCAACGTCAGTATTGAGGAAGCACAGTGACCAGTTAAAGATCCTGAAGAAATTATTCAGACCCAGTTGGTTTTCTCGTATTACCATACGGTCCTTTTAGGAATGCTTTCTTTAACTGAGAACTTTGAGCACGAGAAATTGGCAGATATGACACAATGCCCCGATGTGCCTAGAGGCGATAACATACTAATAGTGTATTTACCAGGTAGAGAGGTAAGAAACAAGTCAAGGGTGTTGGCGGAGTGACCTCAGTGACATCAGGTATTCTTGTTGGCACATTAACCAACTGAGTCAGATTGTTGACCTCAGCAAAGAGCTCGACATACCTTCCTTCGTGTGTTGTCTGACCATAATAGCGTAGCCACTTGGAATTGTGTACATTGAAATCGCCCGTAACAACAATTTCACTGTGCGGATATTGGGAAACAATTCTTTAGATGGAGGCGGACAGCGCATCGAATTCGTTAAAAGTCGAATTATTGTCTAAACTAGGGCTACGATAAATAAAGCATATGTGAATAATGTGCTTATTGACGGTGAATTTAAACCACATGAGTTAAAGTTTGTATTTAAACAAGGGCCATATTGTGGTTGGAGCTGAAAAACAACATCTTTTCGTACATATACGGCGATACCGTGATGTGGAAAAAATAAGGGCACTAAGCTATAGCAATGTAGGGTAAATTGTGAGGGGTCAGAATCTTCCCCTACTTGGGTTTCACTTAGTGCCAAGACAGCTGGTGTTGCAATACTCAACCTTGAACTCACCACCCATTACAAAAAAAACAAACATAAAGAAAACCAAATCAGACAGTAATCTATGCAATATCAGGTTTGGGTACCAATATGACATCTCAATACTATTACTACTAGTGTTGTGCCTTAGTAGCACTAGTGAATTGCTCCGCCCCTGAATTCCCAACGCCAATAATAGCAATATTTCTGATATTACTTTGACTCGATCATTACACACATTATATGGGATGACCACACACTGCATGCAATGACCAAGTCAAAACAACTGCGAGTGACGAGAAAGAGGAGAGAAATGGAAATTTACCGCTTACTGTGCTCAGTTGGTGGTGACGGTGGGTGCATCGTAAGTGTTGTTATTTTTTTTATACACTGATCGTATAGATAGATTCTCCAGATAGATTCTTCTTTCTTTATTTTTTTTTTTCGAGATCAATTTTGTACATAGTTTGACTTAAGATTACGGACATGGATATTCTGCCGTCTGCCGGATATAACATTACATACAAAAGTAAATAAAGATAAAGAAAAGGAAAATGTAGTAATTGATATATTTAATATATGGTTAAAAAAAGTTATATTGATTTATTTAAACAAATTCAAACAAAATTTACTAAAAATAGAATTAAATTTAGAATTACTTTGGATGGGAAAGCGAGTATTTTTTATTTTTTTGCAATTTAAATGATTTGCCACATAAAAAAGAACAATTTTAAATGATTTGAAACATAAAAGATACAATGTTTTGATATTTGAAACATAAAATAAAAACCCCGAAAGTCAAAAGCTGATAGAACTTAAAAAGCTATTACGGTAGTTCAAAGTCTGTTTGCAGAACTTATACAAAACATACCAACCCCGTTTACCATTTATAATTTCGAGTTCTTACAGACAAGACACTTTCTTGGAAATACAAACGCCGTATTTCTTTCAAAATTGGGCATACCGCAACAAAATGGTAAATATCTTCAGATACTCTTCTGTTGCACAGGTTACAAAATTGCTGAAGATCTGGTCTATGAGGAATGAAATTAATGTTCAGAATTTCAACTCTTGCTCTGAATATCATGCTTATAATCTCCGAAGAATACCTTATGTTGAAGTAGTTTGCTTCAGTTATCATATGATGATTAAGGTTCCTGTAAACGTTTCTTGTGGCCGAAGATGAAGCTCTGGTAAGGTGTTGATCAAATATTTTCTGATCAATTTTTGCAATGAGTGTATCAAACATGCAATTCCACACGCTAAGATTGCTAACGGTTAAGGACAGTGTGAAGTCGTGAAAGGGGAAGAATGAGTTTGCAGTAATCTTACCAAGATAAATTTATGGAGACTGGTGTCACTTCTCTTCATCACCCTTATCAAGTAGTTAGAACTAGCTTTGAGGTTTCGTATAAAGATAAGTGGTAATCCAGATTCCACATGAATCGCATACGTTGGCGCTGAATTTGGTAGGCGAAAAATACGTTTGAAGAAAAGTCGTTGAAGTGCTTCAAATTCTTCGAAATGTTTAACTCCAAACGCTTGTACTCCATAGCACATACAGGTGTTGATTGTGGCATTGAACACTAGATATTTAGACGAATGATCAATATTTTAGTTCGCAAACAATTTTGGCCACATCATGTTGAGTGCCCACTTAGCTTCACTGCTTTTTTCTTTCGCATGCCTGACAAGATTTAGATTGTATGTTAAAAGCACTCCTAAGTACTTAAATTCACTCACTGTTTCAATTTGTTCGTTCACGAGCCGCCAGGCTTCTTCCGGTTTTCTCCTTCCTTGTCTACTCTCAAATATCATTGTCTTAGTTTTTTTGGACGTTTATTTGAAGATTCCAGGTATCACAATATGTCTGTAGCCTGCTGATTTGAAGTCGCAACGAAAACGGATTGTCAGCAAGTAAAACCAGATCATCGGCGTAGAGTAGCACCTTAATAAGAGTTCCCGCAAAGATTACGCCAACAGGGAGAATACCACAGATATCTTCAATGAATAATGCAGAATGAGCCCTGCGGCACACCTGCAGAAGTTACAAACCATTCGGACAAATTGGACCCATCCCAAACTGTTGCACTAGATGTCGCTAGAAAATTGAAATAGAGCGTCAAAAACTTACGAGATTCTCCGAGTGATGCCAATTTGTAAATCAAAGCTTGTCTATTAACTGTGTCAAACGCAGCTTTAAAATCAACGAAGCATACGTAAAGTTTCTTCTTTTGTTCCATTCGGTTTCTTGCAATGCTTGTCAGCGCAAAAATATGATCTACAGTGGCATATCCAGATCGAAAACCAGCTTGAAAAATGCTGAGACGATTAGTATTTTCAATCCAACTAGAAAGCCTTCCATAGAGAATCCCGGAAAATACCTTCCTTAGTGAATTTAGAATAGAAATACCCCTATAGTTCTCGGGTTGATTCAGATCTCCTTTTTTGTATATTGCAAAAATACGTGCTTTGGTGAAACTTGATGGAATACAGGCATTATCGTATAAAAGGTTGAAAATACTCATAATGTAAACTTTGAGTTGTTCATTACAATTTTTAAAAAATTCAGCTGGGATACCGTCACTTCCTGGGGATTTGTTGTTTTTCATTTGCTTGAGAGTTATTTCCAATTCATTCAAATCTATTGGTGCATCCAATTCAGAAACTTGGGTGTCCTGTAATGCAAAGCTGAAGGTATGAAGATTCTCTTTGACCAACAACAGAGTTTTAAAATGCACTGCTAGGGTCTGGGCTTCAAGAGAAATCTTCATACCTCGATGCCCCAAGTTCGCGTACGTTGGACCAGATATCCTTAGAATTTTTACTGAGATTTAATTTCACAAAAAAACGGTAAGTGAGCTGAAAAGTTAGCCACGAGTACCATGAAATCATCAATTGCGTTGAGCCATGCTCCAGATATTACACAAAAGTCAATAACCGATTGTCCTTGACCGTTAATGAATGCGAGTTCACAATATTTGTCACTTTTCGTCTCCCCATTTAGCAAAAACAAACCGAAATGTTCGAAGAACTCAGCCACTGATCGTAAATGCAGGTAAATAATATTTTTTTCTTTTTAACACAAATAACTGGCACTATCGCAGCAGTATTTTATTTGTAGGTAATTATTGATATATTAATAATTTTATTTTTATGGTTTGTTTGGTTATTTTGGGCTATTGACTTTTTTCACAAATTTAATATAGATTTATTATTATGGGAGCAGAGAAAGAAGGCAGAAGAAAAAAAAACTGATGGACAGATACAAAACGCGCAGTGCACTAGATTTTTCTTCACGTCACACGTCCACCCGCTATGATGCTAAAATTGGCAGCGTTCAGATGTATGTTTTCTGTTGCAATAGCAATATGCTTCATTCTTTTCAAAGTTACCACCACAACGACGTAGTCGAAAAATACATCACGAAGGCACACAAAGATCCGGTAAATTCTCTTAAAAAATACGAAAATATTATAATTGTAGCAGCTGATAAAGGCAATGTGACTGTTGCGATGAATTGGACAGAATATGAAGACAAGATGACGGAATAACTCGTACTGTCTAATCGCTCTACTTTAAACAAATTATTGTTTAGTTTAATATAATCTCGAAATTTAACGTTATGTAAGTCATATTTTGTTTACTTGAATCTATATGTACAAACAATAAATTTATTTTAATTTTGTAAATAAAGACACCCCCTGAAGAAAACGCCAACCACACCGTCGGCTATCATTTAATCATCATAATTACCAATAAAGCCGATGATAATCACTTTTTAGTATGTATACATATATATATATATATATATATATAGATATATATATATATATTTTGATTTCATATTTCTTTTATTTTTGTAAAACTATGGTTGGAGCTTCAATTTCAATTTTGTTTCTACAGGGTTCTTACATGAGTCTCTATTTAATCTGTAAGTTCTGCATTTCTTACATGATATTAATATAAACATTGTTATGGCTATAATAAAAATAATCAGTTTTTGTATGATTACATACTTACTTTTTAAGCACTTTTTCGTAGCATATAATGACTTTGAGTGCCCAACAACAACTTGAGTGTGCTACCACCAAGTTTTTTCTCAATTATTTTTGGCTGGAATTATAGCTATTTCACGACTTGCCAAGGTCGATCATCAGATTTCTCTGCTCTAGTGGTGCTGGTCTACTTTTTCATTTTAATTGAAAAACTTCTTGTGCCTTCATAGTGTATTGAACCATGACCGGCCAGGCGGGACATGACACAATTCATGCCGCGTCTAAACTAGTTTCTGATATCCAATGGAACAAAACTAAAAAGCAGTGTACGGGTGCCTTTCTGGTTGATTTGGAGAAGGCCTTCGGCACCGTATGGTTAGAAGGTCTCTATTTAAAGCTAACCAGACTAGGTATAAGTAAACCTCTATTGTATATGCTGTATGACGTGCTGGTAGAAAGTTTGTTGTCAAGAGTGGCAATGTAACTTCTACCGCAATTTTTAATATTAACAATGGTCTTCAATAGGAAGCGGTTAACTCGCCGATTCTATTCAGCATTTACACCAGCGATCTGATAGGTAGTCTTACTCAGGCAATTGCGTACGCCGACGATTTAATTGCGTACAGAACAGCTAATACAGTTGAGGTCATCAAAATCCTTCTGCAGAGTGACATCGACAAGATTCAGCGATATTGTGATGACTGGAAGTTGAAGATCAACTTCCAGAAATCAGAAACTATTTTGTTTAGGACTCCATTGTCTAGCGCCTCAAGGGATACGAGAAAGAACTGGCGCAAGCTGGTGATCGTAGGGCCACATCGACATCCACTGGCGAGTAAAAGTGTAGTAAAGTACCTTGGCATCTGGTTGGATCAGTACCTGTATTTCGACAGACATATATGTGCTGCCTTGGCCAGGGTTAGGGGAGCCTTTGCCTTGAGAAAACGACTGTTTTATAGCAGCCGTCTTGACAGCAGGGTGAAGGTGATTTGTTACATGGCCCTCATCAGGCCGATGATTGCCTACGGATGCCCGGTTTGGTTCAACGTTGCCCCATCTCAAATGGAAAAGATTCGGGTGTTTGAGAGGCAATGTCTTAGACGTTGCCTTGGATTACACAGAACACCAGAGTCGGAGTACACAAGATATTATTCCAACCAGGTTCTATACAAGGGAGCCAACATAAACAGAATCGATAATTTTTTGTTTAAGCTGAATCGGGGTCACACTGCAAGATCGATGTCCTCAACCAACAGCTAAATTTTTAGGGCTTACTACCCCAATAACGAATATTTTGAGAGTGCGCGGTTAAGTGGCTACATCCCTCCCGAGGCATTCCTCTTTTTAGGCAGTCGAGGGCTGATACAGGATGAAATGACGGTTCCGCTCATCTACCACGTCAGCCGGAAAACTGTAGATAGGTGACTCCTGTAAGGTCGAGACGTCATCGCTCAAGGTGGAGAAGAGCGCCTACGGTTCAGTAGGACTGTGTCCGATCGGGATCGGAGGGATAGAGCGAAACAGGAGAACCAGTTCTGGTGGCTCTCTGAACAGCATTATGATACATGAAGTCGATTAGGATGGTATGTCTTGGCCGACTTACGTAGATTTAGGTAAATTAGGTATAGGGAACAGTCGGGATGGCACAAAAAAAAATTAAAAAATATGTATGTTTGCGGGGGCATTTGTGCATGCAGCTGCTGGCCTGTGTATGTATGTACATACGAATATGTATGTACGTCTGTTCTTGGCTGTGTGGGTTGCATGTCTCTGTGTGTCAGCATGCGTATACAAAATATGCAAAAAAAAATATAAAAATAACCGAAAAAAGCTGTTGTGGCTGTTCTAGTTTTTAACATCTACTTAAGTAGTTTTAAGTATTTCTAGTTAGTATAAGTTGTTTGTATCTAGATTTAATTATTTTTAGTTTAACTTTAGGTAGTCTATAAGTAAAAATTAAAAAAAAAGCACATGTTACTAAGTTTTTTGTTAAAAAAGTTTTCTCCGTCATAAAAATAAAATAATTAGAATTAATTAAAATAGTTTTTGGGTCGAAAGACATTAGTATTAAGAGATATAGTTTAGTTTAGAGCGCCCGTAAAGGGCCAATAAATTAGTTGTAAGTTATTGATAATTAGGCTAGTTTTAAACATTTTTGTCTAGCTTTAAGATAGTTATAAGTTAAGATTAAATAAAAATGAATAATAAAAAAAAAAAAAAAAACATGACCAGCCGCTTAGTAGCCCACGCACTTCGCATTACGCCACCGAGCTCACATGACCAGATCCAACCTAATGCAGGTTTTTTTCTGTTTATCAATTGCATTGAAACGACTAGCGCTTTTATTAGCCACCCAAGTTTGTTGTTGCTTATTCGGGTTCTTTCTTATTTTCTACTTACTCGATTATAAGCCAACATTTTTGTTGTTCATATAAGGATGAAGATTTTTTATGTGAAAGATTTTGACACTGGTCATTTTTATTTGTATTATTTTCAGTTTTTGTATGATTACATACTTGTTTGCAAAGCACTTTTTGTATAATTTAATGACTTTGAATGACCAACAACAACTAAAAATTTTCACTTAAATTAATAATAAACAAACCTCTTTTTGGAGAACACATTGACAATTGCTTTATTGCCATAGCGGTATTTCTTTTTCCTTCTTTATTAAGACTTATTGCATTCGCAATTAAAATTTCTTGAGCGCTATGTGTATCTTAAAGGTTTTTAATTTTTTCTCTTCTTCGTTTTTTCCCAACTTTAATCAAAACTTTTTCTTGGTCTTCCTACATTTTGATAACGAGATGAAGAAGGAATTTTATCAAGTACAGTTTGTAGGAGTGTTAGGATTTCACTCAACCAGAAATAATTGGTGTTTTCAAAGCGCTCTCGATGGCGACAACTTTTGGCCATCTTCCCGTCAAACCTCAAACATAAGTTTTATAATGTTGTTTTAATTAATTTAATTGCTTCTTCAGAAAATGTTACATAACTAAAATAGCTCAGAAAAAAATCAATAACATCATCGAAGCGCTTAATTTTGATTTTCGAAATCCAAGTCATAAATTTCTTTCTTCTTAATTCCGATAGCCATCCTAAAAAGTAAAAAAAAAAAATATATGGACATCGCACCTGTGCGCAAAAAGTCGCAACACTTTTTGGCTATCACCATACATGGCTTTACAACAAATAGGGTCTTGGACTTGAACAACACTGAACAACTACACTTTTGCTCTAATGAACTCGAAAAAATGTAAGAATTTATCAAAAATTTTAGTTCCCCGCCCCCTTAATTTAACAAAACCTACACAATGTCAAAAATTAACTTACCTTAATATTAATTAGGATTATATTAATTAATAAAAAATTAAACTTTCAAATAAAATCACGCGAACAACTTGTAAAATAAATCCGCAACACTTGTCCTCACACTTAACTTTTTAATAAAAAAATGAAACAAATTGTACTTTGTACTAATTTTTCGTTCGTTGCACAAGCTTCCAGCAAAAAACCAGTCTAAGTTCAAATTTCTCATCTCGGATTCTGAAACTGATTATGTCTCTGTCGTATTGACGTCGTATTTGCTGTCGTCGTTTATAAAGGGTTATCCATTTCGCGGTTTCAAAAGTATAGGGCTGGAATTCGACATCTGTCAAACTAAATTGTTAAACCAATTTTTTTGCAGTTGAAGGTCTGACATTTACGAAAATGCATCGCTTAACTATCGCACAACTAGGCAAGCAATTGCCAAAATTGTGAAAAAATTTGTAGAGACTGGATTGGTTACAGATACTGTAAGGCCTGTGCATCATCATTTCACTCGTACCACTGAAAATATCGCTGATATAAGTGAAAGTGTTGCCGAAGACCCGAATGTGTCGATTCCTCGTCGTTTTTAGGAATTAGGACTGTCTTACGGCACATTATGGCGTATTTTGCGTTTGGATCTACACCCACATCCATATAAAGTCCAGCTCACACAACAACTGAAGCCAGCTGACAATTCACAACGTCGTAGATACGTCGAATGGCTGCTTGAACAACAGGCGGTGGGCGGTGATTTTTCGAACAAAATTTTCTTCAGCGACGAAGCACAATTCTCACTCGGTGGGTATGTTAATAAAGAAAATTGTCGTATTTGGGGTTCTGAGAATACTCAAGTAATTGAAGAGATGCCATTACATCCACATAGTCACTGGTTGGTGCGCTCTTTGGTCCGGAGTTGTGATTAGACCTTACTTCTTCGAAAACGACAATGGAACGACTGTCACCGTCAATTCGGAGCGTTATGCTCATATGATAACCGACATTTGTTTGCCTGCTATTGAAGAAAACGACTTGGAGAATATGTGGTTTCAACAAGACGGTGCACATGCAAAACAACTCGAGCGAATATGGCTTTATTGCAAGACGTTTCCTGGCCGCGTAATTTCTCGTCGTGGCGATATCAACTGGCCACCAAGATCATGCAATTTGATACCGCTGGACTTTTTTTTGTGGGGCTACGCGAAAGACCGTGTGTATGCAGATAAACCTCTAACTCTTAAAGACTTGAAAACCAACATTCGCCAAGTTATGGCTGAAATACCGCCCAATATCTGTCAAAAAGTGGTCGAAAATTACCTCAAAAGAATCGATGCTTGCAACAATTGGCGTGGTGGTCATTTAAATGACGTAGTGTTTCACACATAATGTCAACGTTCAAACTTTATAATAAAAAAGAAATATCATGAACAAAAATATTTTATGTGTTTTATTTACGTTTACTTTTGAAACCGCAAAATGGATAACCCGTTATTTTGCCCATTGATATAGGTGCCTTTGAAGTACAAGCTGTCACTGATAGGGACTTGTTCGTCGTTAGAGTCTATTTCAATACTGGCGTGGATAATTGACATCAAATTGGAGCGTATCCTAATCCCATTTGGGTAATGATATCCAGTTTTAGCTAGGCCCTTTTTACTGGAGTTTTCAAATCGGACACCACTCTGTATAGAAGTCAGTACGAATCCCGTTCGTAATCAATGGCTTCTATTTGTGGGGAGAGAATTTCGCTGATTATCGTTAGATGGTTAAGTTCGCCCAGCGTTTCCATCTGCGGAGAGGAAGGAAGAAGAAGTTCGTTGAGTTCTGACTCGAAAATGGATATATATACCTAATAGAAAGAATTCCTTAAAGGATCTAAGTCATCTGTACTATTTAGTCATCATATAGTTTTAAATTGTTATTATGTATTACTTTCGCCTTTCTTCCCATTTTAATTATGTTGTTTAATGTGAAAAGTATTTTAACAACTTCATAAGGACCAGTCCATAAAGAGGTTAATTTATTTTGTCTGTCATTGTTTTTAAAAGAACTCGCCAACGTTGAAACTTTTAGGATGGGATTTTTTGTCAAAATACTTTTTACATGCTTCTTTTTTTATTAAGGGTTTCGTTTGCAGCTTGGTACCCGTGTTGCAAGCGCGCTCTCAACTCATTTGCATAATTATTATAGTAATTATAAGAAATTTTAGGTGTTTGGGTCAGTGCACTAGGAATGTTAGGTGGGAAACCGTAAAGAAGTTCATAGGGTGTAAAGCCTGTACTCGAGTAGGGGAGTATTATTATATACGAAAATCGCATAAGGAGTCCATGTGTGCCATGTAAGTGGATTTTGAATATTATAATGTCATATGTTCTAGAGCTCCGTTAGTTTGAAGCTAATACGGTGCCGTGTTTATTTTTTTTATTTTCAGCAGCACACACATTTATTTGAACATCATACTAAGAAGGTTTGCACCTTGGTCAGTTAACGAGGACGGCTTCTGCATTGGGAAGAGCGTATGCTTCTAAGAATGTTGTAAGATCGTCTTAGAAGGTTAATAAGTATTTTTGGTAATTATGGCTTACGGGCAGGGGACCGACTATATCTAAAGCAATACTTTCGAATGGTCTTGATCTAGTCTGATTCTGTTTAGAGTTCGTGATATACCTTGATGACCTCCGAAGGGTGAATCATGTTATTCAAAAATTGATTTCCGTATGGTTTCTTGATCACTTAGAATAATTCTTTTATTGGCAAATACGAAAATTTCTAAGTTTGCTTTTGCGAAGACTTTTTCTATTAATTTTTTGAGATTAATTTTGGTATTGCTATCCATATTTGGTAACGAAAAACCCATTAACCTAAAGTGTTTGTTTTCTATTATATTTTGTATGTCTATTAGCATTTTTCTGCTACTGATTCATTTTGGGGCCTCCTAAATGGTATTGGTAATGTGATAACATGACAATACTTGGTTTCAAGACATTAACCTATGCCTGGCTTTACTAAGTTTGGTATTAAATGCTGCAGCATATTTTCGTCTGGCGACTGTAAAGGCAATTTTATTACTCTGAGAGGAATTTTTTCTCTTGTTAGATTTCATCTTGTTTTTCTATTAAAGAAAAACTAGTAGTTTTTTGTATTTCGTGTTTAGACGATTGGATTGACTGCATTTGTTCAATAGTTTTTTTTACTATATAATGTTCTTTTTTGGTTCCGCGTTATTACCATGACCTTATATTTTTGCTCACTAGGTATACGATTTGGTACGTCAGCATTTGAATTGATTTTCCCAGGTTTGTATTTTATTGTATATTAATATTCAGAGAGTTGAATTCTCCATCTTAACCTAGACACTGGGTCTTTAAATCTCATAAGCCATGCTAAAGGTTTATGATGTGTACATATAAATAACTTTTGACCGTAAAGGTATGGTCGGAATTGTTTAACTGGAAATACAATGGCTAATAATTCTTTCTCAGTGGTAGTATACGTGGTTTCAGCGTCCAACAAGATTAAAACTTTAATCATTAAAATTCGAAGATTTTGTCCTTGGCCAGACATAGTTAATAAGGTGTTTTTTTAAATTTTGTTTATAACACAATTCTATATACTGCTGAAATTATTCAGGCAAGTAGAAGATTTAGCATTATATTTAATTGAACTTGTCGAATTATTGATTCAAAATAGCTTTGAACGGCCTTTAGTCCACAAAATTTGCGTTTCATCCCGGCAATCTCACTTGGACTCATCAGTTGGTCAGTAAGCGCCTTACCAATACGCAATTTTTGTTAAGTTCAGTTCAACTTACATGCATTTTTTGACAAAAAAGCAATGTGAATTATATACAACAAGGTTAAAATTTTAATCATTAAAATTGGAAGATTTTGTCCTTGGCCAGACATAGTTAATAAGAAGGCTTTTTTTATAACACAATTCTATATACTACTGAAATTACTCAGCCAAGTAGAAGACTTAGCATTATATTTAATTGGACTTGTCGAATTATTGATTCAAAATAGCTTTTAACGGCCTTTAGTCCACAAAATTTGCGTTTCATCCCGGCAATCTCACTTGGCCTCATCAGTTGGTTAGTGAGCGCCTTACCAATGCGCAATTTTTGTAAAGTTCAGTTCAACTTACATGCAGTTTTTGACAAAAAAGCAATGTGAATTATATCCAACAAGATTAAGATTTTAATCATTAAAATTGGAAGATTTTGTCCTTGGCCAGACACAGTCCAAGTGAGATTGCCGGGATGAAACGCAAATTTTGTGCACTAAAGCCGTTAAAAGCTATTTTGAATCAATAATTCGAAAAGTCCGATAGTTAAGCGATCCATTTTCGCAAATGTCAGACTTTCAACTGAAAAAAATTTGGTTTAACAACTTAGTTTGACAGATGTCGAATTCCAGCCCTATACTTTTGAGATCGCAAAATAGATAACCGTTTAATATGCACATACATAAATACAAATTAAATAAAATATTTGAAAACACAACTGATTTAAAGGAATTTCTTGTACAATTCATCAAAAAATCTACCCTAGTACATATTAAATTAGCTTCTCTAATGCAACGGGAAACGGGCTCATTGCACCTATAGTTTGTTCGATGGAATGGTTCAAATATTAGAAAACGGGACCGAGTCAGCCTTGCTAGTGCATCTCTTTCAAAAATTAATTTTTTGAGCGGAGCGTATTGTATATGGCCAGTTAAAAGATCTCTAACGAGCATAGCAGAAAAATATTTCCCTTGAGTTTCTAATGTTTTCATTCCAAATTATCTGGTTTCATATGAAGGCTTAGGAATATTACAATTCAATTAAAAAAAACATATGTACTAAAATTTCTTTGGATTCTTTCAATTCTTGTCGATGCGTTAGAATAATAAGGATTCCAAGTTGTACAACAATAATCAGGCATTGATCTTATTAAAGAATTTAACAATGTTATCAATGTATACAAGTCATTAAGCTCCTTAGTGTTTCTTTTGACAGAACCTAACATTCGATTGGCTTTGTTTATCATGTAGTCATAATGAGGTTTAAAAGGCAGATTTACGTCAAGAATTACTCCTAGATCTTTTTTCTGCATGACCCTTTCTAAATTTGTATTATCTACAAAATACTAAAATATAACCGGATTACAGTTCCTAAAGCAGGATAAGGCTTGACCCTTAGCCACCAAAATATTTAAGTCGGTTAATAATAAATTACAATCCAGATATTCCACGATAAGGTTTCAAATCATCAGCAAAGAGGAGACATGGCGAGTTTTCAAAAATATTAGGTATGTCGCTTATAAATATAAGAAAGAGCAATGGTCCTAAGTGACTTCCTTGTGGAACGCCCGAAGGTACATTTATTTTATCTGAAAGATGGCTAGCAATTTTGACAACTTGCACTCTTTCAATTAGATAAGACTCCAACCACTTTAACATGGTTGAGTGAATCCCAAAACATTTGAGCTTGTGAATAAGAATTCTATGATTCAGTCTGTCGAAGGCTTTCGCGAAATCTGTAAAAATAATGTCAGTTTGTAGTCCTTTTTCCATATTATTGATAATACTATTAGTCATAATAGTTAAATTTGTTGCTGTGGATTTTCCTGGAACGAAACCATGTTGATAAACAAATATTTTTTATGAATTAAGATGGAAATCCTTTTGTAAACTATTTTCTCAAAAAGTTTCGGGATTGCAGAAATTTTACATATTGGTCTATAATTAATGATGTCTTGCTTAGAACCGATATGAAAGATATTTTCCAGCATTAAGGGACAAATCTTTAGAAAGACATATGTAGATTAAATATCAAAGAAAGTGGTTGGATAACGCAGAAGCACATTTTTTTAAAAGGATAGGAGGAATATTGACGGGACCTTCACTCTTGTTCAAATCTAAGCTTAGTAGGGTTTCTTCAATCTCTACTTGGCTAAGAACAAGAGACTCAATATCGATACACTGATTAATGTAAGGTAAAACTTTATTTGAAGTCTCTGCAGTATAAACAGATGAAAATATTTCGCAAATAACCGGCACATCACTTGAAGTATTGTTCAAGTATTTCATACAACTCATACAAACATTTTCGTTTCTCATTTAAAAAAAACTCCAAAACCGTTTGCTATTATTTTTAAGATCTCTCTCAACTGAAAGTATATAGTTTCTATACAAATTTTTTTTCAAATAATTAAAATTACGTTGAAAATTTAAGTAATTTATGTGAAGACTTAAATTATCTTTATTTTGCGTATAGGCCTTGTATATTTTATTTTTTTTTTGATTTTTAAGATTGCTTAATCATCGGTTAAACCAGATAGGCTTATTATTCTTCCTCATATTTTTTTCGGGACATATTTTTCAATTGCTTCCTTTCAAATTGATATAGACCCCGTAGTCGCCTTCTAAATTAGAAGTAGAAAAAACATCTTGCCACGAAATAGATAACAAATAAGCAACCATTGCATCAAAGTTTGCTTTTTTATAACTGTATACAATTTTGTTGGTAATATTCTTTTCCTTCAAGTAATCATAAAACAATATATCCCCTGCAATAACAATGTGCTGTACTGAATTATCTACAATAGGACAATTAGATTTTTCTACACTAAATTCAAATTCTTTATCAACAAAAATAAGATCAAGAATACGAAACAATTCATTGTGTACATGCGTAATTTGAACTAAATCATATTGGCTTAAGAAATCAACAACAGAAGATTCAATTTCGCTTGATATTTCAAATGGAATTAAATATTTATCTTTAGGTTCTAAAATCCATTTTACAATTCCAATATTGAAATCACCAGCAAAAATTATATGTTTTAAATTATTTAATATTTCTAATATCATTTTAGAATTTGAAAGATAGAAATTATATACCTCTAATGAGCTCCTTGTTGGTATGTAAATTCCTATAGAATAAAGCTCAGATTCATTTATTTTAATACAAACAAAAATTTGATCTATATCATGACTAGGAGCTGAGGAATATGATTCTATGACTATTTCTCTACTAGGTAGAGAAGCACGGACAACAACCAATACCCCTCCGCCTCTTTCCATTCCTGTTTTTACTTTGCATCTGTCCTTTCTGAATACAGCGTAATAATTTGAAGAACAAAATTCAGATGTTAAAAACTCATAAGAAAGCCAAGTTTCAGTATGAACAATAATATCATAACTGAATATAGATAAGGAAGCAAATACACTATCTAATCTAGTTCTTAACCCACCTACGTTTTGATAATAAAATGATAATGTTTTCTTTTCAAAATGTAAAGATGATATTATATGAGCAGAATTTTAAGATGAGCATTGAAGGAGATGATCAGCAGTACGAGTTAACTCAATAGCTGATATTGAAACAGTTTCCTCAGGGGATTGAAATAAGGTAGTCAATAGTTTTTTTGGAATTTAAACAAAAGTACGTATTGTTACCCCACATGGCCAAAAATCAGCATTATAAATTGATTTGGAGAATTCCAATGGAACGCAAATTTTGAAGTTAATAAACTTTCTGTGTTCCTTTTTATGATTGAGCAAAAAACAAGATACTCCAGAAGTAGTTTTAAGCACACGTAAGTTAGATTCAATGTATTCGATGATTGAACAGGTGGTAGTATTAGGATGGAAACCAGAAATATGAAAGCATTTACCTCTGATTGATAGAATCCGATTTGCTTGATGTCCCTGCAAACCGCTTTGATGACAAACCCGGTTTTTTAACTATTAAATGAGTTTTTGTCTCATCTTTGTTGAAAACGGGAGATGATGTGGGGGTGTTATTAGACAAAGGTAAATAGGTTGCACGAGGAGGAGAAATAGTAGAGTTGTTTCTCTTTAAACCGAGCTGTTTTTTTTTTTTTGTTATATTGTGGCTGTTCCGAAGCGTTCGGTAAAATTTTGTACCGGTTTACGCGAGGGGGATACAAAAGTTTATCGAGTTCTGATTGATGGTCAAAGAAAAAACTGTAAAGATCTTTTATTTTTGGCAGGAAGCCCAAGTTTTTACAAGTGCCACACTTCCAGAGTATGTCATCATTTGATTCAAGGACAACTCGATCAGTTTTGCGCACTTTGGTACATTTAAAGTGGAAACCAGAATGACACATTCCACAGAAGATAAGATCACTTTTAGTGGTTAAAAAGATACACTGGGAACATTGTATGTCCATCGTGAAATCTATAAATGTAGACAACAATAGAAATATAAAACTAGGATGTATATATAGCAAGAATGTCTGTGACTGTCTTTAGCAAAAGAATAGTAGTTAACAACACAACGGCTGACACACGACTTCTAAAAACTTTAAACTTGTGTTCCGGAGTTTTTATTTGAAGAGGTATTTAACGCTTCTTTTTGACCCTTGGGAGCACAAATAAAAAATTTTATTCAACCCCAAATATCAAAAAACGAGAACACTTTAACCGAAACGTCGGTAATTTGACATGTGCTCCAATTTCTTCCCTACATCCCTCACAATTGAAGTTTTTTTTTATCAAAATGCCGGCGGGTTATACTACGTTTCCACCGACCACTAAACCGAGATTTAAGTAGATTTAGCTAAATCTAATACAAATCTTCAGGATTTACCATAAAAATTTTAATCTTCTCAGATGAAGATTTAAAATAAATCTCATTTAAATCTTCAATCGAACTACCCTATTTCCATATCGAAATGAACACATTCATCGGGAAAGTGAATTTTTCTCTTCGGTTGACACAGATGAAGCTGCCTATCTCACTTCTACATCATAAGAGAAAATGAAAAGATATATGCATTTTGAATAGTGCTGTCAAAATTAATCTACTTTTGGAGCGGTGGAAACACTTTTTGAGATTAGTAAATCTACAAGAGATTAAAGTTCGGTGGAAACGTAGTATTGCGCACTAAAACAAATGACGTTTTCATTACTTCGATTGCACACGACTATGATGTAATAATTCTGACAGAAACGTGGTTGCTTCTCTTCTAAGTTGTTTAATTCATCATATGAAGTTCACCTAAGGGATCGTACTATTAATTCTGGAATGACCAGAGGAGGAGGGGTATTAATTGCTGTCCGTAATTAATTTAAAATTAAACAATTTTCAATCGAGCTCAGTTCATTTTGAACAATTATGTGTTCATGTTTATGCAAATAATGTCACTATACCTGACATTTATTTTATTTTAATAAATTTGAATTTTTCTTTATAGTTAATTATATAAGATCTTGGAGTAACATAGATTTGTATATTGAACTGGTTCAAATGTAAATAATTTATTGAAGAATTTGTCATCCAATCAATATCCATGCATTTTTGGCGATTTTAATCTCGATGACATTGACTGGCGTTATCAAGAAGATGAACAATTGCTTTCTTGATCTTGTTGCCATTTTGAATGATATTAAATTTAAAGTTTTTGAATCAAATTTTCCTTTAGTTAAAAATCAAATTCATCATAAATCAATTCTTGTTGTTCTCATATTTTACAATTTTCAAAATGTTTGATAACAGCAATTATTACTTTAACTATAAGAATGCCGACTTCATTTCGTTGAATAATTATTATGACTTTATAAATTGGAAATTGGTTATAACCGATCAATCTTTAGATCAAATTTATAAGGTTTTTAAAAGTTATTTATTTGAGGGTGTTCAAAAGTTTGTCCCTATGGTTCGAAAGAGAACGTCTTTCAAATCTACCTGGTTTAATAAAAGCCTTAAGAACTTAGAGAATGTTAAAAACAAAGCGCAAAATGTTAAGGGCTTAGCATGATACTACTTAACAGTTTGCTAATACTAAAGCACTTTACTAATATTTTCCTAGTTTTAAACACTTTTTAACAAGCACCATACTGAATCTTTTTTCTTAATAAACTATAACTAAACACGTCTAAAATAGTGCAAACAAGTAAGCGAACATAACTTTTTGACGTTTGTAAATGTCAAAGTGGCATATGGATTTAGTACGATACTAAAAAATGAAGTAGCCATTTTTTGATTTTATCTTTATTAAAATGTTAAGAAAATAGTACGATACTAAACTGGTTTAAAATTAGCAAAATCCTCTTTTTAGGCTAGTATCATACTAAAAGTGATTTAACATATTACTAAATCGACTAAAATTTTGCGCCAAAGCTTTTAAAAAATACAAGTTATCGGAAGATTCTGAAGATAGAATTCATTTTATGCAGTTGAGAAGAGAATTTGATTTTTTAAGTACATTTGTTTATTCTTAGTATGTAGGTTCGGTGGAAAGAAATATTAAATATAATTCAAAATCTTTTTGGGTTTTTTTGAATTTAAAACGTCAAGTTTCTGAATTTCCAAATCTACATGTGATCTTTTAGCAAATTATTTTAAATCAATTTATAATCTAGCCATTATAGAAAATTGTGCAAATATGTACATAAAATGAAATCAATTACGAAGTTGACTTTAGTTGCTTTTCCTTCCCATATCAAGAAGTTTTAAATGGTCTGACTCATCTTGACTTAAAGCAGGTGTCGATTCGATTCCTCCACTTTTACTATCCAAATGTGCTTTTTCCCTTTTCAAAATTATGAAAACAATTTTCAATAAATCGCTTCATACCGGTGTTTTCTTGCAAGAATGGATATTATCTTCGATTAATCCTATCTTTAAAAGTGGACTTAAACATTTAATTAAGAACTATAGTATCTAAGCTTTCAGCCACACCAAAGCTATTTGAAAAATTAGTTTATGATAGGCTTAATTTTGCAGCCAAAGAAATCATAACAACAAGACGGCATGTTCTCTGCAGTGGTCGTTTCAATACTACCAACGTATGTCTTTTTACAAATTGTTGCCTCAACCTTAGAATCCTGAAATCGTATTTACCTAATCGAAAGCAGATTGTGAAAATTGGAGAAATGATCAGTCTTTTTTGATAGATGCATTATCAGGTCAAGGTAGTCCTTTGGGACACCTACTTTAACCTTTTCGTTAATGACATTCCGGATCTGTTAGAGTTCGCAAATTATCTCATGTTTACAGACGATTTAAAAATATATCATCAAATATCTACAAATAAAGATAGTACGAATTTTTAAAAAGATATTGATAAACTACTCCAGTGGTGTAAATATAATCATCTCGATTTAAATATCTCAAAATGCTAAATTTTTAGAGCATTTCCTTCAACACGAAGAATTATTTATAATTATAGACTTGGTAACCAAATTTTATCGACTGAAAGTGAAATTAAGGAACTTGGCGTTATTTTTGATTCCAAATTGTCTCTTGCATCACATGTAAATTTTATTGTAACCAAGGCAAATTCACTTCGCGGTTTTTAAAGAGAAATAGTCTAGTTTTTAAGGGTAGTTATACTTTAAAAGCTATTTATATTTCTTTAATTATACATATACTAGACTATTGTTTTGTTGTATGGTCACCCCTTTTATAAAAACTCTTCTGATAGGATCGAAAACATAAAACATAAAAACATAAAAAACACAAAAAGTCACTGTTTGGGGCGCTCTTTGGTCCGGAGGTGTGATTGGACCTTACTTCTTCGAAAACTACGATGGAACGACTGTCACCGTCAATTTGGAGCATTATGGTCATATGATAACCGACTTTTTTTTGACTGCTAATAAAGAATACGACTTGGAGAATATGTGGTTTCAACAAGACGGTGCCACATACTACACAACTCGAGCGAATATGGCTTTATTGTAAGAGACATTTCCTGGTCGCGTAATTTCTCGTCGTGTCGATGTCAACTGGCCACTAAGATCATGCCATTTGACACCGCTGGACTTTTTTTGTGAGGCTACGCGAAAGACCGTGTATGTGCAGATAAACCTTTAACTCTTGAGCACTTGAAAACAAACATTCCTCAAGTTATGGCTGAGATACCTCCCAATATGTGTCAAAAAGTTGTCGAAAATTACCTCAAAAGAATCGATGCTTGCAAAAATTCGCGTGGTCATTTAAATTATGTAGTGTTTCACACATAATGTCAACGTTCAGACTTTATAATAAAAAAAGAAATATCATGAAAAAAATATTTTATATGTGTTTTAATTACGTTTACTTTTGAAACCGCAAAATGGATAACCCATTACAAAGAAGATTCACAAGGTTTGCACCGAGGAGCTTAGGTTGGCCAGTAGGTTTGCCCTCAATGTACACCTTAATTAATCTCAAATCTTTAGAAACCAGTAGAAAAATTCTATTTATACGTTTTGTAAAAGACGTTGCTATTGGAAGAATAAATTCACCCGAGTTATTCAATCTTTTATCTTTTTATGTTCCAGGGAAATCTTGGAAACAGAGACGTTGTCTTTCTTGTTCCCAGTCACAGGACAAGCAATGAACTGAATGAACCTTTAACTCGTTCGTTAACGTTTTTTAATTCTATTAATTGTGAAGTCGACCTCAAATAGAAATGTTTTTAAGCAGTGTTTTGAGAATTTTTAATATTAATCAATAAATTGTAAATATATATTGTTAAAAGTAATCAACAGATACATATCCATTGATGAATAAATAAATGAATCATAAAATATAATCTACGAATTTCCTGCAATATAGGGCAAACTGCTAAGAAATTAACAATGGCTTCGTTTTGGTTTAAATTGCATAGAGAACAAACCGGATTAATATCCGTTCTATAAGCCCTAAAATTAAGTTAGAGAATCTCTGTCCTTTATGGCTTGTGGCTTTAAAGATCAGAATTAGATCTGAAACAGAGAGATCGTTTCTGAAATAATTTTTCTCTGCCAAATTCAAATTTAAGTCCCTATAAATCATCTTAGAGGAAGATTTCCTAGCCCTATCTAGGTGAGTCTTATGTTCGTCTACTGCTGAGATACAGTCATAGAATATGTTTTGCCAATCGGTTAAGTTGTCGGGACTCAGATGCAATGGAACTCGATGTACCAAGGCAAGTTCTTGCCAGTTCTTGAAAGGTGTATAACCGCATTGAAGAGAAACAAGTAATAATCTTTTATGTAAGTTGTTATCAGGCCTTTTCATAACTGTAGATAAATAATCATCATTAGCCTCCAAATTTCTCGGACTCAACATAAATAGCATAGTGTGGGGTGCTTACCGGTAATCTGAATATTCTTTTAAAGATGTATATTTTATTTTTTTTAATCTCCTCCAACCGCTTGTATGCGTAAACTTCGTTGCCGTAGGAAAAGCAACTGTTTATAGTGGCGTCAAATACTTTAAATTTTTATGCCGGGTCAACCAATTTTTCCTCAATATGGGCCTTGATTCTTAAGTTGTGTGAAATAATAAATCCAAGATATTTGAAATCATTAACAACTTCTACATTTCCGTCATCTAGTGTCCCGTTTCTTATGTACCTATCAGAACGAATTTGGTTTCTAAAAATGATTATCTTTGATTTTGTTGCATTGATTTTGAGATCCCATAAAGCACAAAACATTTTCAGCATATTTATTTGAAGCTGAAGTGTCGTTGGGTTATCAGCAAAAATAACGAGGTCATATGCATATAACAGGAGTTCTACATGAACATTGCCAAACAAGATATCCCCTGGTAGATAACTATCAATAACGTTAATGAACAATGCGAACATTGGCGGGCTTAAGACGCAACCTTGCGGTACACCTGTTTCTTTTCTAAAAGAATCTGATTGGCGTTTACCACTGCATACCACTGCTGACGTATTTAGTAAAATATGTTCATAAGCCCGAATAAATTTTGTTGAAACTCCAATCATTGCGAGTTTATATCGAAGTGACCTTCTATTGATAGTGTCAAACAACGCTTTAAAATCTACAAATAGTGCATACAAGGGCTTTTTATTATCAATGAACCGTCGCGTCGTGCTATGGTAGTTAAAGGGAAAATTTAATCAACCGTCGAAAGATTAGCTTGAAAGTCAGCTTGAAAGCAATTACGCTGCACCCAACTATACAGCCTGAGGTAAAGAATTTGGGTGAAAAGTTTTCTTAGAGAACTTAGAACCAAGATACCTCTATAACTTTCCGCCGCATTTGGATTGCCTTTTTTAAAAACAGCAGATGTATTCGCCAAACGAAAACTGCTGGGGAAGATTTTTTCTCGAAACATTTTATTCAAAATATATAAAATAAATTCAAGAAATTCAGGAGTTGAATTCCTGTAGAATTCTAATCTGCCCCTGGAGCTTAATTGTTTTTCATTTTATTAAATGTTGTTAACAGCTCGGCCATTGTAACAGCGGAATCTAAATCTGAGACCGAAACGTTAGGAAGTGCAAAACTTATTGACTTTTGATTACAGTCGGGGATCAGAAGATTTCTAAAATATGACGCGAGCTGATTCACAGTTATACTTAAAGCTGCAAATTTACTGCGACCTCCTAGGGCCCTCACATTGCACCAGAATGATTTGGAATCCCTGCAGTCAGTGACTGACCATTTTCTTGGGATGTAATTGTTTTCTTGTGACTACACAAATCCTTATAAATTTCTATTCTGCTGCAAATACAGATGTCTGAAAGCATCATTATTTGATTTTCTAAACAGTTTCAAAAATTTAAAAGACTTTATTATAATTTGTCTGTATTCCGCGTCATACCATTTACATTTTGAAAATGAAGGTGTAAAACGAGAACAACTGGCACTCGTCGAAGACTTCCAAATTAACTTAAACGCATTGCGCGAGGCATCTTCTACTGAATCAGAGATTTGAAAATTATTGGTAGAAATTTGGTGTATTACATTTTGCCTATAAGCATCGGCTTTATGTTCAACCCACTTTAATTTATTAATAATTGAATTACTGTCTTCTTCCTCTGGTTGAACATTTTGGGATGAGTATTGACAGGGAACTATAATTGGTAGATAAGCTGAAAAGTTAGTAGGATAAACCTCAAAGTTTTTAACAATATTAAGCCAGTCGCCTTTTATCAAATAATATTCAATTATTGAACAACCTTGGGTTGATGTAAAAGTGTAATTTCCCTTTGTATCTCCAGTTCTAACCCCATTTAATACAAAAAAAAATCTTCAACCATCTCAATTAAAAACTTTCCATTCCTGTTCAAATTGTCGTCTAATGAGCTTCTTCCGAAAGAAAAGTATCCATCATTGTTCAAGAAGGAATAATTCTGAAAGTTCCTAATACGCCAGTTTAAATTACCAATTAACATTATGTTTTCTTGATTATTACCAAAAATAAAATTCTGCAGATCTTCGAAATCTGAGTTCCACGTGTTAAAATTAAGATATATAGGCAACATTCTAAAATGTTTTGATTCGCAAATGACATCAATTATAATTTTGTTTGCAGTATTTAAAAAAATTATTTCACAATTTGAATCATTACCTTCTTTATAACCAACCAACATTCCACCGCTTGCTCTTAAAAATCTATCATTTCTTATAGCAGGGATAATTTGAAGTCTGAAATTTTCTCAATATTTAAAATACTGCATTTCATTTCCTTCTTCTACAAAAGTTTCTAGTAAAATAATTATATCATAGTTTAATATTAATTTAAAAAATCTGCCATTACTAATTTGTTTTTAAGACCCGAAATATTATAACAAGAAATATTAAATTGTAAACAAAATTTTTGGCAGACACAGCAACACTATCCTACAAGCTGTTATAACGACTGAAGCTGGTTGTTTATGATTTGGGGATAGATGGCGCTGCTGCATTTGCGAAGCATATGTTTCTGCTGTCAAATATCACATTCCACTCTCTCCAAACGCGATTCGGTGTTTGCTCTTCATCGTGTGCCGACGTGTTCTACAAGGTATGTAAAGGAAAAGAAGAACCACACTGTGTATTGACGTTTTCTAGAATGACTTTAATTTCCCATCTAAATATGACAATTCTTATATGAGGTTAATTCACAATATATAAATGGAAATTTATAGTACAATTCACAATATGTATTCATATACTAATAATTCATAAATATGTAACAGTTTTCCCCATTACGTAATGCTTTGATAACGAATTACTGGACGACGCACTCGTTCTGATCTCCTTATCTCGGTTGTTTGTTCTTGTCTCCCTTCACCTTTGTTGTTTCCAGCAGCATCACAATCAGATTTCTCTACGGTGTTTTTCGTTTCTCCTCCAACATCTACCGTTTTCTTTACGTTTGTCAAGCTTTCATTCATTGTTGCTAAGTTGTTCTCTTTACCTAGTTCTTCTTGAATCGCCGCCGCCGTCATTGCTGGTTGTTGCTCTAAGGAAAGAGATAAAGGTTTATAAGTGTTATTACCTTCGACCAGTGTGGAACGAACCTGGCTAATGTGCCTCCGGTAACAAGTTCCGTCAACGTCCACTAAATAGTGCAGAAGCCCCTCGCGTTTAGATATCTTCCCAAACTTCCATTTAATCTCCTTGTTCTGGTAGTAGCGCACTTGAACCAGATCTCCAACTGTAAAACTTCGCTTGCATTCGAAACTCCTTTCCATCTCCACCTCGTATGGTGCTGCTGACTTCAGCAAATCAAGTCTCGTTCGGAAATTAAATTTCAGCATAGATTCGGCTGGACTCTTCCCCATTGTTGTCGATGGAGTTTTTCGGTACTGTAAAAGTAGTCGGTGTAATTTCGTGTGCAAATCGCCAGGGTCATTAACCGATGATCGCAGGCCATCCTTCAAAATTCGCACAAAACTTTCGGCTTGTCCATTCGTGGCGGGATGTGCGGGAGAAGCATGTTTGTGCTTAATACCATTTGATATCAAGAAATCGCTAAACTCTTTAGATGTGAAGTTCGTGCCGTTATCTGACACGAGTGTACTCGGTAAACCAAACCTTGCGAAAACTTCCCTCAGTGCGCGAATTGTGAAAGAGCTAGTTATTCGCTTCATTGGAAAAACTTCCAACCATTTCGTCTTCGCATCAACGATAACCAAGAAAAAGTGTTCCATGAACGGTCCAGCAAAATCGATATGTATGCGCTGCCAAGGTTGGGCAGGAATATCCCAAGGATGATTAGTAGCTTTGCTTGGTTCGGTAAGTACTTTCGCACAATCACTACAGCTTTTTAACATCTCCTCAATATAGCGATCTATACCCGGCCAGTAGCAATAACTTCTTGCCATAGCTTTGATCCCAATATGAGCTGTGTGCAGTTCCTGTAACACCTTCAGACGCAGTGTTGATGGAATCAGAATTCTTATTCCTCTGAAAATGCACCCATCTTGCAGCATAAGATCACTTCCCATACCACTATACGGCGAGTTCTTGAGGGAACCCCCTGTTTGTAGCTGGATGAACATTCATTTCATTTAAAATTTCGGTTTTCGTTACGGGTAAAACATCTTCCCAAAACTGATAAACTTCTTTTGTTTGGTGTTCTGAAATTTGATTTTCTATCGGAAACCTGGAAAGATAATCAGCGTTAGTGTGCTCTTTAGTATTTTTGAATCGAATATTGTATTTGAATCCCCTTAAAAATAGTGCGTAATGTAGTAAACGCTGAGCGATGAATAGAAGAAAACGCAAATAATACCTACATATTATTTTTGTTTTTGGTTTAGTGGACTGTCTGGGTTTAAGTCAAATTGAAATACTTTATGACTTTTAGTCCAAAATGCGTTTCGCCCGGACACGATAGTTGGGCTCATCAGTTAGATGCTATCGTGTCGCTCTAAGACGCACTATTTTTTGGTCGATGACTACCAACTCTTAATAAAATTTTCAGCACATACATGCTGAAAATTATATTTTTCTAGGGCATTTGGTCAAATTCATGCACCCAGAAATATATGTATGTTACGCCCGTGGTCTGGGTAGTGGTAAATGAATAGAAGAAAACGCAAATAATACCTACATATTATTTTTGTTTTTGGTTTAGTGGACTGTGTGGGTTTAAGTCAAATTGAAATACTTTATGACTTTTAGTCCAAAATGCGTTTCGCCCGGACACGATATTTGGGCTCATCAGTTAGATGCAATCGTGTCGCTCTAAGACGCACTATTTTTTGGTCGATGACTACCAACTCTTAATAAAATTTTCAGCACATACATGCTGAAAATTATATTTTTCTAGGGGAATTTGGTCAAATTCATGCACCCAGAAATATATGTATGTTACGCCCGTGGTCTGGCTAGTGGTAAATGAATAGAAGAAAACGCAAATAATACCTACATATTATTTTTGTTTTTGGTTTAGTGGACTGTGTGGGTTTAAGTCAAATTGAAATACTTTATGACTTTTAGTCCAAAATGCGTTTCGCCCGGACACGATAGCATCTAACTGATGAGCCCAACTATCGTGTCCGGGCGAAACGCATTTTGGACTAAAAGTCATAAAGTATTTCAATTTGACTTAAACCCACACAGTCCACTAAACCAAAAACAAAAATAATATGTAGGTATTATTTGCGTTTTCTTCTATTCATTTACCACTAGCCAGACCACGGGCGTAACATACATATATTTCTGGGTGCATGAATTTGACCAAATTCCCCTAGAAAAATATAATTTTCAGCATGTATGTGCTGAAAATTTTATTAAGAGTTGGTAGTCATCGACCAAAAAATAGTGCGTCTTAGAGCGACACGATAGCATCTAACTGATGAGCCCAACTATCGTGTCCGGGCGAAACGCATTTTGGACTAAAAGTCATAAAGTATTTCAATTTGACTTAAACCCACACAGTCCACTAAACCAAAAACAAAAATAATATGTAGGTATTATTTGCGTTTTCTTCTATTCATTTACCACTAGCCAGACCACGGGCGTAACATACATATATTTCTGGGTGCATGAATTTGACCAAATTCCCCTAGAAAAATATAATTTTCAGCATGTATGTGCTGAAAATTTTATTAAGAGTTGGTAGTCATCGACCAAAAAAAAATAGTGCGTCTTAGAGCGACACGATAGCATCTAACTGATGAGCCCAACTATCGTGTCCGGGCGAAACGCATTTTGGACTAAAAGTCATAAAGTATTTCAATTTGACGTAAACGCTGAGCTGTAAGAAGTGGTAAATTTTTCTCGGGGCTGAATATTGAAGTCAAAGGTTTGTTGTCTGTAATGAGGGTGAAATCTCTCCCATAGCAATAATCGAAGAATTTGTGTAATCCCCAAAAGATGGCAGTTGCTTCTTTATCTAGTTGACTGTAATTGGTTTCGGCTTTTGATAGACTCCTCGAAGCAAAAGCGATAGGTTTTTCACCTTGGTCCGTTGAGTGCGATTGTATTGCTAAAAGTCCAACTGGTGAAGCATCAGTGGCAAGTATGAGTGGCAAATTTTCGTCAAATGGAACGAGAACATTCTCACTCATGATCTCTTTTTTTAAAACTTCGAACGCATGCTGGCAATCCGGAAGCTATTCAAATCGTTGGTCTTTTCTTAGAAGCTTGTATAATGGATGTAATTTGGTAGGCAAGTCCGGAATGAATTTGTTGTAGTAATTAGCCATGCAAAGAAACTGCCGTAGCTGAGAAGAATCTTTCGGAGGCTTCATCTCAGAAATAGCATGTACCTTATCGGGTGTTTTGTGTAGGCCATTCTTGTCTATTTTATGTCCCAAATAAATGACACTTTTTTCAAACAGTCTGCACTTAGACTTATTCAAATTAAGATTGAACTTATGTAGTTTTTCAAGTAGACAGTTGCATCTTTTAAGAGTCTCTTCTAAATTTCGTCCCATAACAATAATATCGTCGAAAAAACAAGCTGGTCCTTCGAGATCATTGATAATATGTTGATCCATAAAGCGTTGCCAAATGTTGGGTGCTGTTTTAACTCCAAACATCAGCCTATTCACTTTGTATAGACCTTTTGTTGTGCTTATTGTCTGTAATAGAGCGCTCTCTTCCGTCATGCTAAGATGCAAATAGGCTTTGTAAATGTCGAATGTGCAGTAGTACTCACCGTACTTGAGTTTTTGATAGAGTTCCTCGATTTTGGGAATAGGTTATTTATCGTTTACAATGAGTTTATTGAAATTTACCTTAAAGTCTGCACATAAACGTATTGACTTGTCTGCTTTTATAACAGGCACGACCGGTGTTCCCCAATCTGAATGTTCGACTTTTTCAATGATACCATCATTTTCCAGTCGAGTGATTTCATCTTCAATTAGAGGTCGTATAGCATATGGAACCTGTCTTGGCTTTACAAATATAGGCGATGAACCTTCTCGTAGTTTTAGCGTACCTTTCACATTGGGTATCGTTCCGATTTTCGATTGAAAAGCTTCAGAGTGGTTTTCGAATATTTGTTTCTTTAAGTTGGCCATGTCTTTATTCTTTGTAAACATATTTAGTGCATTTATTTGTAAAATGTTAAGTGCTTGAACCCATTCTCTTCCCAAAAGTGTACTATATGGCTCCTTTACAATGTAAAGATCGCACATAACCTTGCGCCCATTTTACCCAACTTGTACTTGAGATTTTCCATAAGCTGGAAATGTTGTATTGTTGTACGTTTTTAAAATAACTTTTGTAGGTATAATTTTTGCTTTTGGCCAAAGTGATATAAATGTACCGTAATTCATGACCGATATTGCTGCACCTGTGTCGAACTCCATTGCCAGGGTTTTGTCGTTGACTTGTAAGGTTATGTAGTACTTACCCCCACGAGTTTCAACTTTCGATGTAAGGTTTTTATTGCTATTTGGGGCTAAGTTAAGCACGTTTAATTCGTAAGGATCACCACTCAGCTCTGTATCATCCTCGTTCTCAGAGTCTTCATAGACTCTAAGTGTATTAGTCTCTCTGGACTTCGATTTCATACACACTGAGATCACATGACCACTGCAGCGACACTTTTTACAAAATAGGTTTTCTGCACGATATTTGTTTGCAATGTGATCATGCTTTCCACACCTATAGCAAATCGTTTTTTTATCTTTTTGAGTAAACTTTTTACAAATATTCATTTTTGCGTTAGATCTCGTACTCTGTACAGACGAGTTTTTAGCATGCACTTGGTGAATATTTAGCATATTGCGGGTCTCTGCCCTTGAAGTCTCCATTGATAGTGCGTATTCAAAAGCCTTATCCCAGGTCATTGTAGTCAATGTTTCCCTCAGAAGCCTTTCTTTAATGTCGGAATCTCTAAGCCCTCGAATGAATTGTGATCGAAGATGAGTTAAAAGAGTTGACTTTTTGCATGCCTCACATGTAAAATTGCAGTAAGCGCTCAGCTTTTTTAACTCAGCCATGTAATTGGATATCGACTCCCCCTCGTGTTGGAGTCTGAGCAAAAACTTATGCTGCTCAGTAATCTCATTTGGTTTTGGGCTAAAGTGATTTTTCAGGAGTACCACTAACTCATCGTAAGTTTTGCGTCAGGCTCATCTGGGGCTGTTAAGTTTGAAAGAAGTTAGTAGTATTTGGCGCCAATGTAATTTATAAGTACTTGCCGTTTCTTTGTAGCATCTATAAGACTTCGTAGTGCAAGATAATTTTCAAGTCTTAATGTAGTTGTTGAATGGTTCTTCATTTTCGTTATATTGTTCAAAATGTAAATTTGGTGAGGTGGGGGTAGTCTGCAAATTTTGTAAAGCATTTGTCAATTCTTGAATAATTTGCTGCGTGGTTTCAGCCATCGCAAAGATTTTCCTTAACCTCTATAATCCTCGTCGCCACTGATGTAACCTCAAAAAATTATGTAAAGGAAAAGAAGAACCACGCTGTGTATTGACGTTTTCTAGAATGACTTTAATTTCCCATTTAAATATGACAATTCTTATATGAGGTTAATTCACAATATATAAATGGAAATTTATAGTACAATTCACAATAGATATTCATATACTAATAATTCATAAATATGTAACAGATATAATAGTGACCAATGTGAAAAAAAAAGACAGTAATAGTGTGTTTGCTATGAACAATGGTATTATTGGCACAGCCAACAATACAAATACAAAGCAGACAAATGGAAAACTAATAGCGAGTTTCATTTAGGAAAAGATCTGATCTTTCTGCCAAAAGATTTCATCTTTTTGAATTTTGAGAGTTTCATTTCAACAAAAATAGCAAATCTAGATCAGATCTCAACACGAAAGACCTCATCTTTGGGGGGTAGGCAGATTTGATATGAATGCACGCATACATATAAAACGTTTTTTCTGTCAAACATCAAATGGAAACTATTTTGTTATTAATTTATTGTGAAATTGTGCCAATCCCTGCTAAAAAATTAAACTAAAAAATAAACAAATATAGACGAAGAAGTTAATAATTTAAATTTTATAAATTTAGTGGAGTTTTTTATTGCTTTGTCTTCATCTTCCTCATCATCTAATGATGAAGATGTTTTTTTTTCAGAAAATATCTTAGTAGCGGGTTTGTTTCCGAACGATCAAGGTTGCTTTCTCTGTTAGGTCAGTTGTATTGCTAACAAATCTGAAGTTTTGAATCAGCTGTTTCTAAAATTAATAATAATTTTTGGGTAGCTTGAGATTTGTGTTTGACAACATATGTTTAGTTCATCAGCTGGTTTTTCCTTAGGCGTTACAACAACACAAAGCAATCCGGATTGCTTTAGGTATGCCACCGAACGCAGCCAGTACTACAATTAAATTTGGACACAGTTTCATTTAAAAGATCAAATCTCCATTTTGAGATGAGTTCTTTGAAATTTAAATGAAACTGGCTATAAGCGTCGAGACTGTAACGGACCTCAAAGATCTGTTGGCTAATGACCACAATTACTTCACCAACATCGTTACTCGCAAAAGGCGGCAAACACATAATATGCAAACGTTTGCAAATAAAAGAGTTGCAGCTGGAAACGGAGTATAGCCAAACAACAATTATAACCACCTACTGGATATGGATGACGAAACTGAAGCAGAATCAAGGCCTGGAAGCAGCAAGGCAACAGAAAACAGAACCAACGGCAGCAGAATGCAAAGTAAAATAAACAGTTTCACTAAGGGCTTAACTTCGAAAAGCATCGCTGACTTAATTTCAAATGCAAAAGTCAAACCAGAGGACTATGAAATTGATGGTAGAAGATCAGGTCTAAGAATAAAGGTAAGAGATGTACAGTTGCATAGTTTGATCCTTAATTTACTTAAAAGTGCAAATGTTGAAGGACACTCGTTTACTCCTAACCAGTTCAAAAAATTTAATATAATTCTCAAGGGGATTTCGAGCAATTTCACCCCGGATAATATAAAACTAGGTATCTTAGCTAAAGACTCTTCTATTAAAGTAATCGTTAAAAGATTTGAAACCAAATGGTTAAAGGAGAACAACCTCCCTCTGGATCTTTTCTTATGCGTTCTGGAGGATAGGGAGTGTCCTAAAAATAAAATCTATTAAAACTGTTTTGAGCCACAGGGTGAAATGAGATTCGGTCATAGGCTCAGGGGCTATCGAGTGCTATAGACGGTTTAGCCATGTCTCTAATTATTGCACTTACTCAGTTAGGTGCGTTAAGTGACTCAAAGATCATCAAGTAGCAGAGTTTGATCTTGGACCTAAAAATGAAAGCACCAGAGCTTCGTGCGTTAACTGTGGTGATGCAGGTCATCCCGCTAATTTCAAAGGTTGCCTCAAACGAAACGAATACATAATCAATAAGGAAACAATACGCTTCCCAGCAAATCGCAATAATAATCAGAACACCCGATTTAATAAAAGTTAAGCTTCCACCCCCAACCCTAAATGGGTTTTTCTTTTGCTGATGCAGTAAGAGGTGCCAAAAGCACAGTACCTACATCGCAGCCCAGCCCTTCAAATTCAAACAGTAACGTCTTCTCGGACTTTCTAAACGAGTCCAATAAGCTGTTCGGAATTCCGTTCGTCACACTTTTCGCCAAAAATTAAAAAATTTTCGCCAAATTATCTAAAAATGAATGAAACCCAAAAGCCAGAAGCGTATCTGGCACTCCTCGCCTCTCTCACACCATGAACATAAGTATTATAACCGTTAACGTAAACTCCTTCAACACAAATGATAAAAAGATCGAAGTTGAGTTACTCTTGAAAGAAACTCAGTCTCTGGAATTATTAATTCAAGAAACTTGTCTCAAAAAACAAAAGAAAAGTCGTTTTAACTCCGAGTACGACTTAATAAATTCTGGAACTGGCCGAGGTACGGGTATTTTGCTAAAAAAAATTCCGTCAAAGCATTTACTATAGCATGTGGAAGCTCGAACTCCTCTTTTGAATTGGCTAGAGACGATGATTCTTTCCTACCTTCTTTCTATAAAAAATGTCTTCCTAACAGCTATACAGGCCGAAATCAACTGGCAACTCTTCATCTTGCTTATCATCATCTTAACACCATAGTAACTAATTATAAACATTAAATGAAACTATAATTAATGCAAAGAACTTGAAACACATTTCGTGAATTATTATAATTATTGTATTTATTAGAGCACAGTATAATCTCCTTTTACTTAAACATCTATTAATGTATTCCATAAGATGAATTTTCTTTAAGACCTCGCTAATAATTAAGTATTTAAGAATTAAGCCATTTAATATATCCAATCAAGTACAAAAACATCAAATATAATAAGTTTGTCTTTAACTCAACGTAAATGCAATTGAACGGAAATGAATCAACAATAAAAATGTATCTAATTCAAAAATTAGCCGCGTTTTATTGGGAAATTTATCCGCCGTAAGTTTATCCGTCGTAGCATTTTACATACAATTCGCTACGGTCGATAAAAAGCTAAGGTAGAAGCTACGATGGATGGCTGGTTGACGTTCAGTCGAGTCTCGATTCTGATTTTGTTAGTTCTGTTGGTACGATTGATAATTGAATTGAATCTCGATGGATGTGTTCATGGAGTGTTATAATTATTAATATCATTCGTAAGACAAATCGATCTTTTTCATTTTTTTTAATAGTTGGCCAGTTTATATTTCTCAAATCTTAGATAACTTCATTTTTTAATAAATTATAAGCTGTTCTTCTGAAAAGTTTCTGACTTTTACTATTAAAAACTGTATTCTTTGCTCAATTATTTTCTGAAGTACGTCTAAAATTGCACCTATATCTGCAATTTTGCATAGCCCTAATGTCAATTAATCAATTTTAACAAATTTTGATATCCATTTTGAAAGAGAAACCAATATTTATCCAATGCATTCCGTTTTACTTTTATTTTTGACTAACCAAGCCCAATTTTCGTTTTGTGTTCAATTTTTATTGATAGTTGTAAATAAACGGAGTTTGGTGAAAAAATCATTTTTTTATTTAGATCTACAAAAAGCAATTTGAGAAGACAAACCGCATTGGGTGGAACTGCGCTATAGAATAACTGCTCGACACTGCGCCGCAAAATATTTATTCGTATGAAATTCTATGAGCTATAAGGTCAGAGGCGCGCACATATGCAACTTTTAGTTTTGCAAACAATTTGGTTGCTAAAGCGAATACCTTGGACTTATATGAGAGTGCGCGCACATGCAAAAACTATTCACTCCGCGATTCGAAAAACTTAAGAGTTAGTGTTTTAGCACAAATCGAATGATCGCCCCAAATAAGTTCTTCAGTTTGTATCAAATCGAACTATAATGTAACTGCGCGCAAATGAAATCAAAATGATGTTTGTGTGTTGGTTTATCTCATTGATTGATTTTTAAGTTGCTTATGTGCGCTATCATCGTGAAAAGTAGAGCGGGACCATAATATAAAACAAACATAAAAGCAAGACAGGGTACACACTAATAACTTACTCGAACTCTGCTATAACTTTCTTGGGACATCTCACAATGACATGTTCTTAGCGTTTAGTAATTTAGTTTTGGGAAGAAAATGTTCGCTATTTTCGTTTTTTTTTTTTTAAACAAACTGAAGTGAAATGGTAAAAAAAAACTTGAAAATTCGTTACCTGAACGGTACAAATTATGGTGCAGATGAAAATGCTATAATGAAGATGAACATGTTCATCTTCAATATAATCTGCAAACTTCAGATTCATACTTCCTATAATTTTCATACATGAAGATGTTCTCCAATTTGGTCTTCGCTCTCTATCGCACAAGTATGATTTTTTTATTTTGTTTCCTCTTTGTTTGCAGATGTCAATGCAGATGAAGATGAAGATACATGTAAAGCCACCTGTAAAGGAGTATAAATCTGAAGATTGCAGGTTATAGTGAAGATGAACATGTTCATCTTCATTATAGCATTTTCATCTGCACCATAATTTGTTCCGTTCAGATAACTAGTTTTCAATTTTTTTTTTTACCATTTCACCTCAGTCTGCGTTAAAACAATGAAAATAGCAAAAATTATCTTCTCAAAACTACATACCTGAACGCTAAGAACATGTGATTGTGAGATGTGTCAAGAAAGTTATAGCAGAGTTCGAGTAAGTGATTAGTGTGTACCCTGTCTTACTTTTACGTTTCTTTTAAATTATGGTCCCGCTCTACTTTTCTTCAAGTCTGCAGATGCAGATCCATGTAAAGCCTCCTTACTCCGCGTATGTTAAGTGAAGTCTGATGAGTAAATATTGAATTGAAAACAAAACATACTCATAAAATAAATTTGTAAATTGGCTTGAAAAATAAAACTCTAGCTATCGATAAGCCCAGAAAATAAATAAAAGCATGAAATATAAGGGGATTGAACAATTTAAACTACGTTGTAGTGTGCATTCCAAACCAAGAAACATTAAAAGGAAACAAGTAAATCACCGGCACTTTTGTTTCCTCGTGTGAAATGCACTGTGTAAAAAGGGGCTTGATCATAGTCTATGAACAAAGCCATTCACTTATCATTTCCGTGCTATTGGTGCAAAATGAATGTTCGAATTTAAAACTGCAATTGCAGAAAAAATGAAAACAAGAAATATGTTTCTAGCATAAATTAAATATTGGTACGTTTTTCTACTTTCTATTTTATATGAATAAAAGCTAATTATTGTTCATAACTTTGATATTTTCTTAATTTTATTACTATTTCATTACTTATGACTGCTGTGCAGGGGTACCAATTTTACAAAAATAAAAAAGCTACGGTCCATGCCACGGTCGATGCGTTTTTTGGGAATTACTTACGGTACAATGGATAGATTCCCAATAAAACACACCTATTATCTAAAATATACAAAATACATACACATTGTATACTAATGAAACGAAAAAAAAAAGAAAAAAAGCCATATCATATGTACACAGACTTGTTTTAACTTGGAATTTAACGTGGAACATATTGTCGCTTCTTTTAGCAGTAGACTCGACCCTATGTCGTCTCTTTTTTGTTGCTAATTCTTAATATTGTTTACTCTTTCCTTCTGCTATACACTCTTCTACCTAGGTTAAGTCCTTTTTTTGTTTCAACGCAATTCTATGTCTTTATTGAGTGGACATAACGTAAAAAAGTCTTAATTAATTCTTCCATACCAGTGGTGTAAAAATAATTAAATAATTAATTTTTTTTATTGAAATAGTGTAGCCTGCCCACTTTTAAGTCGGCAATTTTATAAAGAATAAGATTTAAATCGATCTGAATTACCTACCCACTGTGTAAAGAAAAAAAAATCTCAATTAATTTACTACTATTACTACTACTACTACTACTCTCTACAAACGTCGTTTTGACAAATGAGAGTTCCTGGCTTGTTTTTAACAGTAAAGTGACTCGAAGATAAAAACATACCCATTCCATTTACAATTTATTTCCTTTAATATACATTTTTGCTCTCGGGTTAAGTGCTAAAAGTTTGTTTTTAATATCATTCATTGCTCTCCTTTTTTCCGATAGAGAAATAATTGCTCTCTGTGTACAAAAATTCCACTACTCTTAAACTTTGCTGCAGCTATTATTAATTTGTTTGCGGTGTCCTCGTCTTGAAGGTTAAGTACCATTGCTGTAATTTTATTGTGGCGGTTATTAAATTCTTGTGAATTATGAAACGTCAGCATTTTCGTTTAGGTCCAAAAGGCCTAGACAGGTTTGTTTAGCAAATTCAAGCTTGTCTGCCTTATTTTCAGAAGGAAAATGCATAACAACAGTTTTATCGATAGATTTGTGTGACAAAACCTCAAGTTGTCTCTCAAGTCTTTCACAATAACTCTCCATAACGGCTAGGCCCTCCCAGTTGGGTATTTTCGGATCGTAATAGCTGTATGTCGGTTAATATGGTCGAAACGTCATCTTTAGTGGCAATATTTTTCAATGTTCATGCTTTGATTTGGTTAGCTTGTAATGGTTTTGTACCCATTTCTACTTTATTGTAAGATACGGGTTTTTTGAAAAGTGGTGAATTAACCGGCGAAATTTCGGATGCCTTCCTCTCTGGTTGCATAGAGATGTGACCGCTAATGCAGTATTTCTTATTTAGAAACTTAAATTATCCTACCTTCTGGACCAGTGATAAAGATTCTTCAATTGTATATTGTACCCACTGTTGTTATAACCAATTTAAGTTAAAAATTACTTTATATTCATCCACTGCCAATGCGATGTAAACAGAAGGTTCTGTTTAAAAGCATTGGGATTTGTCAGCGCCTCGTACGTTATACTGCCTATGGATTTTCCTTTTGTTGACATTGCATTCTAAGAGGGAATCTCCATTCAACTGCGACTGTGAGTGCATAAAGTGAAATTTGACGCTGCGTTGATAAAGTAGAATATTGAGCCGTTGAGCCGTTTTTGAGAAAGTCGAAAACCGTTAATAACAAAATATGTAAACAAAATGTTTTTCCAAAACGTAGACTCTACCAAAAGGATTCCATGCACTAATTGTTATCAATATCGTTAGAGCCGTTTTCGGGATAATTAAGATGGTAGAAAAATGTGTATAGCCAGTACCGTTATTTTTTGGGTCTAAAGCAACGATTCAAAAATCAATTTTAGACAATCACCTAAAACACCTAAGCACCAAGTTTAAAAAGAATCCTTTCAGCCGTTTAGGCTGTAGATCGTTCTACAGACAGATGGAATTGCGGGAACCACTCTTTTGGTGTTCTCCATCATCGTAATGTCAAGTTTGATTAAAATCTCGAGTTCGATTTTTTTTCCAAATGCAAACCTTGCCTTGCAGTACCTATATCGCAAGTAAAAAAAGTTATGGGGTATAATATCAAGAAATTTGAAACAAAATTAAATATGTAAATAAGGGAGAACGAATCTGACTTAAACTGTTATACCAATTATGTTGTTAATTTCATTGAAATTGAAGTTAAAAAACCATATCTTAACTTTTCTAGAGAATTCTGAGCGAATCAAACGAAAATTAATGGGAAACGCATTATACAATCTAGGTGCTACCGATAAGTAAAATATAAAAAGTAGCTGAGAATTGTGAACTGAAATGTGAGCAAGAATCACCTCACTACTGCCTGAAGTGTAAGGATATGAATTGCGATTAAAAATATAAACACTTCTTAAATAAAAGAATTTTAGAACTCTATAATAGTAGAGATGTTTTAAAGGTGAAATCTTAGAGCTGGAAAATAAAGGGAAGTTATGTTCAAGACCTGCCAAATTGTTCTTAAGATAGGTTTTTGAGAAACTTTTAAGGATTGTAGGTAGTTTCTAAAAGTTCCACCGTAACAGACTATCCCATATTGTAGTTTCGATTGTATCAATCCATAATAAATCGTTTCCGACAGCAATTTTTTTTGAGATGAATTTATAAGTTGCAAATGCTAAGTATTTTCCAATTCAATTTACTATCTATTGTAAGTCCGAGATACTTGAATTCGGTGACATTTTAAATTAAGAAACATTTTGTTGAACATTTAACATCTGCATTAAAAGTAAGTTTTTGGCTTGGCATTGAACAAATATGAGAGTTCAACGAAGTATTTTTGCAGTCAAAGCTATGCTAAATGAGTTGTGGAGGATTATGTTCGGATAACGGCATTTTGAAAAACATAACTTTTGTTTTTTTTTTTCACTTATGACGAGTTTATGAATTCCATACCAATGTCTTATAAAGTCTAAATCGTGATTTATATCACCAACCAAATCCAAAACTGAGTAGCTAGAATTAGCACAAGCTATATCATCTACGAAACCGGTCACTTTTACCTTTAAGTTCAAGCTAAATATTGAGTTAACATATATGAAGAATAAAATTGAACAGGAAAAGAACCTTGAGGCACTCCAATATTAATACTTAAACTTTCACTAAAAGTTCCCCCTATTTTCACACATTGTTTTCTGCATTCAAGGAATGAAGCTAACCCTTTCAACATGAAACCTCTGAAACCAACTTTTTCTAAATTTCTTAACAATAAGTTATACTTGAAAGTTGAAATCGTTACGTTGAATAATAACAAAACCAAAACAAGAAAGCAAAATATAAAAAAAGAAAGGTTAAAAGTATGTATACAATTATTTAAAAGGATTGCGCCGGCAGGAAGCTCAAATCTTTGGCGGTTCTCTAAGCCGTACGCAATGCGGTTATGTTTTACTTGATTACATTTTTGTTTTGTTACTCCCGAACCCGGTTCCACCCTCGACCCTTACGGAGAGACACCCCTTGTCCCTTTTAACTCGATCCCTACCTAAAGATCGCTCTGTAGGTGGTCGCAACTTTCGGTGCCTTCTGCGTCGCGTATTTCAAAGGGGGAAACCCGCTTCAGCCTGCCGACTTGCGGTTTCAGCGATACGCTTCCCTTCACCACCTTTCTCTCCTCTTTCACAAAAATCAATAATAATAATAAATATATACAAAAAAATGAAGTTAAATGGTATTAATTAAATAACAAAAAAAAAAAACGGAAATGGAAAAAAATTGAATTCGAAATTTAATTTTACTCATATGCTAACGACCAAAAATAATATCCCTAAAACTAGGCAATTTCTCATCGCAGGAGGAAATGTGAATATGGTTCTTCTTTCTACTATTAAATGGTTAGTTTCTCCGTTAATAGGGTAACGTACACTTAGATCGGCTTGCTATAATATTATAAAAAAATTAAAGATTTTCTTTCAGCGAGTTGGTGAAATTTTAAAATTATTGACGCTTACGTCCCGTAACTCCGGATAGTACAAGGGCGGGTGCAGATCGAGCGCTTATATAACGGTCCGTTTGGCACCGTACGCCGGTCTTGAAGTTTCTTCTTCGACCGTCCCGTTGGCCGATGGTGTTTGGCAACTTTATCAAAACTGGTATATTTAAACCACCAGCTTCAAAAAAAAAACAACAAAATAAGATCACTTACCAATAAATTATATCCTGACTAATTTTAAAATTTAGACGGGAATTTGAAAAAAAATGCTCAGTTTTATTTAAAAAAAACGACAACTATACATAAATGCAACAAAAATTTAAAGGCACTGTCACTTTTTTATTACTTCTAATTGAAATTAAATGTAGGTATTATAATTGTTCAAAAAAAACAATCCCGCACTTCGCGAACTATGTGGACCGTATCCTAATAAGGTTTTCTTTCTACTAACCCTACATGCACTACCAATACCTACAATTACCTATCCTACATTTTCTTTGTCCATACATGTAAATGAGAGCCGTTTGGTTTCGGTTGCCTTTGCCATTTACTCCCTCCATGGAACCCCCCCTGCACGAATAGCAACACTCAACCACTACGTTCCACACTTCCACCAACCAATAATCCCATATCCAAACCAATTTTATAATTTCCCCAATATGCCTTGCCTGAATGCTCATATTGAAGGAAAACAGCTGTGCTGTCAATTTGTCAATTTTGTTTTTTGTGAATTTAGAATTTCTAATTTTCCTTAAGATTTAGAACAATGTTCGAATACGAAGATAAGGTGGACAAAATTAAACACAAAAAGGTGAAACAAAAAGCTGGAAAAAAACGGTGAAACAACAACTTCTGAGCAGTTATTTTACAAACCCCGCTGCCAGGACAACGAAACCGGATGGATACCCAGGCTCGCCCCTGCAACACCGTAAGTCGCTGGCCACCCTCTCATAGGCAGGAAGTGAAATCCGAAAGGATTCACGACATGCCTACCGGATATTTCCGTCGGTTTTTTTCTTTTTTATTGTTGGTACCCACCGAGTGGACATGCTGGTGAAAGGCCAGCGCATGCGCCATACCGGACTACTCCCCTTCAGGCGGCCGTAACAAACCTCCGGATTTGGTAAACGTTAACGCGCACCAGAGACGGTGACAGGCCTATCCGAATAGGTACGTTGGGGAAGAACCCACTAAACAGAGCCGGGCAATTAAAACGTTTCTGGTACTACGAATCTAGTATCTCGGTACGCTTCAGCTTGCTATATTTCCCGTATTTGCTCTTTTCCTTACATGCCACCAGTAAAAGATTAACAACTATTTCCTTTTATGTCCAGGAAGGCCCAGTTTAGACACTTTACTGAACTTAATTTGCCTCAGGATATCAATTTTTTTCTGAAGAAATTGACCGAGTAATATTTAATTCATTAATTGTACTGTATCTAGTGTACATAGCGCCGTGTTTTCTTTATTTGCGTATATAATTTGGATAGGAATACAATTCACAATTAACAATCACATCATGGACAACAAGGATATCGCAATGTTGTTAAGTTTTTGACGCATATCAGGTTATAGCGCACCAGATTTACCTGATGACAGAGCTCCTATCGAGAGCTCTAGTCAACTTATTTTCTTCGGACTTTTTTTCTTTACACACGCTTCAGCAGAAGTAATGCGAACAGAGGAACTTTTCGCTGAGGATTTGATGGAAACTTCGTACAACGAATTCTACACTGGTTTGTGTCTAAGTATCCCTACAACCCTAGAGGCAAGCCCCGTCGTGAGAACATAAGTTTACAAACAAAAATAACTATTGGATTATGTCTTATTTACTAATTATCACCAAGTTACCTGTGTAACATGACTGATAATACCAGTGTGAAAAATACTTAAAAAAACACTATTGCAACATTTAACTTCTCTGCTCTCAATGTTCACAACTAGTATATCCCTACGTAAACTGATTGCACTATACAAAACATATCCTAATGATAAAAAAAATCGTAACAATAAAGATTGCAGTAATAAATAACATAATACTAGATAACACTAACTTAATCTGACATTTATTTGAATAATAAGAAGGTTTGACACACCATGTAAGATAAAGAATAAGTAAAATAAATCAATATAATCAAATAAATAACACTAATAAAACAAGTAAATGAAATAGAAATTTTAGCACAATTCTGATATAAAGAAATAAATAACTACACAGCAATAAAATATATAAGCTTTAATAAATAAATAAAAGTAAATAAATTAATAAACAAACTCTAATAAGATGACTATAATTGGATAAATAAATAAATAACCTCTAATAAAACTATATAGAAATGAATAAACTCTAATAAATTAATAAATAAACAAACTCTAATAAATAAATAAACTCTAATAAAACTATAATAAGGTAAATAAACTCTAATAAAACTGATAAAATAAATAAACCATTTCCTAATATCACAAACTCTAATATTGCACTCATATAAATAAACACCTATCAAATTATATAAAAAAGCTATGAACTAATTAATCTACATAAAACCAATTAAAAAAACACTCATATTGCACTTGTTGAGATACTTTCAAAAAAACTACACCACTTTCATATACATACCTATCACAGATTTAAAATAGTCATTGCTTAATGTCTTTGGCATGGAATATTCCGATACTCTTGATCCTAAATTGTATAACTCGTAATTATTCTTACCCACGGCTTTAACTTTTCTGCATTTCACGAATTTCGGACATAATTTGGCAGATAAGTATTTGGAAGTATCACTAAGGACGAAATTGCGTCTATAGACTTCTTGTCCAGGAACGTCCAGGCTCCTTAAATTATATACTTTGTCGGTTTTCTCTTTGGCCTTTAATATCCCGTCTTTGATCCTATCGCGAATGCACTGTAGGCGGTCTTGTCTAGACAGAATCAATAGCTCGCCATTATCAACCCTACTTAACTTCTGAGTCAATTCATATCCGCTTCCGTGAGTCATCATATTTATGCCAAACAGGGTAAAATATGGTGATACACCGATAGCCGAATGAATTGGACTCCTTAACGCCAATTCAATGTCACTAATGTGCATGTCCCAGTCCCGCTGGTCTTCTTTTATGTAAGAGCGTATCGCCGCCAATAGCGTTCGATTTACCCTTCCCGATGCGTTGGATTGTGGTGAGTAATTAGCCGTTCGGAAATGCCGAATGCCATATTTTTGCATTAAGTTTTGAAAATCTTTGGCCAGAAACTGTTGGCCAATATCAGAATGGATTATCTGTGGCACCCCAAAAGCATTGAAAATGTCGTTACGGAGAAACTTAATGACACTACTAGTATTGGCTGATTGTAAGGGTTTCAGGAAAACATACTTCGACAAATGCTCTAACACCACAAAGACGTAAGCATTTCCTGACCTGGATCTTGGGTACGGCCCCAAGAAATCAACATATAATTTTTTAAACGGACGATCGACACTGAAACTATTGGCAATAGGAGGACGTTAAATTTGACTAGATGGTTTACACTGTTTACATATTGCACATTTTGAAACAAACTCTTTAATTTGAACAGTCATGTTCGGCCAGTAAAAATATTGGCGAATACGATGAAGTGTTTTCGCGACGCCTCCATGGGCGGTCAGACCGGACGGTACCCACAATCTCCAATTGTGTTCATACAATGCCTTGTCATTGATCGCGAAAGAGCGCTTGTAGACAAAATTGTCTTCTATTTTCAGATCGGGCAATTTCTCACGATTTGACTTGTACTCGTCCGACTGGAACTCCTCTGAATTCAAATCAATTATCGGAGCAATGTTTCCTATCTCCATACTGTCGACGTGTGCACGAGAGAGCGTGTCCGGCACGACATTTAGCGTTCCTTTGCAATGCTCTATGTCAAAGGTATACGCTTGTAAGGCCAAACTCCATCTGGCCAGCATCCCACTCAAGTCTTTCATCGTCATCAACCACTTGAGGCTGGAGTGATCGGTGATGACTGTAAAGTCCATACCCTCGACATAGGACCTGAACTTTTTGACTGCAATTTCTGCCGCCATACACTCTCTCGGTCACACTATAATTCCTCTGACAGGAATTCAACCTTTGAGAAAAGTATGAGATCGGAACTTCCCCGCCTTCATCATTCTTTTGAAACAAAACTGCACCGATTCCGGAGTCCGAAGCATCACATTGGATATAAAACCGCTTCTTAAAGTCGGGATGCGAAAGAACAGGCGCAGTAGTAAGAACACGTTTCAACTCCTCAAATGCTCTTACGGCCTCATCCGTCATTTTGAACTTGGCGTCCTTTTTTTGAGTGTGTCCGTTAGAGGTGCGGTCAAGCTGGAAAAATCCTTGATGAACCTCCTATACCACCCCGCTAGACCAAGCACAACCCAAAGAGCATTACTTTAACCTGTATAAGGGTCTCCCCGGTACCGCAAATGCAGTTTTTTCTCTACTCTCCTTCGCCAGCGGTATTTGCCAAAACGCTTCCTTCAGATCTACACTACTAATAAAGTAGGTATTGAGTAGCCGGCTGATAAGCCCTTCCATATGAGGAAGAGGGTTCGCGTCCTTTTTACTCAACGCATTGACCCTACGCGAATCCAGACAGAAGCGATACACCAAAGACTCTCACTCTCCTCAATAACGCCGAGCTTAATCATCCGGTCTACTTCTTGATATAATAGGGCTTGTACCGCCGGCGCAACAGGGTAGTGTCGCTGCTTGACAGGCTCCGCGTCTCCAGTATCGATGACATGTTCCATCAACGATGTTTTTCCGAGGCCATGTCGATCATAATCAAGTAACTTCTGCCTGACCGTGTCCAACTCCGATCGCTGTTCTGATGTTAGTTGGTAAGCATCTAACAGATCTGCTTCGTCCTCCAGAAATGAAACAGAGCTAATGACATTTTGTGCAATCTCAAACGCCTTCCAAAAATCTACGCCTAAATATAGTTGTTGTTCTAAATTTGGTACAAGATAAAACGTTATAACCCTTTCGGTGTTTTTATAGATTACAGCTGTTTGGACTTTTCCTATTATGCACTGCGATTTGCCATCAGCGGTCTTAACCCCCGCTTTGTAAGGCAGAATTGTTGTTTTAGCTGCCTTCACCAGGTCCAGGCTCCATTTTCCTAAGATGCTCACGCTGGCTCCACTATCTAATAACCCAAGGATATCTTTACCACCAATACCAACTCTTGCATAAGGTCTCGGGTCTGTATTCAGATCCAACACCTTCGACGAAATATTTTTTTTGTTTCCCTTCTAAGTTTAAATCTGCCTCTTGTTTTCAGAATTCTCTTCGTAACCCCTTTACTCGTTCCTTCAAAAATTCCCTTTCTAGCCAACTCATACTCTTTTATTCTTACATGCAGTGGTTTTCTTACGGTGGTATTTATTATGTCCTTTGTCGCCCCTCCTTTATCACGCTCTAATATCTTAATATTTTTATTCTTCAAAGTAGGTTGCTCTATTCCTTGGATTGAGGGCGTAGTCTGATTGGAACACGATTCCCCCACAGACTTCGTATTCCTGAACCTGTTTTCCGGATTACATTTCTGGCATCGTGGAGTAATAACACCTTCCAACCCACACCGGTAGCAAAACATATTTCTTGTCGTTGATGGACAATCCATGAACGAGTGGCCTTGCAGCCTACAATTCCAACACGTCATGAATTTGGAATCAACCAACTTACGAGAAGTCCTCGGTCGAGCTCCTGTCTGTTGAAACGCCGCGAGCTGCTCATCGCTGAACGACCTCTGCTCGGCCTCCATCTCCAGGTCATTGGCCACGTACCGAGTATTTGGCCTATACGGTTTCGGAAATTCGTGATCCCTACCCGGGAAGGCATATTCGGCATCCTTACAGGCCCTTCGCAACTGATCCAGCGTATAAATGGCTTGCGGAGATACAAACTGGCTCAGCTTTTTATTCAAATTCCGCTTCAAAATCCGAACTAGCTCCGTTTCTGGAATCTGCACCCTGAGCTGGCACCTAAGCCTGTTCACTGCGGCAAAATACTCATCACAGGTTTCTCCAGCGCCGTGCTAGCGGTCCATCATGTCCCTCATTATTTCATAATCGGACTTCGAATTCCGAAATTGGCGCATTAATGAGTCCCGTAGCATTGGCCAGTCGGGACGATAATGGGACCGCTGGAATTGCCAATACCATTCCTGAGCAGCGCCAGAGAGCAGAAGATAAAAATCTCGTAGAATCTCAGCCCAGGGACAGACGTACTGGCTGTGCAGAGTTTCCAACCGGAACACAAAATCCTCTACGCATCGAAATTTAACCCCCATTTATTCACTTTAATAGGAGTCCTGCCGTTCAAATTCAAAAAAGTGCGAGTTGACGTGCTGCTGAGGGAGGCACCCACCATAAGGGTTTCGCGCTCCACCATTTGCTTCCTGATAACTAGCCAGCCGGCATCCTGTGCTATCAGGTCTTCGCTCGCCCTCGGGTATATGCCCCAATCCTATCGGATTTCCCACAGGCAAAAAATTACTGGCCGCTGGATCCAGTTGCGACCTCTTACTTCAGGCGCTCGGTGTGTTGCCGTGCTCAATGTCTCCGTCATGTCATTAAATTGTTTCTTCATTTAAAATCTCAGGGACTCGGACAATTGGCTTCTAATGGCCGTAGTATAGCGCTCGCAAGAGGTACATACAGCTGAGTTAATAGCCGCTATAAGTTCAGCCGATACCCCCATATCGACTCGGCCTTCCGATACCCCAGGCCGTCCCTGAGTTGACACGACTCCCTGATGATTGGAGCCTTCTGAAACAAACTTTTCGATCCCTACTATGTCTAAGTGACGGCCTTGTTCACCAATTGCTCTGGTTCCGGCATAAGTTAAACCGCTATAGGCTGGCGAAGTTAACGAATCAGCTGAACTTCCAGCACGACAGTTTGGCCTCGAAATCGCCGGTGGAGGAATAGTGAACATCGGCGGGATAATACCTGTCCCAACTACAGGGTTTTCGGATTCGGGCTTCTTCGGTGGAGTGTGACTTAACGGCATTTTACTTACAGTATCTAATATACTAGTTAAGTGAGCACGAGTGGTGGTGCTGTTTTGATCATTAATGGCCTTGTATAATTCATCTTTTTCAGGGTTCATCACCTGATGCTACCATTGATAAAGTTGACAATTCCGGTTGATAAGAGAATGCTCCCACTAGCTAATAACTTATCAAAAATCAATCCCCGAATGGATTACGGCTCTCATTTGCCTACTATATAACCTAAACTTTCACCTGCATGCGTATGTAACCACTAAAATAATGTTAACGAATTTTACTAATCAAACTTCTTTTTTTTTATATATACCTACTATTCTAACTTAACTAAGACTTATCATATCCTATTATATTGCACCTAAAAAAAAAGGACAAAACTATTTATAAACCTACAAGCTAACAAGTATTTAAATATTCTTAATACAAAAAACCTAATTATAAATCTAAGTATTTTTTTTTTATTTATTTATTTATTTTTTTCTTATACCTATTTACTCTTCCTAATACCTACTGCACTATAATTTAGGACTTCATATTATTAAACTTAACTAAAACTTATACTATTTATAAAATCTAACGCCTACAATAACAAAAAAGCTTATTTACCTATCAACTTACAACCTAACAAATATTTACTTCTTATTACCTATAAAAATATTCTAACTCTATGTCTATATATATATATATATATATATTTTTATTATTATAATTATGTTTTTCTAACTAATTTAATACTTATACTACTCCTAATACTTAATTCTTTATATCCTATACTAAAGACTATTAAGCTACTTTACTATACGACACTTATTTTTGACTAATTCGATTCTCCTAATCTGTATATTTATTTTCAAACTACGCAATATATTCTAAAAATTGTTACTGAAAATGCCTATTTTTGTTCACTCGTTAGTAACTGGTTTACTGGTTTACGTTATCTTGAACGGAAGTTTATTTTTTTCTGCTACAGTGAGGATGTGACATAACGGCCGGCACTGAACTCAAAAATTTCATCCACTGTGTGGCAGCCAATCAAAGTACACACAACATATATACATACACCCATGTTTCATTTGTTCCTGCTGTCGGATTCGAAATTCTTCGTCGCGATTGATTGGGCTTTCTGACGAGCTATCCCAATCAAGACTAACGTTTCCTTTCGTCTCCGAACGCAGTAACCAATGAAACTTAGACAGGACTTAAATCACCCCGCCATCGAACTTCATCCTTCGTCGCGATTTGAAAGGTACGTTTAAACTTTCCTACCAAAGACATACAAAAGATTTTTCCCTGCAGCCAGCGGGTTTAATTTCATATTTATCAATCAACTTTCTGGTTGCATCCGCCGGCAACATCAAAACCCTTTGCCGCTTTCCTAATCACGACTTACAATTTGTCTCGATGATGCCAACGTCTACACCCAGAAAGTGACTTAACAACACAATATTGACATACACAACACATTCATTCGAATCGTACGTATGGGCGCCATTTGTAACGGGGCAGAAGGATGAGGGCCTAAGGATTGGGATTGGAACTGGACAGGAACTTGAAATCGAAGGAAACGGGGCCGGAAACGAAAATATCGAAAATGGGGTGGGTCGGGATAGGACAGGAAGGGTTTGAATGCTTAGAGGAAAGGGCGATGGCATGCTGGCGGTCGCGCGGCTTAGCTCGCCGGATGTAGGGGGGGATCTTGCCCTCCCGCTAAACCTCACCTCGCTACAAAAAAAATTCATCTTGCCAAAAATCTTACCGATCCATTTTACCTGGTTGCCACTGTGGATGTCACATCGGTCGGGTAGTACACCGATGGGCCGTGCCGTTGCCACTCCTGGAATCTGGGGGCCGATGTTTCGTCAGATTCCCCTTACGCTCTTACTTCGGCCGTCACATCACATCCCTCCGTTCTTTATCCGCTCTTCATCCACACCCCCTGAAATTTTAAACCCCTAAAATATCATCTTAGGACTCTTAGGAATCCATTAAAAGCCTAAAGTGGCGTGGCTCACAAAACGTCAACTCATTTTATTTATCATTATACGAAAATTATATTAAGGAAGTTTAAAATACATTTCAATTTTCAAGTTGGAAGTATATTAACGTTGCAAAAAAAAACTAGAGATATTTTGGGAACGTTATAGTTGAAAGTTGAAATCGTTACGTTATATAATAACAAAACCAAAACAAGAAAGCAACATATAAAAAGAGAAACGTTAAAAGTATGTATACATTTATTTAAGAGGCAGAATTGCGCCGGCAGGAAGCTCAAATCGTTGGCGGTTCTCTAAGCCTCACGCAATGCGGTTATGTTTTACTTGATCAAATTTTTTTTTTGTTACTCCCGAACTCGGTTCCAACCTCGGCCCTTACAGAGACACCTCTTGTCTCTTTTAACTCGATCCCTACCTAAAGAGCGCTTTGTAGGTGGTCGCACCTTTTGGTGCCTTCGCGTCGCGTATTTCAAAGGGGGAAACCGGCTTCAGCCTGCCGACTTGCGGTTTCAGCGATACGTTTCCCTTCACCACCTTTCTCTCCTCTTTCACAAAAATCAAAAATAATAATAAATAAATACAAAAAAATTAAATTAAATGGTATCAAGGTAAGAGGGGTGTTAATGAATTAAATAAGAAAAAAAAACGGAAATGGAAAAAATTTGAATTCGAAATTTAATTTTACTCATATGCCAACGACCAAAAATAATATCCCTCTAAAACTAGGCAAGTTCTCATCGCAGGATGAAATGTTATGTATTTGATTATGTATTCGCATACTTTTATGTATACTATTAACAGTAAAGTCATTCTATGTATATTAAGTTATCTCTTTCTTTGGCAATAAAGAACGATCATTACTTTGTTAGCAGTTGACAAGAGTGTTTCATTTTTTTCTCCTGGCTGTCAATACACTTCATTGGCGACGAGGAGAAAATTAAAAATTAAAGTTTTTTTTCTTGCAAAATTAATTTTTAATTCTAAGAACCAAAGTGCTTTAACCTTGTTTTGAAAGTTAATTTAACAATTTGGATCAAATAAAAGTAAAAGTAGAAGGTGATATGGCGAATGAATCAATGGTGCATCGCCTTGTTTCCAGTGCTTCACAAATGCCAGAATTCAATCCAGAAAAGGATAACTGGTCGCTTTGGCAAGAACGCCTTGAAATTCATTTAGAGGAGCTGGAGTGCGGAGAAGATAAACAGAAAAAATCAATTTTACTGAAATCTTTGTGGGAGCCGAAGCGTATTCCATTCTGCGGAGTTTGTGTGATCCCATTATTCCTGCAAAAAAAACATACGAAGAGCTATGCGAGCTACTTAATAAGCATTATATGCCAACGATAATAGTGTTTCGAGAGCGGAAAATATTTTTTTCAGCTCAGAAAACTCAAAGTGAATCCATAGCATCGTGGTTTGCCCGAATAAAAAAATTAGCGTTGAGCTGTAAATTTGGAGATTGCTTAGAACAATTTGTTCTTAACAAATTTATAAGTGGAACAACGGGACCCATTTACGAGCGACTTTGCGAAGAGGACGAAACGTTAAAGTTAGCGGACGCATATAAGAAAGCGTTAATAGTTGAGTCAAAGCTGTTAGCAAAAAACTCAGATAACGGCTCAGCATCAGCATCAGGTGATGTTCTGTTCGTTAGGAGAAAAAACAAACGTGATGACAATTTCAAAACCAACAACAATAAAGTGAAGATACCATGTGCTCATTGCGGTTGGAAAAATCATCAATCAAGTAGCTGCAAATTTAAGAAGGCCACATGTCATTCATGCAAAAGAGTGGGACATTTAGCATCAATTTGCAAAGATAAGAAAATTAATTTTGTAGATGATTCAATAAAAAAAATTGATGATAACTTAAATACCAATAATTCAACTTTTGATTTTTCTATTTTTACTGTAGAGTCAGCTGAAACGGAGATGGAGATTTGTATGGTTAAAAAAGAGAAAATCTATACACTGCCTGTTGTGATTAATGGCATAAAACTGGATGTGACATGTGATACCGGTGCTCCACTTTCGTTGATGTCTATTGAATTTTTCGATAAATTTTATCAAAGATCAGAGCTGAGAAAATGTGTTAACTCCTACACTGGTTACGGTGGTAGTTCAATCGACGTTTTAGGTGCGTTTGATGCAATTATTAATTATATGGGTCATGCTAAGTTAGTTACATTCATTGTTACAAATACGGTTAGCCCACCGCTTTTGGGAAGAAATTTTTTGAGGCAGTTTAATTTTGAACAACTGCAACCGGGTAAACAAATCAATGCCGTTAATGATTCTTTGCCCGCTATTATTGAAAATTTAAGAAAAGATTTTGGTAAAATTTTTGATGGAGGATTAGGTAAATATAAATTGGGCACGTTTAAACTAGAATGTGCGTCAGATGCAAAAAAAGTTTTTTGTAAACCAAGACCTATTCCGTTAGCTTGGAAGAAAACTATCGAAGACCAATTGCTAAATCTAGTTAAAGAGGATGTGCTTGAACCAATCGATAATTCAGATTGGGGTACTCCATTAGTACCGATAATGAAGCCGAACGGTGAAATCAGAATATGCGGTGATTATAAGACTACAATTAACAAGTTTTTAATTGATTTTAAATATCCGTTGCCTCGAATTGAAGAAATTTTTTCTTCGTTACAAGGGGGTCAGTTATTCACAAAGTTAGATCTGGCCAACGCCTATAATCAACTCGTCTTAGATGAGGATTCTCAAAAGTTATGTGCATGGAGCACACACATAGGTGTTTTTAAAATGAAACGACTTCCATATGGAGTGAAGCCAGCAGCTGCGATCTTCCAAAAAACTATCGAGTTGCTATTGAAAAACATTGCTAATGTGACAAATTACATGGACGATATTGTCGTTACTGGTAAAACTTTGGATGAACATGTGCAAAATTTGAGGTTAGTTTTAAATAAATTACAAAGCGCAGGCTTAAGACTCAAAATAAAGAAATGTGTTTTTTTTCAAAAAACTATTTCATATTTGGGTTTTAATATTGATAAGAATGGCTTGAGTAAGAATAAAACTAGGGTTGAATCCGTTTTAAATGCACCTATTCCTAGTAATATTTCCGAATTACGCGCTTTTATTGGTATGGTGAATTATTATTCACGTTTTATACCAAATTATGCTAATAAAATGGCACCCTTATACGAGTTGTTGCAAAAAGATAGTTTGTTTCGTTGGAATAATCCGTGTCAAAAAGCATATGATTTGATGAAAGCTGAAGTAACTTCAGATCAAGTCTTGGTTCATTTCAACCCTAAAGATCCTATAGTGTTGTCTACAGATGCTAGCCAGAATGCTGTTGCTGGAATCTTATCTCATGTTATGCCAGATAAGTCGCTTAAACCAAGAGCATTTGTAACTCGCGCTCTTTGTAAATCGGAAAAAAACTACAGCACAATAGAAAAGGAAGCCTTAGCAATTATATTCAGTGTTACTAAATTGCGTCAGTATTTACTAGGTATTACCAATGAAACACCCGCGAAGCTTTTATTAGGACGCGAATTGAAAACTAGATTTTAGCTTGTTAAAGCCTCCGATTACCAAAGATACTATACAAAATAATCAATATACGTGTACAACGAATCATAAAGGCAAACGAAATGTTGAATTCAAAGTAAATCAAAACGTTTATATTCGCGACTATACTGATCCTAACAATTCTAATTGGACAAAAGCTACAGTACAAAAGAAACTTGGCCCACGTAATTATAAATGTATCATAACTCATAACAAAAGACCTATTAAACGACATGTTGATCAAATACGTGCCCAGTTAGAGGAACCCAAAACATTGAGGGACAGCGAAAATTTAGACAGGGAAGATGGTGCACCGGAACAAGAAGACATAAATCTGGACCAGGCTGATATGATCAACGGTGAAGCATTGAATTCAAGTAGTTTATCAAATGAACTTACACGTACATCTGACAATGCAGATGAAATAACAGCTGATAACCATTCGCCGTCTCCGATGCAGCTTCGACCTCGTAAACAAATTCGTTATCCCAAATAAACTTAGTGTTTTTTTTTTATTTTTAGCAATACATACAATTATTTGTCTGTTGTAAAATTTTGAATTTAAATTTAGTATTTTTCTTTCATATTGCTTTGAATTATTTTGAATTATTTAAATACTTATGAAAGGAGGTGTTATGTATTTAATTATGTATTCGCAGACTTTTATGTATACTATTAACAGTAAAGTCATTCTATGTATATTAAGTTATCTCTTTCTTTGGCAATAAAGAACGATCATTACTTTGTTAGCAGTTGACAAGAGTGTTTCATTTTTTTCTCCTGGCTCTCAAAACACTTCAGTGAATATGGTTCTTCTTTCTGCTATTAAATGGTTAGTTTCTCCGGTAATAGGGTAACGTACACTTAGATCGGCTTGCTATAATATTATAAAAAAATTAAAGATTTTCTTTCAGCGAGTTGTTGCAATTTTAAAATTATTCTCGCTTACATCCCGTAACTCCGGATAGTAAAAGGGCGGGTGCAGAATTTTAAAATTTAGACGGGAATTTGAAAAAAAAACGCTCACAGTTTTATCTAAAAAAAAAACGACAACTATACAAAAATGCAACAAAAATTTAAAGGCACTGTCACTTTTTTATTACTTCTAATTGAAATTAAATGTAGGTATTATAATTTTTCAAAAAAAAACAATCCAGCACTTTGCGAACTATGTGGACCGTATCCTAATTAGATTTTCTTTCTACTAACCCTACATGCAATACCAATACCTACAATTATCTATCCTACATTTTCTTTGTCGTTTCGTTTGGTTTCGATTCCTTTTGCCATTTACTGAAGGAGCACTCCCTCCATGGAACCCCCTGCACGAATAGCAACATTCAACCACTACGTTCCACAACGTAGTGGTTGAATGTTCACCAACCACTAATCCCATATCCAAACCAATTTTATAATTTTCCCAATATGCCTTGCCTGAATGCGTTCGCTCATAGTGAAGGAAAACAGCTGTGCTGTCAATTTAGCAATTTTGTTTTTTTGTGAATTTAGAATTTGGAATTATTATTTCTAATTTTCCTTAAGATTTAGAACAAAGTTCGAATACGAAGATAAGGTGGACAAAATTAAACACAAAAAGGTGAAACAAAAAGCTGAACAAAACGGTGAAACAACCATTTCTGAGCGGTTATTTTACAAACCCCGCTGCCAGGACAACGAACCCGGATGGATACCCAGGCTCGCCCCTGCAACACCTTGACGAGCACACCCGATCGCACTATGGAATCGGACCCTACCAGGTAAGTCGCTGGCCACCCTCTCATAGGCACGAAGTGAAATCCGAAAGGATTTACGACATGCCCACCGGATATTTTCGTCGCATATTTTTTTCTTTTTTATTGTTGGTATCCGCCTAGTGGACATGCTGGTGAAAGGCCAGCGCATGCGCCATACCGGACTACTCCCCTTCAGGCGGCCGTAACAGCTTTTTTGAGAAAGTTATTTGAAATATTATATATATTTGGTTCAAAGTAAAAACTGTTTGAATAAAAACCTTAATTGAAATAAGTATTTGAGCAAGTTCTATTGTTTATTCCAGCTTCAGAATGTGTATCAAAAGGTATTTTGGTAAAAATTCATTAAATAATTTAGCAATTTCAGAAAAGTCAACAACACTCGAAATTCTATCCATCCATTTTACTGGAGAGCCAGAAGATACATTTCTATCAAACAATTCATTTACTATCATCCAATTACCTAGGGCATTATGAAATTTTTTAACATAATAATTTTCTTTGCATACGGGCCTCAATACAAATCTCCTTGCATAACAGCTCATAATTCATTCAAAAATTAATGTTGTTAAAGTGATTTTGCACTTTAATCTTAATTTATTTTTGTTGTTTATCAATTTTTAAAGGTGCGTGGGAATACACGGCTTTAGTTTTTTTTAATTTGTTCTGTTTGGAAGCAAATTTTTCTGAGCTTTGAAGAATATGACAATTCAGTATTTAAAAATATATATCAAAAGCTAAAGGGGGGTCAGATTCAAAATATACCTCTTACCAACTTTCTTGAATGAAGAGCGAATTCAGTAGACTGAAATTCATTTTAGAGTGTTCGTGTTTGTCTTTAAAGAAACTTCTCTTACCGGGACTTTTTTGTTGTCATAAAGTCAAAAAACAAGCAAGTCATATGGTGATTTAAAACCTTTAACTCAGATATTGAGCTAGTGAGAGTTATATTAACCTAAATATGATCAATGCAGGTTCTGGAAGTTGAGGTTATTCTAGTAGGCTCGTTGATACATGATTCAAGTCCATTAGATGACATCAACGCTTTGTAGTTTACCACAGACGAGGTTTCATTTTAAATACCTAAGTAAATATATATCACCTACTAAAAATAGATTCTTTGCATTTTGATTACTTAAAATGTTAGAAAGCTCTTCAATAAAAACATCTTCACTAATAAAATAAAATCTGTAAAGACATAAATACTAATTTCTATGACTTGATAGTGAGAGAAATCTTTATCATATGACAACTTAATAAATCCAAGCTTAAACACTCACAATTTAATTATTCACTTATATACACAGGTACCACCCGACGCATAAGAATTATTACACTTTGCGAAAAACCTATAACCGGAAATATTAAAAAAAACTGTTTTTCATGCTCAAAAATTCATATTTCAGTTAGAAAAATTACATCAGGCTTATTAACGAATAATTCAAAGATAATCAAAAATAAATCAAAATTCTTTTTCAGGCTTCGAATGTTTTGTTGAACTATAAAAAAATTATTTTTGATTTATCAGAATTAAAAACACTTTAATGAAACCCTCTATCAAATCGGCAAAAAGGAGTAATTAATGAAGTATTTATTAAAATTATTTTCCACATTTAAATTATTTTATTTAGATCTTCAAGTGAAGAAATGCTAATAATTTTAGCTCCTTCCTTTACCAGGCTCTATTTATATATTCAAGGTTGACTAAAATCTCGAGTTCGATTTTTTTCCAAATGCTAAAATTGTCTTTTAGTACAGTAGAATCTCGGAAGCATGAACGGTTCTATAAAATTACGTTTTTTTCCACCAAAGATGAACGCTTTATTTCCAATTTTATTTTATTTTGTATTTACTTGCCTTCAGTTCGTAGTGTCTGGTAATGGTGCCTGGTGGTACTTTAATTTTATTTATATTTAGCATATGTTTCTGCTGTCAAATAACACATTGCACTCTCTCCAAACGTCGTTTTGACAAATGAGAGTTCCTGGCTTGTTTTTAACAGTGAAGTGACTCGAAGATAAAAACATACCACTTCCATTTACAATTTATTTCCTTTAATATAAATGTTTGTTCTCGGGTTAAGTGCTAAACGTTTGTTTTTAATATCATTCATTGATCTCCTTTTTCTCCGATAGAGAAATGATTGCTCTCTGTGTACAAAAATTCAACTACCCTTAAACTTTGCTGCGGCTATTATTAATTTGTTTGCGGTGTCCTCGTCTTGAAGGTTAAGTACCATTGCTGTAAATTTATTGTGGAGGTTATTAAATTCTTGTGGATTATTAAGTGAAAAGTCTGCATTTTCGTTTAGGTCCAGAAGGCCTAGACAGGTTTGTTTAGCAAATTCAAGCTTGTCTGCTTTATTGTCCGAAGGAAAATGCATAACAAAAGTTTTATCGTTAGATTTGTGTGACAAAACTTCAAAACTGTCTCTCAAGTGTTTCACAATAACTCTCCATAACGGCCAGGCCCTCCGAGAGTTGGGCATTTTCGAATCGTAATAGCTGTATGTCGATTAAAATGGTCGAAACGTCATCTTTAGTGGCAATATTTTCAAATCTTCATTTAAACATTCATTAATCAAGGCTTTGATTTGAATAGCGTGTAGTGGTTTTGTTCCCATTGCTACTTTATTGTTAGATACTGGTTTTTTGAAAAGTGGTGAATTAACCCGTGAAATTTCGGATGCCTTGCTCTTTGGTTGCATAGAGATGTGACCGCTAATGCAGTCTTTCTGGTATCAGATTTAGAAACGTAAATTCTCCTACCTTCTGGACTAGTGATAAGGATTCTTCAATTGTATAGTGTACCCACTGTTGGTATAACTAATTTAAGTTAAAAATTACTTTTTAGTCATCCACTGCCAATGCGATGTAAACAGAAGGTTCTGTTTAAAAGCATTGGGATTTGTCAGCGCCTCGTACGTTATACTGCCTATGGATTTTCCTTTTGTTGACATTGCATTATTAGAGGGAATCTCGATTCAACTGCGACTGTGAGTGCATAAAGTGAAATTTGACGCTACGTTGATAAAGTAAAATATTGAGCCGTTGCGCCGTTTTTGAGAAAGTCGAAAACGGTTAATAACAAAATATGTAAACAAAATTTTTATCCAAAACGTAGACTCTACCAAAAGGATCCCATACACTAATTGTTATCAATATCGTTAGAGCCGTTTTCGGGTTAATTAAGATGGTAGAAAAATTTGTATGGCCAGTACCGTTATTTTTTGGGTCTAAAGCAACGATTCTAAAATCTATTTTAGACAATCACCTAAAACGTCTAAGCACCAAGTTTAAAAAGAATCCTTTCAGCCGTTTAGGCTGTAGATCGTTCTACAGACAGATGGAATTGCGGGAACCACTCTTTTGGTGTTCTCCATCATCGTAATGTCAAGTTTGATTAAAATCTCGAGTTCGATTTTTTTTCCAAATGCAAACCTTGCTCTGCAGTACCTATATCGCAAGTTAAAAGAGGTATGGGGTATAATATCCATAAATTTGAAACAAAAATTAAATATGTAAATAAGGGAGAACGAATCTAACTTAAACTGTTATACCAATTATGTTGTTAATTTCATTGAAATTGAAGTTAAAAAACCATATCTTAACTTTTCTATTGAAAGAGAATTCTGAGCGAATCAAACGAAAATTAATGGGAAACGCATTATACAATCTAGGTGCTACCGATGAGTAAAATATAAAAAGGAGCTGAGAATTGTGAACTGAAATGTGAGCAAGAATCACCTCACTACTGCCTGAAGTGTAAGCATATGAATTGCGATTAAAAATATAAACACTTCTTAAATAAAAGAATTTTAGAAATCTATAATAGTAGAGATGTTTTAAAGGTGAAATCTTAGAGCTGAAAAATAAAGGGAAGTTATGTTCAAGACCTGCCAAATTGTTCTTAAGATAGGTTTTTGAGAAACTTTTAAGGATTGTAGGTAGTTTCTAAAAGTTCCACCCAAACAGACTATCCCATATTGTAGTTTCGATTGTATCAATCCATAATAAATCGTTTCCGACAGCAAATTTTTTTGAGATGAATTTATAAGTTGCAAATGCTTAGTATTTTCCAATTCAATTTACTATCTATTGTAAGTCCGAGATACTTGAATTCGGTGACATTTTTAATTAAGAAACATTTTGTTGAACATTTAACATCTGCATTAAAAGTAAGTTTTTAACTTGACATTGAACAAATATGAGAGTTCAACGAAGTATTTTTGCAGTTAAAGCTATGCTGAATGAGTGGTGGAGGATTATGTTCGGATAACGGCATTTTGAAAAACATAACTTTTGTTTTTTTTTCCACTTATGACGAGTTTATGAATTCCATGCCAATGTCTTATAAAGTCTAAATCGTGATTTATATCACCAACCAAATCCAAAACTGAGGAGCGAGAATTAGCACAAGCTATATCATCTGCGAAACCGGTCACTTTTACCTTTAAGTTCAAACTAAATATTGAGTTAACATATATGAAGAATAAAATTTAACAAGAAAATAACCTTGAGGCACTCCAATATTAATACTTAAACTTTCACTAAAAGTTCCCCCTATTTTCACACATTGTTTTCTGCATTCAAGGAATGAAGCTAACCCTTTCAACATGAAACCTCTGAAACCAACTTTTTCTAAATTTCTTCACAATAAGTTATAGTTGAAAGTAGAAATCGTTACGTTGAATAATAACAAAACCAAAATAAGAAAGCAAAATATAAAAAAAAGGTTAAAAGAATGTATACATTTATTTAAAAGGATTGCGCCGGCAGGAAGCTCAAATCTTTGGCGGTTCTCTAAGCCGCCCGCAATGCGGTTATGTTTTACTTGATTAAATTTTTGTTTTGTTACTCCCGAACCCGGTTCCACCCTCGACCCTTACGGAGAGACACCTCTTGCCCCTTTTAATTCGATCCCTACCTAAAGAGGGCCCTGTAGGTGGTCGCACCTTTCGGTGCCTTCTGCGTCGCGTATTTCAAAGGGGGAAACCCGCTTCAGCCTGCCGACTTGCGGTTTCAGCGATACCCTTCCCTTCACCACCTTTCTCTCCTCTTTCACAAAAATCAATAATAATAATAAATATATACAAAAAAAATTAAGTTAAATGGTATCAAGGTAAGACGAGTGTTAATGAATTAAATAACGAAAAAAAACGCAAATGGAAAAATTGAATTCGAAATTTAATTTTACTCATATGCTAACGACCAAAAATAATATCCCTAAAACTAGGCAATTTCTCATCGCAGGAGGAAATGAGAATATGGTTCTTCTTTCTACTATTAAATGGTTAGTTTCTCCGGTAATAGGGTAACGTACACTTAGATCGGCCTGCTATAATATTATAAAAAAAATTAAAGATTTTCTTTCAGCGAGTTGGTGCAATTTTAAAATTATTGTCGCTTACATCCCGTAACTCCGGATAGTACAAGGGCGGATGCAGATCGAGCGTTTATATAACGGTCTTTTTGGCACCGTACGCCGGTCCTGAAGTTTCTTCTTCGACCGCTCCGTTGGCCAATGGTGTTTGGCAACTTTATCTAAACTGGTATATTTAAACCACCAGCTTCCAAAAAAAAAACAACAAAATAAAATCACTTACCAATAAATTATATTCTGACTAGTTTTAAAATTTAGACGGGAATTTGAAAAAAAAATGCTCAGTTTTATCTAAAAAAAACGACAACTATACATAAATGCAACAAAAATTTGAAGGCACTGTCACTTTTTTATTACTTCTAATTGAAATTAAATGTAGGTATTATAATTTTTCAAAAAAAAAACAATCCCGCACATCGCGAACTATGTGGACCGTATCCTAATAAGGTTTTCTTTCTAGGGTTACTACATGCAATACCAATACCTACAATTACCTATCCTACATTTTCTTTGTCCATCCATGTAAATGAGAGGCGTTTGGTTTCGGTTGCTTTTGCCATTTACTCCCTCTATGGAACCACCCTGCACGAATAGCAACATTCAACCACTACGTTCCACACCTCCACCAACCAATAATCCCATATCCAAACCAATTTTATAATTTCCCCAATATGCATTGCCTGAATGCTCAAAGTGAAGGAAAACAGCTGTGCTGTCAATTTGGCAATTTTGTTTTTTGTGAATTTAGAATTTCTACTTTTCCTTAAGATTTAGAACAATGTTCGAATACGAAGATAAGGTGGGCAAAATTAAACACAAAAAGGTGAAACAAAAAGCTGAACAAAACGGTGAAATAACCACTTCTGAGCAGTTATTTTACAAACCCCGCTGCCAGCACAACGGAACCGGATGGATACCCAGGCTCGCCCCTGCAATACCTTGACGAGCACACCCGATCGCACTATGGAATCGGACCCTACCAGGTAAGTCGCTGGCCACCCTCTCATAGGCAGGAAGTGAAATCCGAAAGGATTCACGACATGCTTACCGGATATTTCCGTCGGTTTTTTTCCTTTTTATTGTTGGTACCCGCCGAGTGAACTTGCTGGTGAAAGGCCAGCGCATGCGCCATACCGGACTACTCCCCTTCAGGCGGCCGTAACAAACCTCCGGATTTGGTAAACGTTAAAGCGCACCAGAGACGGTGACAGGCCTATCCGAATAGGAACGTTGGGGAAGAACCCACTAAACAGAGCCGGGCAATTAAAACGTTTCTGGTAATCTAGTATCTCGGTACGCTTCAGCTTTCTATATTTCCCGTATTTGTTCTTTTCCTTACATGCTACCAGTAAAAGATTAACAACTATTTCCTTTTATGTCCAGGTAGGCCCAGTTTAGACACTTTACTGAACTTAATTCGCCTCAGGATATCAATTTTTTTCTCAAGAAATTGACCGAGTAATATTTAATTCATTAAGTGCCGTGTTTTCTTTATTTGCGTATATAATTCGGATAGGAATACAATTCACAATTAACAATCACATCATGGACAACAAGGATATCGCAACGTTGTTAAGTTTTTAACGCATATCAGGTTATAGCGCACCAGATTTACCTGATGACAGAGCTCCTATCGAGAGCTCTAGTCAACTTATTTTTTTTCGGACTTTTTTTCTTTACACACGCTTCAGCAGAAGTAATGCGAACAGAGGAACTTTTCGCTGAGGATTTGATGGAAACTTCGTACCCAGAATTCTACACTGGTTTGTGTCTAACAGTATCCCTACAACCCTAGAGGCAAGCCCCGTCGTGAGAACATAAGTTTACAAACAAAAATAATTATTGGGTTATATCTTATTTACTAATTATCACCAAGTTACCTGTGTAACATGACTGATAATACCAGTGTGAAAAATACTTAAAAAAACACTATTGCAACATTTAACTTCTCTGCTCTCAATGTTCACAACTAGTATATCCCTACGTAAACTGATTGCACTATACAATACATATCCTAATGATAAAAAAAATCGTAACAATAAAGATTGCAGTAATAAATAACATAATACTAGATAACACTAACTTAATCTGACATTTATTTGAATAATAAGAAGGTTTGACACACCATGTAGGATAAAGAATAAGTAAAATAAATCAATATAAACAAATAAATAACATTAATAAAACAAGTAAATGAAATAGGAATTCTAGTACAATTCTGATATAAAGAAATAAATAACTACACAGCAATAAAATATATAAGCTTTAATAAATAAATAAAAGTAAATAAATTGATAAACAAACTCTAATAAAATGACTATAATTGGATAAATAAAAAAATAACCTATAATAAAACTATATAGAAATAAATAAACTCTAAAAAATTAATAAATAAACAAACTCTAATAAACAAATAAGCTCTAATAAAACTATAATAAGGTAAATAAACTCTAATAAAACTATGATAAAATAAATAAACCATTTCCTAATATCACAAACTCTAATATTGCACTCATATAAATAAACGCCTATCAAATTATATAAAAAAGCTATGAACTAATTAATCTACATAAAACCAATTAAAAAAACACTCATATTGCACTTATTGAGATACTTTAAAAAAAACTACACCACTCATATACATACCTGTCACAGATTTAAAACAGTCATTGCTTAATGTCTTTGGCATGGAATATTCCGATACTCTTGTTGTAAAGTACGTACCTTACAACTTTCTCTTATCATTTCCCCTTATCATTCCATCCAACTAAGCCCATACTTACTTCAACCCATTGCAACTTCAAATTCCCACAGTCATTATTTCCTTTTGATTGACCAATATTCCATATTCATCATTTACTTTAGTTGCCCGACTACAAACCACTTCAAATTCCCATATCATCATTTTCATTTTCTATATCCAACGATCAATGCACTCCCTTACTTTTCCAACCTATTAAACGTGCATTGATCCCAAAACCCATTTCATTGCCCAACTCTTCTAAATCTCCATATCATTATTTTATGTATCCAACGATCAATGCACTCCCTCACTTTTCAACATATTAAACGTGCATTGATCTCAAAAACCCAATCGCAACTGTGACCAGGCACATTTGTGCTCATGTTGCATATTTTTTCCGGTTTCGAGTCGGGTAGCGAGGCAGACATCGGACACTGTTGTTTTCGGACTGTCGTCGATAAGGTCGCATAATCGCATACTAATTCTTTATTTTCTATTTTTTTTCCATATCTTACGAACAAAGAAAAAACTCCAAGTAATTTCTTTCTTAAAAAAAAAACGAGTATATTTGGAAATTAGATAATAAGTAAACAAATAATGTAAAAGATAAACAATAAACTAAAAATACAAATAGAAAATACATATACAAGTTTCGTCTAATTTATGTGGCACATAAGACTATAACACTAAAAAGGTAAGACCCCTTTCGAAGATCGTGCTTCTCGAATCAAAAGAATAAAAAAGAACAACATAAAAATTGGTGTCAGATGTGGGGTTCGCCTGAAAAGTGTTTGTGTCAAGTGAAACAAAAATAAAAAAAAAATCCAAAAGAAACTCAAGTGACGCATTCAATAAATAAGAACAAGTGAAAAATACAAAACTGTACTAAAAAAAAAAAAAAAAAAAAAAAAAGACAATTAACCAACCAACCCAAGGGGTTGCAACGAAAACAAAAGACAATCAAGTCATCTCTAATCTACAACATCTTTAACATTTCTCATCTTTAATCTACTACATACATCTCCAACATATTCATCTTTAGCCAACCATCATCTCAACTTTAATTATTTAATTCATAAAATAAAAAGAGGCAAGAATTTAAAAATAAAATATATTAGATACATATTGATTTTTACCAAATATTATTACCTACTTTTACTATTATTATTATTATCATATTTATCATTACCTTCTATTAGCCTACATTTTTTTTTTGAGCTTGAATTAAATTTTGTTTTATTATAATATTATCAATTTATGTCCGATATTGTTTTTGTAATATTATCAGTTTATGTCCGAAAATAAGAGTGTCGAAACATCCGACACAGAAGATTCTGAAACTGCTACTACCGAGGGTTCCTCTTCCTCTGACAATTCCATTGTAGAAACTCAGTCCAAAATGGCCCCAAAATTAGATAGATCTTTTGCTCTTAAATTGATTCCCGAATTTGTTGGGAACAGGGCACATCTACATAAATTTTTAAATGCGTGTAATCTAATAGCAGAAGATATCCCCGCATCCGAAACCTCAATCCTACTCCTTATAATTAAAACAAAACTAATTGGCCCGGCGTAAAATATAGTAAAATATACGGAATTTTCCACTTGGGAATCCCTTAGAGAAAAATTAATTCAACAATTTTTAGAAACCAAATCCTTGTCCCAACTCCAATTAGAGCTTATTCATACTAAACAAAGAACAAACGAGACGGTGCGTTCTTATTCCAATAGATTGGAACAAACGCTGGCAAATCTGAACGATGCTTGCGTTGCTAGCGAAGGCTCAGAGCATTCGCAGACAATTTTGAACCTTAACCGTAAAACTGCTCTAAAGGCTTTTGAAAGGGGTCTTAATCCCAAGATATGACTAATAATAAAAGTCTCGCGATTTACATCTCTCACTGAAGCTTAGAGACTGCTGTACTAGAAGAGAAAAATGAATTCAGTTATTTGTCCCAAACTCCTACTACCTCGTTTCATTCTAAATCTAGAAATTTAATCTCATGTAATTATTGCAAGAAAACCGGACATAGCATCGAACAATGCTACTCAAGGAAAAACAAAGAACAGCTTCCTTCCTTCAAGAGTGAGGTTAAAAAAGTTACAATTACTTGTAGTTATTGTAAGAATCTAGGACATCATATAAACGAATGCAGAAAAAGAGAGTATAACAACAATAGAAAACAAAACAATACTAATCCAATTTCCTCTTCCTCAACAAATAAACACACGGAAAACATTTCAGAGGCCGGAACCAGTGTCAGGCTTCGGACTCAAACTTAATCTCATCTCGCCACATCTTTCAAATAAACTTAAATAATAAAATAAGTAGAGTAGACTCAATAAAAATTTCATCCGAAACCTTGCTAAATCCTCAACCTGCGAAATTTCTCATCGATGGTGGTAGTGAAATTTGTCTGATTAAAATAGACAAATTAAAACCAGAACTATCCATCGACTCAAACATTATTCACTCATTATCTGGAATTACAGATTCCGTGATTCGTACTAATGGTGTTATATACTTACGCATAAACCTACCCAAAAATATTACTATTTCTTATCCCTTTCACGTTGTAGATAAAAACTTCCCTATAAGCACTGAAGGAATCATAGGTAACAATTTTCTCGATGATCATAAGGCCCAAATCGACTATGGGACTAAAATGCTTACATTCTCTTTTAAAAATTTCATTATTGAATATGATTTAATCCCTTCAAATTTAGTCACTATCCCACCTAGATCCGAAACCGTAGTCCCTGTTCTTAAAGAAGTAAATGTGGACAGTATATGCCTCTCCCAACAATTTTCTAATGGATTATATATTGGCAACAGCATTACTCCTGCCAATAGTTTTATCTCCTACATATCCGTCGTTAATTCTTCTGAATCTCCTATTGAATTTAATACCGAAGACCTTGTATTCGATGAGGTCTTCAACTATAACATTTTACGAATTCAAAATTATCCCGAATCATATGACAGAATCCAAGCTATAAAAGCGTCAGTCGTGACAGATCACATGTCGAAGAATGAAAGAGAATCGATACTAAATCTGTGTATCTTGTATAGCGAACTCTTCTATCTAAAAGGGGATAAGTTAACTCATACCTCTTCTGTACAACACCCAATCCTTACCCCGGGTGCATCACCTACCTATATCAAACCCTACAGGTTGCCGGAAGCACAAAGATTAGAGGTTGACAAACAAATCCACGAGATGATGGACGATAATATAATCCAGCCATCGAATAGTCCGTGGAATTTTCCTCTTATCGTTGTCCCTAAAAAACCTGATAAAGATGGTAATAAGAAATGGAGAATCGTCGTCGATTTTGGCAAACTCAACGACAAGACTGTCGGTGATGCATTTCCATTACCCAACATAACCGATATTCTAGATGAGTTGGGAAGTTCAAATTTTTTTTCTACTTTAGATCTCGCCAGTGGATTCCATCAAATCCAAGTTAAACCGGAAGATAGAGAGAAGAGCGCTTTCTCTTCACCTTTTGGTCATTACGAATTCATTAGAATGCCTTATGGATTAAAAGGTGCCCCAGCCACCTTCCAACGGTTAATGAATAATGTATTGACTGGTCTTCAAGGTATAAAAACTTTCGTTTACATGGATGACATCGTGGTCTATGGTAAAACCTTAGATGAACACAATTTGAAATTAAAAGAAATCTTTCAACGTCTCAAAATACATAATCTTAAATTGCAACCCGAAAAATGCCAGTTTTTGCGAACGGAACTCACTTACCTAGGACACGTGATAAATGAAACAGGTATCAAACCTGATCCGCAAAAAATCGAATGCGTGAAGAATTTCGCTCAACCCAAAAATCCCAAAGAAATAAAAAGCTTTCTGGGACTCGCTGGATATTATCGCCGTTTCATAAAAGATTTTGCAAAAATTTCCAAACCCCTTACTAATCTTTTACGCAAGGATGTTCGTTTTGACTGGACTCCTCTTTGTTCAAATTCCTTTCATGGATTAAAAGAAGGACTAATTAATCCACCCCTTCTTCAATATCCTGATTTCACCAAAAACTTTATCTTAACAACGGATGCTAGCGATGTAGCTATTGGTAGTGTCCTTTCGCAAGGTGAATTTGGTAACGACCTTAATATATCTTATGCATCACGAACTCTTAATAAAAGCGAAAAAAATTATTCTACTACTGATAAGGAACTTTTAGCTATTGTTTGGTCAGTCAAACATTTCAGATCTTATCTGTATGGTAGAAAATTTCAACTATACACTGATCATAAACCTCTAGTTTATATTCACAACTGTAAAGATATAAATTCCAGAATGATGAGATATCGTCTACGGCTCGAAGAGTTTGAATATGAAATCATTCATAAAAAAGGTGATCAAAATACAAACGCTGACTGTGTTAGCAGAATTGCGAAAATGACTCTTCGATCTGTTACAAAATCCTCTTCTACTTCTTCTCAAAATTCGTCATCTTCATCATCTCCTATATCGTCTGCAAGTACCAATTCTTTTCCTACATCGTCAGTTCCTAATTCTTGTTCATCATCACCAACAGGTACAAATTTGTCTTCATCGCCAATTACTAATTCTTGTCCATCATCAATAAATTCAAATTCGTCTTCTAAATCTTCAACTTCTAATTCTTGTTCAAAACCAATTTCTAATTCTTGTACAAATTCTATAAATACAAACTCGTCTCTAACATCGTCTTATTCCAATTCCAGTTCCAAATCATTAAATACCAATTCTTGTTCAAACGCTACTAATTCTTGTCCCACATCTTCTAATATTGATCCAGAAGCCTTTCCTTCATCCATAAATTCTAATTCTTCATCTTCGCGTCTTCAAACATCTTCAAAAACAAACTCCAATTCTTGTTCAACGTCTTTAGCCAAAACTACTAACTTTTCGACTTTTCCTTCGGCAAAACAAGACCTATCAGAGAACGATATAAAAACCATTCTCAAGGAATTCCACTCAAATCCTATAGGTGGACACTGTGGTGTCAACAGAACCTTCAAACGGATTCAATTATATCACAAATGGAAGAATATGTTCCGAGATATAAAAAACTACATAAAAAACTGCGAAGTCTGTCAGAAAAACAAGGTAACAAAGTACACGATGGAACCAATGGTCATAACATCAACCGCTAAGGAACCATTCGAAAAAATGTCCACCGATATCGTTGGTCCATATCCTATGACCAACAATAAAAACAGATACCTCCTAACATTCATTGATGACCTCACGAAATACACCGATGCTATACCAATACCCAACCAAGAGGCGAACACAATCGCCGAGGCATTCGTCAAGGAAATAATATTTCGATATGGCACACCCAAATACGTGTTGTCAGATCAAGGCCAAAATTTCCTTAGTGAAATATTCAAAAATGTATGTAAGCTTCTTAAAATTAATAAACTCCAAACTACTGCATACCGACCACAATCAAATGGTTCTTGCGAAAGAAGCCACAGAAACTTCGTTGAGTATCTTCGTTGTTTTATCAACAAATCTCAAGATGATTGGGATAGCTGGATAAAATATGCCGTTTTCGTCCATAACACGACCCCGAATACTTCAACGTCATTTACTCCGTTCGAACTCATGTATGGTAGACAGGTTGAACTTCCTTCTAGCGTAACAAAAAATCCTGAAATTTGTTACAATTACGACCTTTACGCCAATGAACTTAAATCAAGACTTCAACACTGCCATAAGATAGCAAGAGACAAACTGCTCAAGAGTAAAGAATCCTCAAAACTACAATACGATAAAAAACAAAACCCTGTCGATTTTCAAATAGGAAACCTAGTTTTACTCAAAAATGAAAGCAATCCCAAAAATACAAATAAAAAATTACTTCCCCTTTGGTCAGGCCCATACGAAATCATATATACGTCAGGAGTAAACTCAAATATTAAAATAAAGAACAAAATAACAAAAGTTCATAACAACCGACTAAAAATTTATTCAACCTAACTAATTTACCTCAATCTCAATATTCCTTTCAAGAAATGGATAAACTTTTAATTGTGACTCTCATCTACAACCTAATCTTGATCTCCCAAACGAATATACATAACAACGAGCAACTATATGAAATCATCGACTTGCAAAACAAAACAGGGCTGTACTACGAATACGTTGGTAATCTTAAGCTTTTTTCTAATCAATGGAACTTAGTCATTTATACTAACCTTACCGAACTTAACTTACAATATAATTCTATCTTACTGACCTATGACAAAATTCTATCTTCATGCAAACAACTTCTTTCTTCTCACGAATACCTATCCCAATGCGAATCTCTTCCTACCCTTTCTACTATGGTACTTGATCGAATAAAATCACAAGACCAAATTATTAATAAATACTTAGGAACCACTATAAAACCTAGACTGCAAAAGAGAGGATTAATAAATGCTATTGGTTCTATATCCAAGCAACTATTTGGTACCCTCGATGACGAAGACGCAAAAACCTTTACTCATCATATAAACAAACTTAAACAACAACAATATTACGAATCCCAATTACATGAAAAACAAATTTCAATATCGAAAAATATCATCCATCAATTAAACCTTACAAACGACCAAATTATTAAGATAGAAGAAAAAATTGAAGAAACCAGTAAAATCATTAATCAAGTGAGCAAAAACTCAAATAGTAACAACGTAATAAATAAATCCTTTCTTCAAATAAACGAACTTTTTACGATGTTCAACTCCTTATCAGAATATTATTATTCAACCAAAGATCACCTCCTTGATGCTTTTTACTCCCCAGCTCATGGAAAACTTCATCCATACCTTACTGACCCTTCTAAACTCACCGAAGAAATTAAAAAGATACAATTACTCCTTCCAGAAGAAAATCGCTTACCACTTCCTTTACAAGAGCAATATATAGACACAGTCTTTAATCTCTTAGAAACTCATGTTTACTATATTGACAACCAAATTAATTTTGTATTAAGAATTCCTCTTACTTCTTCAAAAAACTATAACGTTTATAAAATGACTAGCATACCAAATCTCATCAAAAACAAAACCTATGCAATTATAATAACCGAAAAACCTTTTCTTATCGTAGACTCAGAAAAACAATCGTATTTCCTCTTTGATAAACATGACTTAGACAGATGTCAAACAACTACAAAAAATAATTATCTTTGCGAGAGAAACGCGCCAATCCTATTCACATCTTCAAGCAATGCCTGCGAACTGAATTTACTTTCTATTCTGCCAAGTGAAATCAGTAATTGCAATATTAAAGTAATGCAAATACATCACCCAATTTTCCTTCAGCTAGCAGACTCCAACTCTTGGATTTTCGTTTCCCCAAATCCAGAAAACCTTATGATTAAATGCCAAAACCTTAACTCTCAAATCAAATTAAATGCAACTGGTATTCTTAAGATCCAACCGAACTGTATAGCAAATACAAGATACCAATCTAAAAGGGGATAAGTTAACTCATACCTCTTCTGTACAACACCCAATCCTTACCCCGGGTGCATCACCTACCTATATCAAACCCTACAGGTTGCCGGAAGCACAAAGAATAGAGGTTGACAAACAAATCCACGAGATGATGGACGATAATATAATCCAGCCATCGAATAGTCCGTGGAATTTTCCTCTTATCGTTGTCCCTAAAAAACCTGATAAAGATGGTAATAAGAAATGGAGAATCGTCGTCGATTTTGGCAAACTCAACGACAAAACTGTCGGTGATGCATTTCCATTACCCAACATAACTGATATTCTAGATCAGTTGGGAAGTTCAAATTTTTTTTCTACTTTAGATCTCGCCAGTGGATTCCATCAATTCCAAGTTAAACCGGAAGATAGAGAGAAGAGCGCTTTCTCTTCACCTTTTGGTCATTACGAATTCATTAGAATGCCTTATGGATTAAAAGGTGCCCCAGCCACCTTCCAACGGTTAATGAATAATGTATTGACTGGTCTTCAAGGTATAAAAACTTTCGTTTACATGGATGACATCGTGGTCTATGGTAAAACCTTAGATGAACACAATTTGAAATTAAAAGAAATCTTTGAACGTCTCAAAATACATAATCTTAAATTGCAACCCGAAAAATGCCAGTTTTTGCGAACGGAACTCACTTACCTAGGACACGTGATAAATGAATCAGGTATCAAACCTGATCCGCAAAAAATCGAATGCGTGAAGAATTTCGCTCAACCCAAAAATCCCAAAGAAATAAAAAGCTTTCTGGGACTCGCTGGATATTATCGCCGTTTCATAAAAGATTTTGCAAAAATTTCCAAACCCCTTACTAATCTTTTACGCAAGGATGTTCGTTTTGACTGGACTCCTCTTTGTTCAAATTCCTTTCATGAATTAAAAGAAGGACTAATTAATCCACCCCTTCTTCAATATCCTGATTTCACCAAAAACTTTATCTTAACAACGGATGCTAGCGATGTAGCTATTGGTAGTGTCCTTTCGCAAGGTGAAATTGGTAATGACCTTCCTATATCTTATGCATCACGAACTCTTAATAAAAGCGAAAAAAATTATTCTACTACTGATAAGGAACTTTTAGCTATTGTTTGGTCAGTCAAACATTTCAGACCTTATCTGTATGGTAGAAAATTTCAACTATACACTGATCATAAACCTCTAGTTTATATTCACAACTGTAAAGATATAAATTCCAGAATGATGAGATATCGTCTACAGCTCGAAGAGTTTGAATATGAAATCATTCATAAAAAAGGTGATCAAAATACAAACGCTGACTGTGTTAGCAGAATTGCGAAAATGACTCTTCGATCTGTTACAAAATCCTCTTCTACTTCTTCTCAAAATTCGTCACCTTCATCATCTCCTATATCGTCTGCAAGTACCAATTCTTTTCCTACATCGTCAGTTCCTAATTCTTGTTCATCATCACCAACAGGTACAAATTTGCCTTCATCGCCAATTACTAATTCTTGTCCATCATCAATAAATTCAAATTCGTCTTCTAAATCTTCAACTTCTAATTCTTGTTCAAAACCAATTTCTAATTCTTGTACAAATTCTATAAATACAAACTCGTCTCCAACATCGTCTTATTCCAATTCCAGTTCCAAATCATTAAATACCAATTCTTGTTCAAACGCTACTAATTCTTGTCCCACATCTTCTAATATTGATCCAGAAGCCTTTCCTTCATCCATAAATTCTAATTCTTCATCTTCGCGTCTTCAAACATCTTCAAAAACAAACTCCAATTCTTGTTCAACGTCTTTAGCCAAAACTACTAACTTTTCGACTTTTCCTTCGGCAAAACAAGACCTATCAGAGAACGATATAAAAACCATTCTCAAGGAATTCCACTCAAATCCTATAGGTGGACACTGTGGTGTCAACAGAAACTTCAAACGGATTCAATTATATCACAAATGGAAGAATATGTTCCGAGATATAAAAAACTACATAAAAAACTGCGAAGTCTGTCAGAAAAACAAGGTAACAAAGTACACGATGGAACCAATGGTCATAACATCAACCGCTAAGGAACCATTCGAAAAAATTTCCACCGATATCGTTGGTCCATATCCTATGACCAACAATAAAAACAGATACCTCCTAACATTCATTGATGACCTCACGAAATACACCGATGCTATACCAATACCCAACCAAGAGGCGAACACAATCGCCGAGGCATTCGTCAAGGAAATAATATTTCGATATGGCACACCCAAATACGTGTTGTCAGATCAAGGCCAAAATTTCCTTAGTGAAATATTCAAAAATGTATGTAAGCTTCTTAAAATTAATAAACTCCAAACTACTGCATACCGACCACAATCAAATGGTTCTTGCGAAAGAAGCCACAGAAACTTCGTTGAGTATCTTCGTTGTTTTATCAACAAATCTCAAGATGATTGGGATAGCTGGATAAAATATGCCGTTTTCGTCCATAACACGACCCCGAATACTTCAACGTCATTTACTCCGTTCGAACTCATGTATGGTAGACAGGTTGAACTTCCTTCTAGCGTAACAAAAAATCCTGAAATTTGTTACAATTACGACCTTTACGCCAATGAATTTAAATCAAGACTTCAACACTGCCATAAGATAGCTAGAGACAAACTGCTCAAGAGTAAAGAATCCTCAAAACTACAATACGATAAAAAACAAAACCCTGTCGATTTTCAAATAGGAAACCTAGTTTTACTCAAAAATGAAAGCAATCCCAAAAATACAAATAAAAAATTACTTCCCCTTTGGTCAGGCCCATACGAAAGCATATATACGTCAGGAGTAAACTCAAATATTAAAATAAAGAACAAAATAACAAAAGTTCATAACAGCAGACTAAAAATTTATTCAACCTAACTAATTTACCTCAATCTCAATATTCCTTTCAAGAAATGGATAAACTTTTAATTGTGACTCTCATCTACAACCTAATCTTGATCTCCCAAACGAATATACATAACAACGAGCAACTATATGAAATCATCGACTTGCAAAACAAAACAGGACTGTACTACGAATACGTTGGTAATCTTAAGCTTTTTTCTAATCAATGGAACTTCATTTATACTAACCTTACCGAACTTAACTTACAATATAATTCTATCTTACTGACCTATGACAAAATTCTATCTTCATGCAAACACCTTCTTTCTTCTCACGAATACCTATCCCAATGCGAATCTCTTCCTACCCTTTCTACTATGGTACTTGATCGAATAAAATCACAAGACCAAATTATTAATAAATACTTAGGAACCACTATAAAACCTAGACTGCAAAAGAGAGGATTAATAAATGCTATTGGTTCTATATCCAAGCAACTATTTGGTACCCTCGATGACGAAGACGCAAAAACCTTTACTCATCATATAAACAAACTTAAACAACAACAATATTACGAATCCCAATTACATGAAAAACAAATTTCAATATCGAAAAATATCATCCATCAATTAAACCTTACAAACGACCAAATTATTAAGATAGAAGAAAAAATTGAAGAAACCAGTAAAATCATTAATCAAGTGAGCAAAACTCAAATAGTAACAACGTAATAAATAAATCCTTTCTTCAACTAAACGAACTTTTTACGATGTTCAACTCCTTATCAGAATATTATTATTCAACCAAAGATCACCTCCTTGATGCTTTTTACTCCCCAGCTCATGGAAAACTTCATCCATACCTTACTGACCCTTCTAAACTCACCGAAGAAATTAAAAAGATACAATTACTCCTTCCAGAAGAAAATCGCTTACCACTTCCTTTACAAGAGCAATATATAGACACAGTCTTTAATCTCTTAGAAACTCATGTTTACTATATTGACAACCAAATTAATTTTGTATTAAGAATTCCTCTTACTTCTTCAAAAAACTATAACGTTTATAAAATGACTAGCATACCAAATCTCATCAAAAACAAAACCTATGCAATTATAATCCCCGAAAAACCTTTTCTTATCGTAGACTCAGAAAAACAATCGTATTTCCTCTTTGATAAACATGACTTAGACAGATGTCAAACAACTACAAAAAATAATTATCTTTGCGAGAGAAACGCACCAATCCTATTCACATCTTCAAGCAATGCCTGCGAACTGAATTTACTTTCTATTCTGCCAAGTGAAATCAGTAATTGCAATATTAAAGTAATGCAAATACATCACCCAATTTTCCTTCAGCTAGCAGACTCCAACTCTTGGATTTTCGTTTCCCCAAATCCAGAAAACCTTATGATTAAATGCCAAAACCTTAACTCTCAAATCAAATTAAATGCAACTGGTATTCTTAAGATCCAACCGAACTGTATAGCAAATACAAGATACCAATCTAAAAGGGGATAAGTTAACTCATACCTCTTCTGTACAACACCCAATCCTTACCCCGGGTGCATCACCTACCTATATCAAACCCTACAGGTTGCCGGAAGCACAAAGATTAGAGGTTGACAAACAAATCCACGAGATGATGGACGATAATATAATCCAGCCATCGAATAGTCCGTGGAATTTTCCTCTTATCGTTGTCCCTAAAAAACCTGATAAAGATGGTAATAAGAAATGGAGAATCGTCGTCGATTTTGGCAAACTCAACGACAAAACTGTCGGTGATGCATTTCCATTACCCAACATAACTGATATTCTAGATCAGTTGGGAAGTTCAAATTTTTTTTCTACTTTAGATCTCGCCAGTGGATTCCATCAAATCCAAGTTAAACCGGAAGATAGAGAGAAGAGCGCTTTCTCTTCACCTTTTGGTCATTACGAATTCATTAGAATGCCTTATGGATTAAAAGGTGCCCCAGCCACCTTCCAACGGTTAATGAATAATGTATTGACTGGTCTTCAAGGTATAAAAACTTTCGTTTACATGGATGACATCGTGGTCTATGGTAAAACCTTAGATGAACACAATTTGAAATTAAAAGAAATCTTTGAACGTCTCAAAATACATAATCTTAAATTGCAACCCGAAAAATGCCAGTTTTTGCGAACGGAACTCACTTACCTAGGACACGTGATAAATGAATCAGGTATCAAACCTGATCCGCAAAAAATCGAATGCGTGAAGAATTTCGCTCAACCCAAAAATCCCAAAGAAATAAAAAGTTTTCTGGGACTCGCTGGATATTATCGCCGTTTCATAAAAGATTTTGCAAAAATTTCCAAACCCCTTACTAATCTTTTACGCAAGGATGTTCGTTTTGACTGGACTCCTCTTTGTTCAAATTCCTTTCATGGATTAAAAGAAGGACTAATTAATCCACCCCTTCTTCAATATCCTGATTTCACCAAAAACTTTATCTTAACAACGGATGCTAGCGATGTAGCTATTGGTAGTGTCCTTTCGCAAGGTGAAATTGGTAACGACCTTAATATATCTTATGCATCACGAACTCTTAATAAAAGCGAAAAAAATTATTCTACTACTGATAAGGAACTTCTAGCTATTGTTTGGTCAGTCAAACATTTCAGACCTTATCTGTATGGTAGAAAATTTCAACTATACACTGATCATAAACCTCTAGTTTATATTCACAACTGTAAAGATATAAATTCCAGAATGATGAGATATCGTCTACAGCTCGAAGAGTTTGAATATGAAATCATTCATAAAAAAGGTGATCAAAATACAAACGCTGACTGTGTTAGCAGAATTGCGAAAATGACTCTTCGATCTGTTACAAAATCCTCTTCTACTTCTTCTCAAAATTCGTCATTTTCATCATCTCCTATATCGTCTGCAAGTACCAATTCTTTTCCTACATCGTCAGTTCCTAATTCTTGTTCATCATCACCAACAGGTACAAATTTGTCTTCATCGCCAATTACTAATTCTTGTCCATCATCAATAAATTCAAATTCGTCTTCTAAATCTTCAACTTCTAATTCTTGTTCAAAACCAATTTCTAATTCTTGTACAAATTCTATAAATACAAACTCGTCTCTAACATCGTCTTATTCCAATTCCAGTTCCAAATCATTAAATACCAATTCTTGTTCAAACGCTACTAATTCTTGTCCCACATCTTCTAATATTGATCCAGAAGCCTTTCCTTCATCCATAAATTCTAATTCTTCATCTTCGCGTCTTCAAACATCTTCAAAAACAAACTCCAATTCTTGTTCAACGTCTTTAGCCAAAACTACTAACTTTTCGACTTTTCCTTCGGCAAAACAAGACCTATCAGAGAACGATATAAAAACCATTCTCAAGGAATTCCACTCAAATCCTATAGGTGGACACTGTGGTGTCAACAGAACCTTCAAACGGATTCAATTATATCACAAATGGAAGAATATGTTCCGAGATATAAAAAACTACATAAAAAACTGCGAAGTCTGTCAGAAAAACAAGGTAACAAAGTACACGATGGAACCAATGGTCATAACATCAACCGCTAAGGAACCATTCGAAAAAATTTCCACCGATATCGTTGGTCCATATCCTATGACCAACAATAAAAACAGATACCTCCTAACATTCATTGATGACCTCACGAAATACACCGATGCTATACCAATACCCAACCAAGAGGCGAACACAATCGCCGAGGCATTCGTCAAGGAAATAATATTTCGATATGGCACACCCAAATACGTGTTGTCAGATCAAGGCCAAAATTTCCTTAGTGAAATATTCAAAAATGTATGTAAGCTTCTTAAAATTAATAAACTCCAAACTACTGCATACCGACCACAATCAAATGGTTCTTGCGAAAGAAGCCACAGAAACTTCGTTGAGTATCTTCGTTGTTTTATCAACAAATCTCAAGATGATTGGGATAGCTGGATAAAATATGCCGTTTTCGTCCATAACACGACCCCGAATACTTCAACGTCATTTACTCCGTTCGAACTCATGTATGGTAGACAGGTTGAACTTCCTTCTAGCGTAACAAAAAATCCTGAAATTTGTTACAATTACGACCTTTACGCCAATGAACTTAAATCAAGACTTCAACACTGCCATAAGATAGCAAGAGACAAACTGCTCAAGAGTAAAGAATCCTCAAAACTACAATACGATAAAAAACAAAACCCTGTCGATTTTCAAATAGGAAACCTAGTTTTACTCAAAAATGAAAGCAATCCCAAAAATACAAATAAAAAATTACTTCCCCTTTGGTCAGGCCCATACGAAATCATATATACGTCAGGAGTAAACTCAAATATTAAAATAAAGAACAAAATAACAAAAGTTCATAACAACAGACTAAAAATTTATTCAACCTAACTAATTTACCTCAATCTCAATATTCCTTTCAAGAAATGGATAAACTTTTAATTGTGACTCTCATCTACAACCTAATCTTGATCTCCCAAACGAATATACATAACAACGAGCAACTATATGAAATCATCGACTTGCAAAACAAAACAGGGCTGTACTACGAATACGTTGGTAATCTTAAGCTTTTTTCTAATCAATGGAACTTAGTCATTCTACTAACCTTACCGAACTTAACTTACAATATAATTCTATCTTACTAACCTATAACAAAATTCTATCTTCATGCAAACAACTTCTTTCTTCTCACGAATACCTATCCCAATGCGAATCTCTTCCTACCCTTTCTACTATGGTACTTGATCGAATAAAATCACAAGACCAAATTATTAATAAATACTTAGGAACCACTATAAAACCTAGACTGCAAAAGAGAGGATTAATAAATGCTATTGGTTCTATATCCAAGCAACTATTTGGTACCCTCGATGACGAAGACGCAAAAACCTTTACTCATCATATAAACAAACTTAAACAACAACAATATTACGAATCCCAATTACATGAAAAACAAATTTCAATATCGAAAAATATCATCCATCAATTAAACCTTACAAACGACCAAATTATTAAGATAGAAGAAAAAATTGAAGAAACCAGTAAAATCATTAATCAAGTGAGCAAAAACTCAAATAGTAACAACGTAATAAATAAATCCTTTCTTCAACTAAACGAACTTTTTACGATGTTCAACTCCTTATCAGAATATTATTATTCAACCAAAGATCACCTCCTTGATGCTTTTTACTCCCCAGCTCATGGAAAACTTCATCCATACCTTACTGACCCTTCTAAACTCACCGAAGAAATTAAAAAGATACAATTACTCCTTCCAGAAGAAAATCGCTTACCACTTCCTTTACAAGAGCAATATATAGACACAGTCTTTAATCTCTTAGAAACTCATGTTTACTATATTGACAACCAAATTAATTTTGTATTAAGAATTCCTCTTACTTCTTCAAAAAACTATAACGTTTATAAAATGACTAGCATACCAAATCTCATCAAAAACAAAACCTATGCAATTATAATCCCCGAAAAACCTTTTCTTATCGTAGACTCAGAAAAACAATCGTATTTCCTCTTTGATAAACATGACTTAGACAGATGTCAAACAACTACAAAAAATAATTATCTTTGCGAGAGAAACGCGCCAATCCTATTCACATCTTCAAGCAATGCCTGCGAACTGAATTTACTTTCTATTCTGCCAAGTGAAATCAGTAATTGCAATATTAAAGTAATGCAAATACATCACCCAATTTTCCTTCAGCTAGCAGACTCCAACTCTTGGATTTTCGTTTCCCCAAATCCAGAAAACCTTATGATTAAATGCCAAAACCTTAACTCTCAAATCAAATTAAATGCAACTGGTATTCTTAAGATCCAACCGAACTGTATAGCAAATACAAGATACCAATCTAAAAGGGGATAAGTTAACTCATACCTCTTCTGTACAACACCCAATCCTTACCCCGGGTGCATCACCTACCTATATCAAACCCTACAGGTTGCCGGAAGCACAAAGATTAGAGGTTGACAAACAAATCCACGAGATGATGGACGATAATATAATCCAGCCATCGAATAGTCCGTGGAATTTTCCTCTTATCGTTGTCCCTAAAAAACCTGATAAAGATGGTAATAAGAAATGGAGAATCGTCGTCGATTTTGGCAAACTCAACGACAAAACTGTCGGTGATGCATTTCCATTACCCAACATAACTGATATTCTAGATCAGTTGGGAAGTTCAAATTTTTTTTCTACTTTAGATCTCGCCAGTGGATTCCATCAAATCCAAGTTAAACCGGAAGATAGAGAGAAGAGCGCTTTCTCTTCACCTTTTGGTCATTACGAATTCATTAGAATGCCTTATGGATTAAAAGGTGCCCCAGCCACCTTCCAACGGTTAATGAATAATGTATTGACTGGTCTTCAAGGTATAAAAACTTTCGTTTACATGGATGACATCGTGGTCTATGGTAAAACCTTAGATGAACACAATTTGAAATTAAAAGAAATCTTTGAACGTCTCAAAATACATAATCTTAAATTGCAACCCGAAAAATGCCAGTTTTTGCGAACGGAACTCACTTACCTAGGACACGTGATAAATGAATCAGGTATCAAACCTGATCCGCAAAAAATCGAATGCGTGAAGAATTTCGCTCAACCCAAAAATCCCAAAGAAATAAAAAGCTTTCTGGGACTCGCTGGATATTATCGCCGTTTCATAAAAGATTTTGCAAAAATTTCCAAACCCCTTACTAATCTTTTACGCAAGGATGTTCGTTTTGACTGGACTCCTCTTTGTTCAAATTCCTTTCATGAATTAAAAGAAGGACTAATTAATCCACCCCTTCTTCAATATCCTGATTTCACCAAAAACTTTATCTTAACAACGGATGCTAGCGATGTAGCTATTGGTAGTGTCCTTTCGCAAGGTGAAATTGGTAATGACCTTCCTATATCTTATGCATCACGAACTCTTAATAAAAGCGAAAAAAATTATTCTACTACTGATAAGGAACTTTTAGCTATTGTTTGGTCAGTCAAACATTTCAGACCTTATCTGTATGGTAGAAAATTTCAACTATACACTGATCATAAACCTCTAGTTTATATTCACAACTGTAAAGATATAAATTCCAGAATGATGAGATATCGTCTACAGCTCGAAGAGTTTGAATATGAAATCATTCATAAAAAAGGTGATCAAAATACAAACGCTGACTGTGTTAGCAGAATTGCGAAAATGACTCTTCGATCTGTTACAAAATCCTCTTCTACTTCTTCTCAAAATTCGTCACCTTCATCATCTCCTATATCGTCTGCAAGTACCAATTCTTTTCCTACATCGTCAGTTCCTAATTCTTGTTCATCATCACCAACAGGTACAAATTTGCCTTCATCGCCAATTACTAATTCTTGTCCATCATCAATAAATTCAAATTCGTCTTCTAAATCTTCAACTTCTAATTCTTGTTCAAAACCAATTTCTAATTCTTGTACAAATTCTATAAATACAAACTCGTCTCCAACATCGTCTTATTCCAATTCCAGTTCCAAATCATTAAATACCAATTCTTGTTCAAACGCTACTAATTCTTGTCCCACATCTTCTAATATTGATCCAGAAGCCTTTCCTTCATCCATAAATTCTAATTCTTCATCTTCGCGTCTTCAAACATCTTCAAAAACAAACTCCAATTCTTGTTCAACGTCTTTAGCCAAAACTACTAACTTTTCGACTTTTCCTTCGGCAAAACAAGACCTATCAGAGAACGATATAAAAACCATTCTCAAGGAATTCCACTCAAATCCTATAGGTGAACACTGTGGTGTCAACAGAACCTTCAAACGGATTCAATTATATCACAAATGGAAGAATATGTTCCGAGATATTAAAAACTACATAAAAAACTGCGAAGTCTGTCAGAAAAACAAGGTAACAAAGTACACGATGGAACCAATGGTCATAACATCAACCGCTAAGGAACCATTCGAAAAAATTTCCACCGATATCGTTAGTCCATATCCTATGACCAACAATAAAAACAGATACCTCCTAACATTCATTGATGACCTCACGAAATACACCGATGCTATACCAATACCCAACCAAGAGGCGAACACAATCGCCGAGGCATTCGTCAAGGAAATAATATTTCGATATGGCACACCCAAATACGTGTTGTCAGATCAAGGCCAAAATTTCCTTAGTGAAATATTCAAAAATGTATGTAAGCTTCTTAAAATTAATAAACTCCAAACTACTGCATACCGACCACAATCAAATGGTTCTTGCGAAAGAAGCCACAGAAACTTCGTTGAGTATCTTCGTTGTTTTATCAACAAATCTCAAGATGATTGGGAAAGCTGGATAAAATATGCCGTTTTCGTCCATAACACGACCCCGAATACTTCAACGTCATTTACTCCGTTCGAACTCATGTATGGTAGACAGGTTGAACTTCCTTCTAGCGTAACAAAAAATTCTGAAATTTGTTACAATTACGACCTTTACGCCAATGAACTTAAATCAAGACTTCAACACTGCCATAAGATAGCAAGAGACAAACTGCTCAAGAGTAAAGAATCCTCAAAACTACAATACGATAAAAAACAAAACCCTGTCGATTTTCAAATAGGAATCCTAGTTTTACTCAAAAATGAAAGCAATCCCAAAAATACAAATAAAAAATTACTTCCCCTTTGGTCAGGCCCATACGAAAGCATATATACGTCATGAGTAAACTCAAATATTAAAATAAAGAACAAAATAACAAAAGTTCATAACAACAGACTAAAAATTTATTCAACCTAACTAATTTACCTCAATCTCAATATTCCTTTCAAGAAATGGATAAACTTTTAATTGTGACTCTCATCTACAACCTAATCTTGATCTCCCAAACGAATATACATAACAACGAGCAACTATATGAAATCATCGACTTGCAAAACAAAACAGGGCTGTACTACGAATACGTTGGTAATCTTAAGCTTTTTTCTAATCAATGGAACTTAGTCATTTATACTAACCTTACCGAACTTAACTTACAATATAATTCTATCTTACTGACCTATGACAAAATTCTATCTTCATGCAAACAACTTCTTTCTTCTCACGAATACCTATCCCAATGCGAATCTCTTCCTACCCTTTCTACTATGGTACTTGATCGAATAAAATCACAAGACCAAATTATTAATAAATACTTAGGAACCACTATAAAACCTAGACTGCAAAAGAGAGGATTAATAAATGCTATTGGTTCTATATCCAAGCAACTATTTGGTACCCTCGATGACGAAGACGCAAAACCTTTACTCATCATATAAACAAACTTAAACAACAACAATATTACGAATCCCAATTACATGAAAAACAAATTTCAATATCGAAAAATATCATCCATCAATTAAACCTTACAAACGACCAAATTATTAAGATAGAAGAAAAAATTGAAGAAACCAGTAAAATCATTAATCAAGTGAGCAAAAACTCAAATAGTAACAACGTAATAAATAAATCCTTTCTTCAACTAAACGAACTTTTTACGATGTTCAACTCCTTATCAGAATATTATTATTCAACCAAAGATCACCTCCTTGATGCTTTTTACTCCCCAGCTCATGGAAAACTTCATCCATACCTTACTGACCCTTCTAAACTCACCGAAGAAATTAAAAAGATACAATTACTCCTTCCAGAAGAAAATCGCTTACCACTTCCTTTACAAGAGCAATATATAGACACAGTCTTTAATCTCTTAGAAACTCATGTTTACTATATTGACAACCAAATTAATTTTGTATTAAGAATTCCTCTTACTTCTTCAAAAAACTATAACGTTTATAAAATGACTAGCATACCAAATCTCATCAAAAACAAAACCTATGCAATTATAATCCCCGAAAAACCTTTTCTTATCGTAGACTCAGAAAAACAATCGTATTTCCTCTTTGATAAACATGACTTAGACAGATGTCAAACAACTACAAAAAATAATTATCTTTGCGAGAGAAACGCGCCAATCCTATTCACATCTTCAAGCAATGCCTGCGAACTGAATTTACTTTCTATTCTGCCAAGTGAAATCAGTAATTGCAATATTAAAGTAATGCAAATACATCACCCAATTTTCCTTCAGCTAGCAGACTCCAACTCTTGGATTTTCGTTTCCCCAAATCCAGAAAACCTTATGATTAAATGCCAAAACCTTAACTCTCAAATCAAATTAAATGCAACTGGTATTCTTAAGATCCAACCGAACTGTATAGCAAATACAAGATACCAATCTTTAAACTCCAAAACAAATTTCGAAACAATTACTAATCTCAATTTTATTTCATCAAATCCTAACCTTTCGTTTAACATAACACTACCACAATTTGAGAAAATTCCCAGCTACGTGACAAAATCTTTTAATATACATAATCAAATTGATGAACTTAGCTCCATCAGTAAAGATATAGAAAATATAAAAAATTCCCAGATCATATATCCAAAAGTCGATCACGGAAGTAATAATATGATAGTCGTGTTCCTTCTTACAATGTTTTCCGCCATACTTATGGTCATAATTATACTACTCATGCGAAATATGCGAAATATAAAAAAAACTTCCGTAAATACTCAAATATCGAATTCCATGCCATTAGAAGAAATTAAAATCTCGAATCCAGTCCAAACCATAGAACCAATTCCAGAACCATTACCAACACCTACACCTCGTTTAGCTCCATCTAACCTTTCTCGTTCACTTCCAATCTTCTAAAGCCGAAACTCACACCATTCCAAGGTATAAGTTTCGTTCTTAAGGGGGGAGGTGTTGTAAAGTACGTACCTTACAACTTTCTCTTATCATTTCCCCTTATCATTCCATCCAACTAAGCCCATACTTACTTCAACCCATTGCAACTTCAAATTCCCACAGTCATTATTTCCTTTTGATTGACCAATATTCCATATTCATCATTTACTTTAATTGCCCAACTACAAACCACTTCAAATTCCCATATCATCATTTTCATTTTCTATATCCAACGATCAATGCACTCCCTTACTTTTCCAACCTATTAAACGTGCATTGATCCCAAAACCCATTTCATTGCCCAACTCTTCTAAATCTCCATATCATTATTTTATGTATCCAACGATCAATGCACTCCCTCACTTTTCAACATATTAAACGTGCATTGATCTCAAAAACCCAATCGCAACTGTGACCAGGCACATTTGTGCTCATGTTGCATATTTTTTCCGGTTTCGAGTCGGGTAGCGAGGCAGACATCGGACACTGTTGTTTTCGGACTGTCGTCGATAAGGTCGCATAATCGCATACTAATTCTTTATTTTCTATTTTTTTTCCATATCTTACGAACAAAGAAAAAACTCCAAGTAATTTCTTTCTTAAAAAAAAGGAAGTATATTATATAAATACGAGTATATTTGGAAATTAGATAATAAGTAAACAAATAATGTAAAAGATAAACAATAAACTAAAAATACAAATAGAAAATACATATACAAGTTTCGTCTAATTTATGTGGCACATAAGACTATAACACTAAAAAGGTAAGACCCCTTTCGAGGATCGTGCTTCTCGAATCAAAAGAATAAAAAGCACAACACTTGATAAATTTTCTAACTCGTAATTATTCTTACCCACGGCTTTAACTATTCTGCATTTCACGAATTTCGGACATAATTTGGCAGATAAATATTTGGAAGTATCACTAAGGACGAAATTGCGTCTATAGACTTCTTGTCCAGGAACGTATTGTACGTTCCGGCTCCTTAAATTATATACTTTGTCGGTTTTCTCTTTGGCCTTTAATATCCCGTCTTTGATCCTATCGCGAATGCAGTGTAGGCGGTCCTGTCTAAACAGAATCAATAGCTCGCCATCATCAACCCTACTTAACTTCTGAGTCAATTCATATCCGCTTCCGTGAGTCATCATATTTATGCCAAACAGGGTAAAATATGGTGATACACCGATAGCCGAATGAATTGAACTCCTTAACGCGCATTCAATGTCACTAATGTGCATGTCCCAGTCCCGCTGGTCTTCTTACCTAAGATCGTATCGCCGCCAACAGCGTTCGATTTACCCTTCCCGATGCGTTGGATTGTGGTGAGTAATTAGCCGTTCGGAAATGCCGAATGGATTATCTGTGGCACCCCAAAAGCATTGAAAATGTCGTTACGGAGAAACTTAATGACACTACTAGTATTGGCTGATTGTAAGGGTTTCAGGAAAACATACTTCGACAAATGCTCTAACACCACAAAGACGTAAGCATTTCCGGACCTGAATCTTGGGTACGGCCCCAAGAAATCAACATATAATTTTTGAAACGGACGATCGACACTGAAGCTATTGGCAATAGGAGGACGTAAAATTTGACTAGATGGCTTACACTGTTTACATATTGCACATTTTGAAACAAACTCTTTAATTTGAACAGTCATGTTCGGCCAGTAAAAATATTGGCGAATACGATGAAGTGTTTTCGCGACGCCTCCATGGGCGGTCAGACCGGACGGTATCCACAATCTCCAATTGTGTTCATACAATGCCTTGTCATTGATCGCGAAAGAGCGCTTGTAGACAAAATTGTCTTCTATTTTCAGATCGGGCAATTTCTCACGATTTGACTTGTACTCGTCCGACTGGAACTCCTCTGAATTCAAATCAATTATCGGAGCAATGTTTCCGATCTCCATACTGTCGACGTGTGCACGAGAGAGCGTGTCCGGCACGACATTTAGCGTTCCTTTGCAATGCTCTATGTCAAAGGTATACGCTTGTAAGTCCAAACTCCATCTGGCCAGCATCCCACTCAAGTCTTTCATCGTCATCAACCACTTGAGGCTGGAGTGATCGGTGATGACTGTAAAGTCCATACCCTCGACATAGGACCTGAACTTTTTGACTGCAATTTCTGCCGCCATACACTCTCTCGGTCACACTATAATTCCTCTGACAGGAATTCAATCTTTGAGAAAAGTATGAGATCGGAACTTCCCCTCCTTCATCATTCTTTTGAAACAAAACTGCACCGATTCCGGAGTCCGAAGCATCACATTGGATATAAAATCGCTTCTTAAAGTCGGGATGCGAAAGAACAGGCGCAGTAGTAAGAACACGTTTCAACTCCTCAAATGCTCTTACGGCCTCATCCGTCATTTTGAACTTGGCGTCCTTTTTTTGAGTGTGTCCGTTAGAGGTGCGGTCAAGCTGGAAAAATCCTTGATGAACCTCCTATACCACCCCGCTAGACCAAGCACAACCCAAAGGGCATTACTTTAACCTGTATAAGGGTCTCCCCGGTACCGCAAATGCAGTTTTTTCTCTACTCTCCTTCGCCAGCGGTATTTGCCAAAACGCTTCCTTCAGATCTACACTACTAATAAAGTAGGTAATGAGTAGCCGGCTGATAAGCCCTTCCATATGAGGAAGAGGGTTCGCGTCCTTTTTACTCAACGCATTGACCCTACGCGAATCCAGACAGAAGCGATACTTCATAGTACCGTCCCCTGCTGGTTTCTAGATAAGGACAACGGGTGAGCACCAAAGACTCTCACTCTCCTCAATAACGCCGAGCTTAATCATCCGGTCTACTTCTTGATATAATAGGGCTTGTACCGCCGGCGCAACAGGGTAGTGTCGCTGCTTGACAGGCTCCGCGTCTCAAGTATCGATGACATGTTCCATCAACGATGTTTTTCCGAGGCCATGTCGATCATAATCAAGTAACTTCTGCCTGACCGTGTCCAACTCCGATCGCTGTTCTGATGTTAGTTGGTAAGCATCTAACAGATCTGCTTCGTCCTCCAGAAATGAAACAGAGCTAATGACATTTTGTGCAATCTCAAACGCCTTCCAAAAATCTACGCCTAAATATAGTTGTTGTTCTAAATTTGGTACAAGATAAAACGTTATAACCCTTTCGGTGTTTTTATAGATTACAGCTGTTTGGACTTTTCCTATTATGCACTGGGATTTGCCATCAGCGGTCTTAACCCCCGCTTTGTAAGGCAGAATTGTTGTTTAGCTGCCTTCACCAGGTCCAGGCTCCCTTTTCCTAAGATGCTCACGCTGGCTCCACTATCTAATAACCCAAGGATATCTTTACCTCCAATACCAACTCTTGCATAAGGTCTAGGGTCTGTATTCAGATCCAACACTGTCGACGAAATATTTTTTTTTGTTTCCCTTCTAAGTTTAAATCTGCCTCTTGTTTTCAGAATTCTCTTCGTAACCCCTTTACTCGTTCCTTCAAAAATTCCCTTTCTAGCCAACTCATACTCTTTTATTCTTACATGCAGTGGTTTTCTTACGGTGGTATTTATTATGTCCTTTGTCGCCCCTCCTTTATCACGCTCTAATATCTTAATATTTTTATTCTTCAAAGTAGGTTGCTCTATTCTTTGGATTGAAGGCGTAGTCTGATTGGAACACGATTCCCCCACAGACTTCGTATTCCTGAACCTGTTTTCCGGATTACATTTCTGGCATCGTGGAGTAATAACACCTTCCAACCCACACCGGTAGCAAAACATATTTCTTGTCGTTGATGGACAATCCATGAACGAGTGGCCTTGCAGCCTACAATTCCAACACGTCATGAATTTGGAATCAACCAACTTACGAGAAGTCCTCGGTCGAGCTCCTGTCTGTTGAAACGCCGCGAGCTGCTCATCGCTGAACGACCTCTGCTCGGCCTCCATCTCCAGGTCATTGGCCACGTACCGAGTATTTGGCCTATACGGTTTCGGAAATTCGTGATCCCTACCCGGGAAGGCATATTCGGCATCCTTACAGGCCCTTCGCAACTGATCCAGCGTATAAATGGCTTGCGGAGATACAAACTGGCTCAGCTTTTTATTCAAATTCCGCTTCAAAATCCGAACTAGCTCCGTTTCTGGAATCTGCACCCTGAGCTGGCACCTAAGCCTGTTCACTGCGGCAAAATACTCATCACAGGTTTCTCCAGCGCCGTGCTAGCGGTCCATCATGTCCCTCATTATTTCATAATCGGACTTCGAATTCCGAAATTGGCGCATTAATGCGTCCCGTAGCATTGGCCAGTCGGGTCGATAATGGGACCGCTGGAATTGCCAATACCATTCCTGAGCAGCGCCAGAGAGCAGAAGATAAAAATCAGTACTGGCTGTGCAGAGTTTCCAACCGGAACACAAAATCCTCTACACATCGAAATTTAACCCCCATTTATTCACTTTAATAGGAGTCCTGCCGTTCAAATTCAAAAAAGTGCGAGTTGACGTGCTGCTGAGGCAGGCACCCGCCATAAGGGTTTCGCGCTCCACCATTTGCTTCCTGATAACTAGCCAGCCGGCATCCTGTGCTATCAGGTTTTCGCTCGCCCTCGGGTATATGCCCCAATCCTATCGGATTTCCCACAGGCACAAAATTACTGGCCGCTGGATCCAGTTGCGACCTCTTACTTCAGGCGCTCGGTGTGTTGCCGTGCTCAATGTCTCCGTCATGTCATTAAATTGTTTCTTCATTTAAAATCTCAGGGACTCGGACAATTGGCTTCTAATGGCCGTAGTATAGCGCTCGCAAGAGGTACATACAGCTGAGTTAATAGCCGCTATAAGTTCAGCCGATACCCCCATATCGACTCGGCCTTCGGATACTCCAGGCCGTCCCTGAGTTGACAAGACTCCCTGATGATTGGAGCCCTCTGAAACAAACTTGTCGATCCCTACTGTGTCTAAGTGACGGCCTTGTTCACCAATTGCTCTGGTTCCGGCATAAGTTAAGTCGATATAGGCTGGTGAAGTTAACGAATCAGCTGAACTTCCAGCACGACAGTTTGGCCTCGAAATCGCCGGTGGAGGAATCGTGAACATCGGCGGGATAATACCTGTCCCAACTACAGGGTTATAAAATCTAACTCCTACAATAACAAAAAAGCTTATTTACCTATCAACTTACAACCTAACAAATATTTACTTCTTATTACCTATAAAAATACTCTAACTCTATGTATATATACATATATATATACATATATATATATATATATTTTATTATTATTATTTTTTTCTAACTAATTTAATACTTATTCTAATCCTAATACTTAATTCTTTATCTCCTATACTAAAAACTATTAAACTACTTTACTATACGACACTTATTTTTGACTAATTCGATTCTCCTAATCTGTATATTTATTTTCAAACTACGCAATATATTCTTAAAATTGTTACTGAAAATGCCTATTTTTGTTCACTCGTTAGTAACTGGTTTACTGGTTTACGTTACCTTTTTGTTTTGTATGTAATACGGGAGTGCTTCGGATAGCCTTGAACAGAAGTTTATTTTTTTCTGATACAGTGAGGATGTGACATAACGGCCGGCACTGAACTAAAAAATTTCATCCAATGTGTGGCAACCAATCAAAGTACACACAACATATATACATACACCCATGTTTCACCCGTTCCTGCTGTCGGATTCGAAATTCTTCGACGTGATTGATTGGGCTTTCTGACGAGCTATCCCAATCAAGACTAACGTTTCCTTTCGTCTCCGACCGCAGTAACCAATGAAACTTAGACAGGACTTAAATCACCCCCGCCATCGAACTTCATCAATCTACTTTCTGGTTGCATCCGCCGGCAACATCAAAACCCTTTGTCGCTTTCCTAATCACGACTTACAATTTGTCTCGATGATGCCAACGTCTACACCCAGAAAGTGACTTAACAACACAATATTGACATACACAACACATTCATTCGAATCGTACGTATGGGCGCCATTTGTAACGGGGCAAAAGGATGGGGGCCTAAGGATTGGGATTGGAACTGGACAGGAACTTGAAATCGAAGGGAACGGGGCCGGAAACGAAAATATCGAAAATGGGGTGGGTCGGGATAGGACAGGAAGGGTTTGAATGCTTAGCGGAAAGGGCGATGGCATGCTGGTGTCGCGCGGCTTAGCTAGCCGGATATAGGGGGGATCTTGCCCTCCCGCTAAACCTCACCACGCTACAAAAAAAATTCATCATGCCAAAAATCTTACCGATCCCTTTTACCTGGTTGCCACTGTGGATGTCACATCGGTCGGGTAGTACACCGATGGGCCGTGCCCTCGCCACTCCTGGAATCTGGGGGCCGATGTTTCGTCAGATTCCCCTTACGCTCTTACCTCGGCCGTCACATCACATCCCTCCGTTCTTTATCCGCTCTTTATCCACACCCCCTGAAATTTTAAACCCCTAAAATATAATCTTAGGACTCTTAGGAATCCATTAAAAGCCTAAAGTGGCGTGGGTCACAAAACGTCTAATCATTTTATTTATCATTATACTAAATTACATTAAGGACGTTTAAAATACATTTAAATTTTCAAGTTCGAAGTATATTAACGTTGCAAAAAAAACTAGAGATATTTTGGGAACGTTATAGTTGAAAGTTGAGATCGTTACGTTGAATAATAACAAAACCAAAACAAGAAAGCAACATATAAAAAGAGAAACGTTAAAAGTATGTATACATTTATTTAAGAGGCAGAATTGCGCCGGCAGGAAGCTCAAATCATTGGCGGTTCTCTAAGCCTCACGCAATGCGGTTATGTTTTACTTGATAAAATTTTTTTTTTTAGTCCCGAACTCGGTTCCACCCTCGACCCTTACGGAGAGACACCTCTTGTCTCTTTTAACTCGATCCCTACCTAAAGAACGCTCTGTAGGTGGTCGCACCTTTTGGTGCCTCTTCGCGTCGCGTATTTCAAAGGGGGAAACCCGCTTCAGACTGTCGACTTGCGGTTTCAGCGATACGTTTCCCTTCACCACCTTTCTCTCATCTTTCACAAAAATCAATAATAATAATAAATAAATACAAAAAAATAAAATTAAATGGTATCAAGGCAAGAGGGGTGTTAATGAATTAAATAACAAAAAAAAACGGAAATGGAAAAATTTTAATTCGAAATTTAACTTTACTGATATGCCAACGACCAAAAATAATATCCCTCTAAAACTACGCAAGTTCTCATCGCAGGAGGAAATGTGAATATGGTTCTTCTTTCGGTTATTAAATGGTTAGTTTCTCCGGTAATAGGGTAACGTACACTTAGATCGGCTTGCTATAATATTATAAAAAAAATTAAAGATTTTCTTTCAGCGAGTTGGTGCAATTTTAAAATTATTCTCGCTTACATCCCGTAACTCCGGATAGTAAAAAGGCGGGTGCAGAATTTTAAAATTTAGACGGGAATTCGAAAAAAACGCTCACAGTTTTATCTAAAAAAAAAACGACAACTATACAAAAATGCAAGAAAAATTTAAAGGCACTGTCAGTTTTTATTACTTCTAATTGAAATTAAATGTAGGTATTATAATTTTTCAAAAAAAACAATCCCGCACTTCGCGAACTATGTGGACCGTATCCTAATAAGATTTTCTTTCTACTAACCCTACATGCAATACCAATACCTACAATTACCTATCCTACATTTTCTTTGTCCATCCATGTAAATGAGAGCCGTTTGGTTTCGATTCCTTTTGCCATTTACTGAAGGAGCACTCCCTCCATGGAACCCCCTGCACGAATAGCAACATTCAACCACTACGTTCCACACCTCCACCAACCAATAATCTCATATCCAAACCAATTTTATAATTTCCCCAATATACCTTGCCTGAATGCGTTCGCTCATAGTGAAGGAAAACAGCTGTGCTGTCAATTTGGCAATTTTGTTTTTTGTGAATTTAGAATTTGGAATTATTATTTCTAATTTTCCTTAAGATTTAGAACAAAGTTGGAATGCGAAGATAAGGTGGACAAAATTAAACACAAAAAGGTGAAACAAAAAGCTGAACAAAACGGTGACACAACCATTTCTGAGCAGTTATTTTACAAACCCAGCTGACAGGACAACGAAACCGGATGGATACCCAGGCTCGCCCCTGCAACACCTTGACGAGCACACCCGTTCGCACTATGGAATCGGACCCTACCATGTAAGTCGCTGGCCACCCTCTCATAGGCACGAAGTGAAATCCGAAAGGATTTACGACATGCCCACCCGATATTTTCGTCGGATATTTTTTTCTTTTTTATTGTTGGTATCCGCCGAGTGGACATGCTGGTGAAAGGCCAGCGCATGCGCCATACCGGACTACTCCACTTCAGGCGGCCGTAACAGCTTTTTTGAGAAAGTTATTTGAAATACTATTTTCTGTAGATGAATCCGAATTATCCCATGCCATTATTGTTTTGTAAACCTCAAGATGAGATTGGTTCAAAGTAAAAACTGTTTGAATAAAAACCTTAATTGAAATAAGTATCTGAGCAAGTTCTATTGTTTATTCCAGCTTCAGAATGTGTATCGAAAGGTACTTTGGTAAAAAATCATTAAATAATTTAGCAATTTCAGAAAAGTCAACAACACTCGAAATTCTATCCATCAATTTTACTGGAGAGCCAGAAGATACATTTCTATCAAACAATTCATTTACTATCATCCAATTACCTAGAGCATTATGAAATTGTTTAATATAATAATTTTCTTTGCATACGGGCCTCAATACAAATCTCCTTGCATAAGAGCTCATAATTCATTCAAAAAATAATGTTGTTAGAGTGATTTTGCACTTACTCTTAATTTATTTTTGTTGTTTATCAATTTTTAAAGGTGCGTGGGCATACAAACCTTTAGTTTTTTTAAATTTGTTCTTTTTGGAACAAAATTTTTCTGAGCTTTGAAGAATAAACAATTCAGTATTTAAAAATATATATCAAAAGCTAAAGGGGGGTCAGATTCAAAATATACCTCTTACCAACTTTCTTGAATGAAGAGCGAATTCAGTAGACTGAAATTCGTTTTAGAGTGTTTGTGTTTGTCTTAAAAGAAACTTCTCTTACCGGGACTTTTTTGTTGTCATAAAGCCAAAAAACAAGCAAGTCATATGGTGATTTAAAACCTTTAACTCAGATATTGAGCTAGTGAGAGATATATTAGCCTAAATATGATCAATGCAGGTCCTGGACTTTGAGGTTATTCTAGTAGGGTCGTTGATACATGATTCAAGTCCATTAGATGACATCAACGCTTTGTAGTTTACCACAGACGAGTTTTCATTTTAAAAACCTAAGTAAATATATATCACCTACTAAAAATAGATTCTTTGCATTTTGATTACTTAAAATGTTAGAAAGCTCTTCAATAAAAACATCTTCACTAATAAAATAAAATCTGTAAAGACATAAATACTAATTTCTATGACTTGATAGTGAGAGAAATCTTTATCATATGACAACTTAATAAATCCAAGCTTAAACACTCACAATTTAATTATTCACTTATATACACAGGTACCACCCGACGCATAAGAATTATTACACTTTGCGAACAACTTATAACCGGAAATATTAAAAAACTGTTTTTCATGCTCAAAAATCCATATTTCAGTTAGAAAAATTACATCAGGCTTATTAACGAATAATTCAAAGGTAATCAAAAATAAATCAAAATTCTTTTTCAGGCTTCGAATGTTTTGTTGAACTATAAAAAAAATTAATTTTGATTTATCAGAATTAAAAACACTTTATTAAATTATTTAAATTTATTAAATAAATTATTTAAATAAATTATTTAAATTATTTTCCACATTTAAATTATTTTATTTAGATCTTCAAGTGAAGAAATGCTAATAATTTTAGCTCCTTCCTTTACCAGGCTCTATTTATATATTCAAGGTTGACTAAAATCTCGAGTTAGATTTTTTTCCAAATGCTAAAATTGTCTTTTAGTACAGTAGAATCTCGGAAGCATGAACGGTTCTATAAAATTACGTTTTTTTCCACCAAAGATGAACGCTTTATTTCCAATTTTATTTTATTTTGTATTTACTTGCCTTCAGTTCGTAGTGTTTGGTAATGGTGCCTGGTGGTACTTTAATTTTATTTATATTTAGCATATGTTTCTGCTGTCAAATAACACATTGCACTCTCTCCAAACGTCGTTTTGACAAATGAGAGTTCCTGGCTTGTTTTTAACAGTGAAGTGACTCGAAGATAAAAACATACCACTTCCATTTACAATTTATTTGCTTTAATATAAATGATTGTTCTCGGGTTAAGTGCTAAAAGTTTGTTTTTAATATCATTCATTGATCTCCTTTTTCTCCGATAGAGGAATGATTGCTCTGTGTGTACAAAAATTCAACTACCCTTAAACTTTGCTGCAGCTTTATTAATTTGTTTACGGGGCGTCCTCGTGTTTTTTTTTTGTAAATTCATTTTTATTTCATATTAACTTATAACTATCTTAAAGCTAGACAAAAATGTTTAAAACTAGCCTAATTATCAATAACTTACAACTAATTTACTGGCCCTTTACGGGCGCTCTAAACTAAACAGTAACTCTTAGAACTAATGTCTTTCGGCTAAAAACTATTTTAATTAAATCTAATTATTTTAGTTTATTTTTCAAGGAAACTTTAAAAAAACTTGGTATCTTATATTTTTTTTTTTTTTTTTAACTTATAAACTAAACCTAAATATAGATTAAAAATAATTAAAACTAAATAAAACTAACTTATGCTAACTAAAAATAACTTCAACTACTTAAAAAACCTAATAATACTTAAGACTACTTAAAAACTAAAAAAGCCACAGCAGCATTTTTTTTCGTTTTAAAAAAATTTTTTTTTCGTTTATTTTTTATATGTATGCAGACACACAGCAACATGCAACCCACCCATACATGTACATACGCACATACAAATACGTACGCACATACATGCACAGACACGCAGACACATGCACGTATGCCCCCGCATACATACATATTTTTAATTTTTTTTTGGTGCCACCCCGACTGTTCCCTATACCTAATTGACCTAAAACTATGTAAGTCGGCCAAGATATACCATCTTCATCGACTTTAAATATTATGATGCTGTTCAGAGAGCCACCAGAACTGGTTCTCCTTTTTCGCTCTATCCCTCCAATCCCGATCGGACAGAGTCCTACTGAACCGTAGTCGCTCTTTTCCACCTTGAGCGATGACGTCTCGACCATACAGGAGTCGCCTATCCACAGTTTTCCGGCTGACGTGGTAGATGAGCGGAACCGCCCCTCCATCCTGTATCAGCCCTCGACTGTCTAAATAGAGGAATGCCTCGGGAGGGATGTAACCACTTAACCGCGCACTCTCAAAATATTCGTTATTGGGGTAATAAGCCCCAAAAATTAAGCTGTTAGTTGAGGACATCGCTCTTGCAACGTGACCCCGAATCAGCTTGAACAAAAAAAATATATTCTGTTTATGTTGGCTCCGTTGTATAGAACCTGGTTGGAATAATATCTTATGTACTCCGACTCTGGTGTTCTGTGTAATCCAAGGCAACGTCTAAGACATTGCCTCTCAAACACCCGAATCTTTTCCATTTGAGATGGGGCAACGTTGAACCACACCGGGCATCCGTAGGCAATCATCGGCCTGATAAGGGCCATGTAGCAAATCACCTTCACCCTGCTGTCAATTCGGCTGCTATAAAACAGTCGTTTTGTCAAGGCAAAAGCTTCCCCAGCCCTGGCCAAAGCAGCACCTATATGTCTGTCGAAATACAGGTACTGATCCAACCAGATGCCAAGGTACTTTACTACACCTTTACTCGCCAGTGGATGTACATGTGGCCCTACGATCACCAGCTTGCGCCAGTTCTTTCTCGTATCCCTTGAGGCGCTAGGAAACGGAGTCCTAAACAAAATAGTTTCTGATTTCTGGAAGTTGATTTTCAACTTCCAGTCATCACAATATCGCTGAATCTTGTCGAAGTCACTCTGCAAGAGACTTTTGATGACCTCAACTGTATTAGCTGTTCTGTATGCAATTAGATCGTCGGCGTACGCAATTGCCTGAGTTAGACTACCTATCAGATCGCTGGTGTAAATGCTGAATAGAATCGGCGAGTTAACCGCTCCCTACTGAAGACCATTTTTAATATTAAAAACTGTGGTAGAAGTTACATTGCCACTCTTGACAACAAACTTTCTACCATTTAGCATGTCATAAAGCATATACAATAGAGGTTTACTTATACCTAGTCTGGTTAGCTTTAGATAGAGACCTTCTAACCATACGGTGTCGAAGGCCTTCTCCAAATCAACCAGATAGGCACCCGTACACTGCTTTAAGTTTTGTTCCATTGGATATCAGAAACTAGTTTAGACGCGGCATGAATTGTGTCACGTCCCGCCTTAAAACCGAGCTGATTATCCGGCATGATATTTTTGTCCTCCGCCCTCTTGAACAGGGCTCTATTAATAACCTTTTCAAATACTTTGCTGATACTCGGAAGAAGACTTATCGACCGCAGATTCGCCGGATTGGAGTTGTCCTTTCCCTTTTTTGGGAGAGGGTGCACTACAGCTGTCTTCCACCGCACTGGATAATATGCATTATTCAGCGCGTTGTTAAACAGTGTGGTATAAATGTCAACTGCTTCTTGAGGCAAATGTCGTAGTACAACGTTGGATATACCATTGACTCCTGCAGACTTATTTTTGTTTAATGAATCGAAGAATGAGCTAGAGCTCATTCTTCGAAATTAACAGGGGACTGGGCCCATTTCGGTCGGCGATTATGGCGTTTGCCAAATCTTCATCATTAAACCCGGTAAAACCAAGGTTCTCAGATCGCCATTCGCTTATATCGTTTCGGAGCCATAAGTGATGAAGCAGAGCTCTGTTCTCCAGGTCATGATTCGGGCAAATGCTAGCATTCACCTTGTACACTTGCTGGAAAGCAGCCCCCACAGCCTCCACCTTCTCCAGCGGATCTTCGATTATGAAGAGGTCATCGTCCAAGACGGCGTCATCTGGGTCTATGCCTGCTGTCAGAAGTACGTCTCTGTTTTGTGTCGTCCCCTGGAGCTTAAGACACGGAAGGTCGTTTTGATCTTTTCTTCTGTATATCTTATTAATTTGTGGGAACATACTCGGGTCGGTAGCGTTCACGGCCCGAATTTTGTTGTCCCAAAACAAATTAATGGACAACCTTTAATTTTCTTGGTTGATGTTTTTGATGGACGACTTCAGTGTTCTTATCTCCAGATCTCGTGTGTCAGTAAACCGTCTGTACAAGCGTTTTAGTCTTGTCAGTAAGCCACTTTTTTGTCTGTGTAGTGCATCAATTATCGCGTTACGGTACATGTCAGTTGCGTTACGTTCTTTGTATTTCGGTATTGTCCTGTTCATTGTTCGTTGAATTGTTTCGTCCATTTGTTCTAAGTATCTGACAATTTCAGTATCTGTCAATTTCAGTATTTGTCATGTTCCTGTCATTTGGTGGGGATATACCATTTGATCGTAATTTGCTCAATAAGACGTTCGAGAAGCGTGGCCAGCGCACCTTACTATTTGTAAGTATGCACCGGTACATACTCTCCAACTCCATAAGCGCGTTCGGAAGTTGTATTACGGCGGCGAGTCCGCAGTGGTCACTGTCGTATTCGATCGTTCTTAAACAATTTTTAGGCCGATGGCCCACGGTATCAGTAATTGTCAGTCTTGCGTCTTTTAACAATAGATCCAGATAGGCACCGCTTCTTGGAACCGATGGCCTGTCTGTAGCGAGAAGTTCAATGCGATTCTCCAGGTTGTATCGATCCATCCAATTATACAGATGGTTACCACGAGGATTTCTTATTTGATTTCCCCAATCTATATGTTTGGCATTCAAATCACCAGCCAATATGTAGTAGTTTTCTTCCGAGCTCAATCTTAAGCATTCAAAAAGCTTTTTAAGCTCTGTTATAAACTGTGTGGGCTGAGGTGTTTCCGGTGCATAGGCAGCGATCACATACATTTGCTTCCCCTGTTGGAGATGAATGCATATGGTGCATGCCTCTAACGTCCGAAATTTACGCACATCACTATTATATATTACCTTATGACTAATGCCTTTACGTATAAAGATTGCGACGCCCCCTCCTTGAGTAGAGTTGAAATAAGGCAAAAGGATAGGAGGTGGGAGTAGGTAGGTTGGACGTAGAAGCGGCGTTAAAAAAAAAACAAAAAAATTGAGTAGAAATATATGAGGATAGGAAGCGGGTAGGATGGGCGATGGCATCCTGGCGACGCTCGACTCAACTCGCTGGATTAGGGGGGGGGTCTTGCCCCCATAGCCAGACCTCGCCTATTCCAAAAAAAAAAAAAACAAAAATCATGCCAAAAAAAACTATAACTTAGCCACCACCAAATAGTCCACACTTCAGGAACGCTGCGGCTGATGATGCAGCTTGGCCTATACCCGCCCCACCTGGAATTCATTCGGCCCTAATCTCGAATTCCCCTTGAATTGAACAAGTAAGAAGGGAAGACTCCGCTTCTCCCGCCTAGCTCTAACTGTAGCGAACGGCTAGACCCCGATAAAATCGAGATCGTCATTCGCTTTTTGGCGGAGTTCATTTAAGAGCACCTGTGGTTCCGTGCAGGAATCTATGCCCTTCAAAAGGACCGTTTGAAATTTTTCGGTTTTAGGGGTGAAACTAAAGAATTCAGTAGTAGTTTCTTTTAGCAACTCTTTAATTTTTTTCTGCTGTTCCAGTGTGAAGCACTGGATAGCATGCCTATCGTCATTTAATCTTTTAATAGTAAAATTTTGACCTATGGTCAACTTACATAGATTTATGGTATCCTGTAACTCCATTTTATAAGTATTTATGGGTGTCACCTTTTCTTTTTTCGTAATCGGCGGCTGTGGCTGCTGCTGCTGACACTGACTTTTCTGCTGCTATTGATTCTGCTGCTTTTGAATCTGCTGCTGCTGTTTTTCTTGCGGTTGTTTCTGGGCTTGTGTCTGCTGCTGTTGCTGTTGTTGTTGTTTTTGCTGTTGTTGTTTTGGCTGCTGCTGTGGCTGTTGTTTTTGTAATTGTTCTTTTTTCTGTTGTTGTTCTTGTTCGTCGAGTTCTTTTAGTTGTTTCGGTCGGCGCGCTTCCTGGCTGGCCTTAACTTTACTTTTCAACTTTTGGATTTCTGCCTCCCTTGTTTCAATTTGAGCGATCATTCTTTGTTCCTCGTCCTCCTCAGATGACGCCTCTGATGTGGAGAGGTTCACGAAGGCAGTACTATCGCCCGTCGTGAAGTGCCCTTCTCCTTCCTCAGACATATATGCAATACCCTCTTCGGGTGAAGTGTCTAGCTGGGTTTGTCTTGCTGCCTCTGATGTCTCGTATATATCGGACGTATTCACCCCAGCTGGCAGCTTTGCTGAGGTGGCCGTGGATCTCCTCTTTACCAAATTTGGTGCGCACTTGATTCTCTTTCTGCGCTTTTGGTTAGCATCGGATGATGTTGCCGTTGTTGTTATTGCTGTTGATGTTGTTGCTGCAGAATCACTGCTTGTAATTGGAACATATTTCGATGTTCCCTCAGCTGATGCCATCGCTGGCCTCATTGGCCCTAGGACACCTTTCGATGCCGCTGTGCGTAAACTCCTCCTCCTTTGATTGTTTTCCCAACCAATAAAGTTTTCCACTTCAGGGTTGTGAAAAAAAGCAGCTAAAGTTCTGATGCCCTGCTGGGAATCGAACTGGCGACCTTCGGATTCTCGGTCGGCCACTCTACCATTGTGCTAGTGCACCACTTATGAAATCTTGATTTAATGTAAAACTTAAGCTCACACACGAAATTTAATTTGGAAAAACTGGGAAGCCGAACACGTGTTAACACCTCCACAGTACGAGATCGACTGACGCGGTGTCCTCGTCTTGAAGGTTAAGTACCATTGCTGTATATTTATTGTGGCGGTTATTAAATTCTTGTGAATTATGAAGTGAAAAGTCTGCATTTTCGTTTAGGTCCAGAAGGCCTAGACAGGTTTGTTTAGCAAATTCAAGCTTGTCTGCTTTATTGTCCGAAGAAAATGCATAACAAATGTTTTATCGTTAGATTTGTGTGACAAAACTTCAAAACTGTCTCTCAAGTGTTTCACAATAACTCTCCATAACGGCCAGGCGCTCCGAGAGTTGGGCATATTCGAATCGTAATAGCTGTATGTCGATTAAAATGATCGAAACGTCATCTTAAGTGGCAATATTTTTCAAATGTTCATTTAAACATTCATTAATCAAGGCTTTGATTTGAATAGCTTGTAGCGGTTTTGTACCCATTTCTACTTTATTGTTAGATACTGGTTTTATGAAAAGTGGTGAATTAACCAGTGAAATTTCGGATGCCTTGCTCTTTGTTTGCATAGAGATGTGACCGCTAATGCAGTCTTTCTGGTATCAGATTTTGAAAAGTAAATTCTCCTACCTTCTGGACTAGTGATAAGGATTCTTCAATTGTATAGTGTACCCACTGTTGGTACAACTAATTTAAGTTAAAAATTACTTTTTATTCATCCACTGCCAATGCGATGTAAACAGAAGGTTCTGTTTAAAAGCATTGGGATTTGTCAGCGCCTCGTGCGATATACTGCCTATGGATTTTCCTTTGGTTGACATTGCATTATTAGAGGGAATCTCCATTCAACTGCGACTGTGAGTGCATAAAGTGAAATTTGACGCTGCGTTGATAAAGTAGAATATTGAGCCGTTTTTGGGAAAGTCGAAAACCGTTAATAACAAAATATGTAAACAAAATTTTGGTCCAAAACGTAGACTCTACCAACAGGATTCCATACACTAATTGTTATCAATATCGTTAGAGCCGTTTTCGGGATAATTAAGATGGTAGAAAAATTTGTATGGCCAGTACCGTTATTTTTTGGGTCTAAAGCAACGATTCAAAAATCTATTTTAGACAATCACCTAAAACGCCTAAGCACCAAGTTTAAAAAGAATCCTTTCAGCCGTTTAGGCTGTAGATCGTTCTACAGACAGATGGAATTGCGGGAACCACTCTTTTGGTGTTCTCCATCATCGTAATGTCAAGTTTGATTAAAATCTCGAGTTCGATTTTTTTTCCAAATGCAAACCTTGCCCTGCAGTACCTATATCGCAAGTAAAAAAAGTTATGGGGTATAATATCAAGAAATTTAAAACAAAATTAAATATGTAAATAAGGGAGAACGAATCTGACTTAAACTGTTATACCAATTATGTTGTTAATTTCATTGAAATTGAAGTTAAAAAGACATATCTTAACTTTTCTATTGAAAGAGAATTCTGAGCGAATCAAACGAACATTAATGGGAAACGCATTATACAATCTAGGTGCTACCGATGTGTAAAATATAAAAAAGAGCTGAGAATTGTTAACTGAAATGTGAGCAAGAATCCTCTCACTACTGCGATTAAAAATATAAACACTTCTTAAATAAAAGATTTTTAGAACTTTATAATAGTAGAGATGTTTTAAAGGTGAAATATTAAAGCTGAAAAATAAAGGGAAGCTATGTTCAAGACCTGCCAAATTGTTCTTAAGATAGGTTTTTGAGAAACTTTTAGGATTGTAGGTAGTTTCTAAAAGTTCCACCGTACCAGACTATCCCATATTGTAGTTTCGATTGTATCAATCTATAATAAATCGTTTCCGACAGCAAATTGTTTTTAGATGATTTTATAAGTTGCAAATGCGTATTTTTAAAGAGAACAAGCATGAGCTTTCCAATTCGATTTACTATCTATTGTAAGTCCGAGACACTTGAATTCAGTGACATTTTCAATTAAGAAACATTTAGTTGAACATTTAACATCTGCATTAAAAGTAAGTTTTTGGCTTGACATTGAACAAGTATGAGAGTTCAACGAAGTATTTTTGCAGTCAAAGCAATGCTGAATGAGTTGTGGAGGATTATGTTCGAATAACGGCATTTTGAAAAACATAACTTTTGTTTTTTTCCACTTATGACGAATTGGGGCGGTTCAAAAACATGAACGCTTTATTTCCAATTTTATTTTATTTTGTATTTTCTTGCCTTCAGTTCGTAGTGTTTTATTTAAGCTACATGTTCTCCTCTAACTAAATTTGTATGCTTAAAAAGATGGCCATCTCGAAAAGATGAACGGGGCCTATTTTATACCTGTTTATCTTTCTGAGATTCTACTTTACTTATAATAAAAGTGAAAACAGTTTGTAGGCATTTTTGTAGAACAATATATACATCTCAAAATAAAAATGGGAACTTTACACAAATGTTTACCAGTTTTTATCCCAATCTAACCACAACCGAAAACAAAACGTGATCGATTTTCTCCTTCTTACTGAAATATATACCTACTACCAACATTAACATTACCTAAAAAAAAGACCAATCTAGTCTCTATAATTATTTTCCCAAAACCAAAAAAAAACTCACAGCAGATGAGCCAACAAAAAATATTCAACCAAATAACCAAAACTTTCGGCAAGAAAGTTGGACCAAAAAACAAATTCTGCTATATACGATTGACAACTTCACACTCAAATCACGATTCCATGACCTTACATAGAAACAAAAATTATTTCTAAGTAAAGCTTTTTTTATATATTTTCTATTATGGCCTTTTCGATTGGCCGTCCAGAACTGTTCTGACCAGCACAAAATGACAGTTGTTACTCTAAACAGAACAGAAAACGATTCTGGATTTCATTTCAGAATCGAAAACAGAATTACTAATACACTCACATAATTAAAATGTCAAAATCATCGGGTTGATTTGTTGTGTAATTTCGATGTTTTTATTGAATTTAACTACTTTTCTGGCAAAAAAACATAAAAAGAAGCAAGTTATAATTATTACTGATACAAAAAAATGTGTATCTACATTGAAATCAAGTGTTTTGGAAATTCGGTTTAGCCGATGTGATTTTTGTATTTAATTTTCACAAATACAGTGATATATGTATACAATTCAGAATCAGTCAAATTGTTTCCAGGTGTTTTATTGAGGGAACGTGTTCCGGACGGCCAATCGAAATGGCCATTAGTGTAAACGCAACCCCACAAACAAAGAACTAAAAACGTCAGGAGAAAAGACACCAACAAAAAACGGAAATTAACTCTCAGAGAATGGGAGAGCGAACTTCATTTGCAAAGAATTCTCTTTCTAATCGCGCGGTGCTGGTATTGCAGTCGCTTTCTAGGGAATCGGACACTCTTTGTGTGAGTTTGCAAAGAATTTTTTTGTAAAAGAACGCAAGATAGACCACTTTTATAAAAATAAAATTAAATAAAGAGTGGGTGCAAGAACATTTAACTTGTTTAAATGTAATAGAAAAAATGCAAAAATAAAATTAAAAACAATATGTTGGAATTATATTGGCTCCCAATCCCTCACAACTGCGCCATAAATGTTTTTATATTTAAATGCATTTTTAATTATGTTGTGACAAATTTTTTTTTTCAAAGATGATATTACGACCCAAACGCAAAATAGTGGGTCTACTCATTAATTAACAAATTACCCCTTTTATATACCTATATTTTCTGGACCCAAGTAGTTGATGTTTAATTTTTTTGTCAATGTAATAAATTACATTTAATAAGTAAATTAGACCAAACAGAACTAAATGTGAGAAAACACATATGGCTCCAGGTCGCGTTCTCTAAACAAAGATAGAGCATAATAGTTCGACTACACTCTCTGGGGTGCAAATAAGTTGGACTATGACGATTTAAATAGATTTTCAGTTAACCGTTATTAAAAAGACATGCACTTGTTTTCTTGTTTATTGATCTCTTGGTTTATGCAAGCCAGCAACAGTTTAATGTACATCATGGTGCGTGGCATTGCATTGTCACGAGACCTTAAGAAATCCATAATTAAAGCCTTCGAAACGGGATTATCGCGCTATAAAATCGCAAAGGAATTCAATTTACTGCATTTATCAATTCGAAACATTATATCAAAGTTCAAAAATAGTGGAAATGTGGAGATTGGTAAAAAAACGGGACACCCACCTAATTGCGAAACCTCGAGATTGCCGACTTTTAAAATACTAAAAGAAAATCGAAAACTTGGGCTGCAATAACTGTTCAATGGAGAGACGGAATCCAAAAAATTGTTTCAATCGAAGTGTACAATGAAAAAAATTTGATACAAATTTCATAAGGTTTATTTAGAGTGAGTCCAGGTTTGAAGTTTGCGTTAGCGAACGAAAACGAGTAATTATAAATTCAACAGAGGCTTTTCACAAAGTTTGCCTAAGAAAACCGTCAAGTTTCCAGCATCTCTAATGATATGGGAATGCATGTCTGGGCTAGTTTGGGCAGTTTACATTTGCAAATGGAATTGTCAATTCCAGGAATATTCTGGAAAATGAGCTTGTCCCATCAATAACATGACTTCAAGGTAGTGATGGAGTCTATATTTTCCAACAGGATGGTGATTCTTGCCATCCAACAAGGTCTACAATTGCATGGTTATCTGCTGAAGCAATTCATTTACTGGAATGGCCTTTTGAAGCAAAAACTACGGAAAGAACCATGACGGACTTTTCAGGACCAAAAAGCTAAAAAAAATAAATATTTCAGAATATTTTGGTACCTAAGAATGTCAAAAATTAGTTGACACAATTCCACGAGGCCTAGAAAAAGTTGTCAATGCCAAAGGCGACGTAACATCATGTTGAAATAAAAATTAATAGTTATTTTATTTTGTAAGACTGTTATTTAATTGAAGTCATTTTGTTTGTGTTACTTATTCCTATTCAAAATAAATGTATCTTAAGAAAAACAACAAAATATTGAGTTTTTTATTATTATTATTACATAAGGTTTAAATTTTTCGGAACTTACCGCGTTAAATGTAAGAAATATTTTCAATTTCTTTTTCTTTTTCCCGACACGTTTCGAAGAAGTTTCAAAGTTCGTGGTCACGGGATGAGACTGGCGATTGATGGATGTTGTTTTAGTTATTGTTTTTTAGCTCTCGCTCTCAAACAGTACCGGTGCGTAGATGTTGATGCACTTGGATTGCTTGTGGGTGGTGTACTCGTTCTAGGTTGTTGTTGCGTTGAGTCGATATATTCTTGTACACATGCAAAGCTTACGATATCGGCTACAGGTTTTTTGATTGGCTTTACTTTTGTTTTACTTATGAGAGGATCCCACGTTGGCGACAATTTAAAGCTAGAATCTCTATTGAAATTTGTATGTTTCTTAATTTCAATTGCTTTTTTGACAATTCTTGGTACATAAAATCTTTCATTTCGACAGTTTCGATTTTATAACATTCAGGGTTGTACTCTATTCCCTGCAGTTGTGGGTCTTCTTATATTGGTGAAACGAAACGAGGTATAAAAACGCGATTAAACGAACATATTAAAGCTATCCAAAACAACGCTGTCACAAAATCGGCAGCATGTGAACATTTGGCCTACAACGACGATCATTTTATCCGTTTTGATCAAGCCAGATCAATCGCAAATGAAAGATTTTATGTACCAAGAATTGTCAGAGAAGCAATTGAAATTAAGAAACATACAAATTTCAATAGAGATTCTAGCTTTATATTATCGCCAACGTGGAATCCTCTCATAAGTAAAACAAAGGTAAAGCCAATCAAAAAACCTGTAGCCGATATCGTAAGCTTTGCATGTGTACAAGAATATATCGACTCAACGCAACAACAACCTAGAACGAGTACACCACCCACAAGCAATCCAAGTGCAACAACATATACGCACCGGTACTGTTTGAGAGCGAGAGCTAAAAAACAATAACTAAAACAACATCCATCAATCGCCAGTCTCATCCCGTGACCACGAACTTTGAAACTTCTTCGAAACGTCGGGAAAAAGAAAAAGAAATTGAAAATATTTCTTACATTTAACGCGGTAAGTTCCGAAAAATTTAAACTTTTTTGTTAATATTGCTAATAGCGTTTATTGATGAAAGACTATTGGTGAAGATGACTGCTTTTTTATTTTTCCCAAATTGAATTGCTTTTAGTATTGCAAATGCTTCTGCCGAGAAGATTGATGAGGTCAAATGAAGAAGTCCCTTGCTGATGACCGAGCCATTCTCGGTTACAACAGCGAATGCAGTTTCATCGTTAATTTTTGAAGCATCAGTAAACAGGAGCTTCCACCCCAGCCTTACATAGTTTTCCTTTATCTCCAGGAACATCGCCTGGTAGATATCGTTGTGAGTGGCAGCTTTGTTGTAAGCATTGAGATGGGAAATAATGGAGTGGTTTGGCAGACTCCATGGGGGGAAGTTGATTTTGGGTTTATATGCTTTGGTTATTGGTATGTTCAGGTTTGCAGCCGACTCTAGTGATTTTTGTAGAGCTAAAGGGTATTTAGGAACTTGTTTACGTTTTAGCAATTTGTTGACGTCATCGTGAATAGGTGTTGGAAAGTGATGCGTTAGCTTTTGTTATAATTTTCCAGGTTAGGAATTCGGTTCTATCTGCTAAATTAGGAAGCCCGGCTTCTGTTAGGATATTCTTTATTGGTGTTGTACGAAAAGCTTCTAGACATGTTCTTGCAGCAGAATGGTATTCTGTTAAAATGAGTTGCCTAGATGATTTTGAGCATTTCCCATAAATTGGAGGTCCGTAATCGATTTTTGATAATATTAGAGACTTAACTACGTTTACAATAGTGTTTATATTACAATTGCTTTTTTTGAAGAGAGATACTAAACTAAGTTAACCCTGATAGTAAGGGTTCTTATTATGTAAGAACAATGATCCTTAAAACTATATTTGGAGTCAAAAATAATGCCTAGAATTTTTGAGAAGTTTATATTTTGTATACTAATATCATTGAAATTGACTCCTTCAATATATTTTTGACATTTATGTTTTTTGTATATGTGTAAAAGCTCACATTTAGAAAAAGATATTTTGTGCCCGGACGTATCGCCCTATTCTGATAAATTTTGAATTATTCTTCATAAAGTTGTTGCTAATGAAACTAGAACTCTCTATACCGTTATTTAATTGAAGTCATTTTGTTTGTGTTACTTATTCCTATAAAAAATAAATGTATCTTAAGAAAAATAACAAAATATTGAGTTTATTTCCGATGGAATTTAAGAATCGGCAGATTTTTGTTTTTTATCATAGGTAATCCAACTATTTTCCGTTTGGGCTCGTATGAGTATAGTGTAGAAAAAGGTTTAAAAAAATCAGTTCGCACCATGAAATTGCGCAAAATATTGGGAAAAAAACAATATGTGCACATATCCTTAGACTTTGAAAAAGAGTTGAATTGACTTAGCTGGCTTGTATACTTTGGAAGTTTTATTTGCCCTATTTTTCATAGTTTTCTATAATTTTTCTTGAAATAAATAAACAAATTAAAACAAAAAGTCTACTATTTTTCAAAATCTATTGTCCCTTGGATAAAAAATAAAAAAATATTTGACAAGTACCCCATTGATTTTCACAAGTACCTACCTAAATTTAATAATATTTTCATGATTCTAGTGGTTTTAAGGAACAAATCATTTTTTTAAATTTATATTACTTAATAAATATTTTGCACAATATGTTTCCAATCAAAACCTGCTTATTTCATTTAAATATTTGAAAAAAATGTGAACTCTACAAAGCTCAGCGCAAAGCACCAATCAAGTTTAGCCATGAGACATACCCTTAACTTTTGTACATAAATTGACGGTCAATAAAACAGACTTAAAATAATTGTGTAAAACGCCTAAAATATCAAAAATGTGTCCTTTTCTTTCTAAATAATTTTTTTTTAAATATTCATTGAAATTGAAGCTACAACAAAAGGAAACACTTAACAAAACTTTTAATTTGTATTAAAATCATTTTTATAGATTGATTTCTTACGGGCCAGTTATAGCGATCAGGAAAATGAATAAGGAAAAAGTTCTTATGGATAATTTATGTTATTTTCCGCGATTTAAAATACAAATGCTACACTAATCGATGACAAATAATTCAGATTTTTTTTGGCAATAAATATTTGCAATAGAATAATTTTTTGTTAAAAATGTATTTATTTATTTTCCTGATAAAAATTCAATTTTCGTGCCAGCTGATTGCCATTTGACAGAAAGTGGAACAAATAGTTCCAAAGATTTGGGCTTCAATTTCGCTCGTTCCAATGATATGATTGTGGACGAATTTTAAATTGAACTTTTATTGAGTCTTTATTGTTACAGTTGGTGTCTTATTCTAATTACAATTCTTCTGTCTATGTTTAACTACATATCTCTTGCTTGGTATTATAATTAGACAATGTTTGCCTCATGGTGGTCAATAAAATGTTTATCCATCTTGCTCAGTAGAGGGTTATTGCATACTTTTGCTCGTGGTGTCTTACCACTAAATAATTGTGGACAAAACAAAACACTTTTTCGTGGTTGTTTCAATCAATGTGTTTGAGATGGCCAGGTGTATGATTGTTAATAAAACCCTTAATTCTTGATTTGAATGGGATTTTGTAATATATTCCTGTTGAAATTAAATTAAATTATAAAGTACATATTTATAACGAATAGCTTTCACACCTAATGATTATCTATAACTGGGCCTATAGATTAGTTCCTTAAATAGCTTTAAGTTTGTATGTCTTTTTCCTTCTTTTTTTTTCAACCTTTAAGATTAGTTTATTTTAAGCCGTAATTAAGTACTTAGTTTAATTAAACTAATAAAATACTACCAGAAGACCGTGCGAAAATTTCGCAAATCCAAAAAGTTCTTTCAATTAAATTTTCAAATAGAATGTTTGAACAAAATAAACTAATTATTTTTTGATATGAACATTTACTTTTACAAAACTTCTTTGTAAACAATATTTGATGTAAAAATACAATAATTCTGAATTTTTTGTTTATCATTTTCTTTAATAGATCAAAATATGTTGTTTGCTTTCTTGTCTCTCTGTCCATGTGTAAAAACTGCATTTGCAAGGTATAACCCAGCTCTTTCAAATGTTTGTCCTTGAGACTTGTTTCTAGTCATAGCAAAAGTTACTTTCAGTGGCAACTGCCTTCTATGTGGAAGGGCATAGTTGGATCAGATGGAGTAAGATTTTTGCGGGGTATAACAAAAGTTTTTCCAGAATCGCTGAGCCCTTATAGTGTACCATTGTATGTTTGTGACAACCATTCTGGTCCCATTAATTAAGCCACATTTAGGATTTAAACAATCCTGACGGGTTTAAACTATTAAAAAATTCAGATATAATTGAATCACAACTGTAGTACACTTTACAAATTCCGTTGGAAATATCGCGAAGTACTCGATCAACAATTCCTATAGCATGTTTAGGAACCATTGAAACCTCATCCCAAATTATCAATGATGCTCCTCGAACTCAGCTTGTTTTGAAAATGGTCTAATAGATGATACTGAAGTATCAACAATAAGTACAGGTAATTTGAAAAGGGAATGAGAAATTCTGCCACCCGGCAATAAATAAGATGCTATTCCTGTCCATTGAACAGGTAAGATAGCCTTATCTTCTCCTCGCAAAATGTGACATAAAGTTCTATAGAGAAATGTTTTGCCGGTACCACCTGGTCCATCGATGAAGATTAATAGATGTGTTCCATTTCTGATTGCCTGCAAAATGTCATCTGCAATTCGTTGGTGCTCTTTATTCAGTTTGACATATTCTTCTATTCCCTTTTCATATTCTTCATGTCTGATATATCTTTTGTCAATATTATGGAAATCGCATTCGGCCGATTTCGGCAATCCGAAATCTTCGCAATGGCGGATGTGATGTTTAAAAAGTTCTTCTAAACAATGCAAATAATCCAATTAATCGGTGAACAGGTAAGAACTCAGAATGTTGTACTGAATGCATCTTCCATATACTGTCATCCACTATGTAAAATTGAAAAGAATCAGTTTATGAACGTTCTAAAGTTACTTAAACAAAATTTTATCCTTGGTGTTGACTTTAATGCGAAGCAGCTTTTGGGGACCTAGAGGTATTTCTCAAAAGGGTCGAATGCTCTACGAAGCGGGAATGGAAAATAATTGCGATTTTCATTCGACTTGCAACCCGACTTACCCGACTACCTGGCCTTATTGATTTTTTTGTGGTCAAAGGAATACCCTCAAATAAAATTAGCATAACAGAAAGCTTTCATCCTTTCTCAGAACATTCTGCTGTTATTCTCACTATGAGCGAAAATCTTGTTAAAAATGAAAAACCACCCACGCTAACCAATGGGAAAACCAACTGGGAAGGTTTTAAGAAAGATATAGAGGATAACGTTGAATTAAGGGTATCACTACAAATGCCTCTTGAACTTGAAGAGAACTTCATCGATATCGTACAACAAGCCGCATTAAACAACACCCCGTTCCAAAGAGAAATGCCGCGCTTTAAAAACCTAAAATATCCGCAGGAAATAAAAGATTTACTAAAAGAGAAACGAAAAGCACGTAAGAAATGGCAACAAACTCGAGCTCCTCACCACAAGTTAAATTTAAATCGCTTGTGTAATTTACTAAAAAAAAGACGATAGAAGAATTCAAAAATTCTGAAGTTGGAAGTTATCTTAAAAGCTTGACAGCTAGAAAATAATCCAACTACTCACTCTGGAAAACTGTTAAAGTAACGAAGAAACCAAAGCTACCAGCGCCTCCGATTAAGAATGATTAAAACGAATAGGCAAAAAGTAACAAAGAGAAAGCAAACGTTTTCGCGGATTACCTGTAGAACACATTTAAGCATTTTGATGGCCAAGGACTGAACGAAAATTTAAATAAACTCAAGCGAAAATTACATAACAAGAAATGTTACCCTTGCCGAATTAAGTAGAGAAATAAGAAAGCTTAAGTATAAGAAAGCTCCGGGATATGACTTAATTACGGCCGGAGTTCTCAAAATGCTTCCTCGCACAGCGTTAATTAATTTTCTTTATATAATAAATGCCACTCTTAGGCTAAAGTACGTTCCGAGCCAATAATGGAAGGTTGCGGAAGTTATAATGGTTCTCAAACGAGGAAAACCATCACATGATAAGAAATCTTATAGACCCATTTCGCTTCTGGTCGTAGTAACTAAGGTCTTTGAAAGAATATTACTTCTGCGCGAAGAAAAGCGCTTAATACCTAAACATCAGTTCGGATTTAGAAGCAAGCATTCAACAATTGACCAAGTGCATAGGATCCCTGACGTCATTGAGAAAATTGTAGAAGAAAAGAAAATTTTTTCGGTGGTCTTCCTAGACGTTTTGCTAGCTTTTGATAAGGTGTGGCACGAAGGCCAAAATTTTAAATACAGACAAATTCTGCCTGAAGCACTTTGTACGCTTCTATAAGTTATCTAGAGTATAGACTTTTTAGACTAAGACATGGAAACTCGGATCACAAACAAATAGTGGCTGGGTTACCACAAGGAAGTGTCTTAGTTCAATATTGTACGTATTATTTACACGTGATATACCTCAAACAGAAGACACTATCGTAGCCACGTTTGCTACGGCACTTCAATGCTAGCAGCCGGCCAAACGATAAATGATGCTACGACTTAATTACAAACAGCTCTGAACAATGTCAATGAATGGACAAAAACATGGCGGATATCGTTTAACGAAGTAAGATCAGTCCATGTAGATCTTACGTATAAAAAAATTAATAGATTACCGGTATTTGTTAATACGGTTTCAGTTCCGTTTGCTAATGAAGCAAAATATCTCGGAATGACTCTAGACGCGGAATTAAAATGGAAACCGCATGTTAAAAAGAAATGCTAAGAGTTAAATAATAAACTCAAAGATATGTATTGGTTGCTCGGGAACTACTCTAAGCTCAGTATCGAAAACAAGCTAATTTTGTACAGGCAGTTGCTTAATCCTGTCTGGACTTACAGTATACAACTCTGGGGTTGTACGCGAGATTCTATTTCAAATAACTTACAAAAATTTGAAAATAAACTGCTAAGATCGTTTGTAAACGCACCTTGGTACATTAGAAACGAAGATCTCCACAGACATCTCGGGATTCCCACGGTTCGCGATAAAATAAAAAAATTTGCCCGAAATCATAGAAAACGGCTATTACAACACTGTTCTATAATCGAAATTATCGATGAGACAAATTTAGTACGCCGCCGCCTGCGAAGGACTTAGCCTTCCGATCTGGTGCACTAAACGAGAATCTGCTTTAAAATCGCAGTATAAACAGGAACTATCACCGAATAGTTACCTGCACCAAGTTAATTAAGTTCGTTAAAAAAAAATTGCTAGATAAGTTTCAACTTAGTTACAATCGGGAGGAGGAGGTGTTTTTAGTGCAGTGAGCATCTCACACTTCTATGAGCACGCGTTTTTCGGAGCCTTTTGAAGGTTTTACACCTACCCACGGAGAAAAAAAACAGAGGATTGTATGCAACTTCAGTATGATAAGCGTTTTGGTATATGCATTTTTCTTGGAATACTATAAATTGATTTCAAACTACTATTGTTTTATTTCATTTCAAATCATAAAAACAACTTTGCACCTTGACCCCTTCCCAAATCCTATAATTGGCCCAGGCAGGGGGTTGCAGGGGGCCTTACACACCGCGGTTTTTGTTCGCCGTAAACTTAATTACAGAAAATGTTTTTTCTATAGCTACGTTTTGTTTAATGTTTTTTTTAAATTCGCAATTGTTTTTTTTTAATTTAACTGTATGCCTGTAAGACCTAAGGTATTTTCAATGCAACCTGAATTGCACGGCACTATTTTGGCAGTAAATAGAAAAAAAAGACGACAGAAGAATTCAAAAATTCTGAAGTTGGAAGTTATCTTAAAAGCTTGACAGCTAGAAAATAATCCAACTACTCACTATGGAAAACTGTTAAAGTAACGAAGAAACCAAAGCTTCCAGCACCTCCGATTAAGAATGATCAAAACGAATAGGCAAAAAGTGACAAAGAGAAAGCAAACGTTTTCGCGGATTACCTGTAGAACACATTTAAGCATTTATTGGGCAAGGACTGAACGAACATTTAAATAAACGTTCTAACTCAAGCGAAAATTACATAACAAGAAATGTTACCCTTGCCGAATTAAGTAGAGAAATAAGAAAGCTTAAGTATAAGAAAGCTCCGGGATATGACTTAATTACGGCCGGAGTTCTCAAAATGCTTCCTCGCAAAGCGTTAATTAATCTTCTTTATATAATAAATGCCACTTTTAGGCTAAAGTACGTTCCGAGCCAATAATGGAAGGTTGCGGAAGTTATAATGGTTCTCAAATAAGGAAAACCATCCCATGATAAGAAATCTTATAGACCCATTTCGCTTCTGGCCGTAGTAACTAAGGTCTTTGAAAGAATATTACTTCTGCGCGAAGAAAAGCGCTTAATACCTGAACATCAGTTCGGATTTAGAAGCAAGCATTCGACAATTGACCAAGTGCATAGGATCCCTGACGTCATTGAGAAAATTCTTGAAGAAAAGAAAATTTGTTCGGTGGTCTTCCTAGACGTGCGCTAGCTTTTGATAAGGTGTGGCACGAAGGCCAAAATTTTAAATACAGACAAATTCTGCCTGAAGCACTTTGTACGCTTCTATAAGTTATCTAGAGAATAGACTTTTTAGAGTAAGACATGGAAACTCGGATCACAAACAAATAGTGGCTGGGTTACCACAAGGAAGTGTGTTAGTTCAATATTGTACGTATTATTTACACGTGATATACCTCAAACAGAAGACACTATCGTAGCCACGTTTGCTACGACTCTGCAATGCTAGCAGCCGGCCAAACGATAAATGATGCTACGACTAAATTACAAAAAGCTCTGAACAATGTCAATGAATGGACAAACAGATGGCGGATATCGTTTAACGAAGTAAAATCAGTCCATGTAGATCTTACGTATAAAAAAATTAATAGATTACCGGTATTTGTTAATACGGTTTCAGTTCCGTTTGCTATGAAGCAAAATATCTCGGAATGACTAGACGCGAAATTAAAATGGAAACCGCATGTTAAAAAGAAATGCTAAGAGTTAAATAATAAACTCAAAGATATGTATTGGTTGCTTGGGAACTACTCTAAGCTCAGTATCGAAAACAAGCTAATTTTGTACAGGCAGTTGCTTAAGCCTGTCTGGACTTACAGTATACAACTCTGGGGTTGTACGCGAGATTCTATTTCAAATAACTTACAAAAATTTGAAAATAAACTGCTAAGATCGTTTGTAAATGCACCTCTCCACAGAGATCTCTGGATTCCCACGGTTCGCGTCAATTCCCGATCTGTGAAGATGTGAAGTGATAAATGTTATCACGCTTTCACGTCTAATTCGATTCTCGATTCGTGAAAAAGTGAAGTTAAATGCCAAACATTTTTCATATGATAATTTTTTTATCACAGTCAATTGTTTTGTGAAGAAAATTTTTCTAATCGAATATTAAGAAGAAAAACAGAATTTGGCACATGAAAAGTAAGCAACAATTATATTTATATACAAATTTATTTTGGTAGTAAGTTATATTTGTGTTAATTCGAGTAAATAAAGAAATTGTTAAATCATTTTGTCAAATTTTTAAACAGATTCACAACAGCCGACGCGACGGTGCTCATTCCCGCGACAGATTGTTGGAAACTACCCATTGCAAAAAATGCAGAGCACTTTACCATATTTAAATGGCTTTGGAGCGCACTTATAAGTTGAGTGTTTTTCAATAATGCTCTCAATTCACGTATTAAATCCATGCATAAATGTTTTGGGAATCTATAAAGTTCAATAAAGTGCTTACTCGTAGATTCTGCCCATCCCGAAGCCGCAATATCGTCACATGAAAAAATAATAAATCTTACTCAAAACAGAGATACTATTGAATATAATATAAAACCCACAATTGTTCAGTACGACGTCTTTTATTAATTTATTAAACGAATTATTATTCCGGACATTATTCTTAAGCAAATTTAGAAACTGAAATGAAATATTTACCTTTCCCAACAAAAAATCTAATCAGAAATGACAGAATTTATCATTTAGTACTTTTTAGTACAAACTTTATCACAATGAGTTCTAGAATCGCATTAGGCGTGTGCGTGAAGTTGGAAAATGATAAACCTCTGTGAAAACTGAAATGATATTTTTTTTATCACTTCATAATTTCACAGATCGGGAATTGACCCCCTGGTGCACTAAACGAGAATCTGCTTTAAAATCGCGGTATAAACAGGAACTATCACCGAATAGTTACCTGCACCAAGTTATAAGTTAGTTAAAAATAAATTGCTAGATAAGTTGCAACTTAGTTACAATCGGGAGGAGGTGTTTTTAGGGCAGTAAGCATCTCACACTTCTATGAGCACGCGTTTTTCGCAGCCTTTTCAAGGTTTTACACCTACCCACGGAGAAAAAAAACAGATGATTGTATGCAACTTCAGTATGATAAGTGTTTTGGTATATGCATTTTTCTTGGAATACTATAAATTGATTTCAAACTACTATTGATTTATTTCATTTCAAATCATAAAAACAACATTGCACCTTGACCCCACCCCAAATCCTATAATTGGCCCAGGCAGGGGGGTTGCAGGGGCCTTACACACCGCGCTTTTTGTGCGCCGTAAACTTAATTACAGACAATTTTTTTCTATACCTACGTTTTGTTTAATGTTTTTTTTTAATTCGCAATTGTTTTTTTTTTTTGAATTTAACTGTATGGCTGTAAGACCTAAGGTATTTTAAATGCAACCTGAATTGCACGGCACTAGTTTGACAGTAAATAGGAAAAAAATACGATAGAAGACTTCAAAAATTCTGAAGTTGGAAGTTATGAAAATAAAATGCTAGATAAGTTTCAACTTAGTTACAATCGGGAGGAGGAGGTGTTTTTAGTGCAGTAAGCATCTCACACTTCTAATGAGCACGCGTTTTTCGGAGCCTTTTGAAGGTTTTACTCCTACCCACGGAGAAAAAAAACAGATGATTGTATGCAACTTCAGTATGATAAGTGTTTTGGTATATGCATTTTTCTTGGAATACTATAAATTGATTTCAAACTACTATTGTTTTATTTCATTTCAAATCATAAAAACAACATTGCACCTTGACCCCACCCCAAATCCTATAATTGGCCCAGACAGGGGGGTTGCAGGGGGCCTTACACACCGCGGTTTTTGTACGCCGTAAACTTAATTACAGAAAATTTTTTTCTATACGTACGTTTTGTTTAATGTTTTTTTTTTTAATTCGCAATTGTTTTTTTTTTAATTTAACTGTATGCCTGTAAGACCTAAGGTATTTTAAATGCAACCTGAATTGCACGGCACTAGTTTGGCAGTAAATAGGAAAAAAAGACGATTTTTTTTTTTTTTTTTTTTTTTTATATAATCTACACGCGCTCAAGGGATTATGAATACCCTTTAAATGTTTCAACACAGCGCGGGCGGGCGTGGGGGTGAGGTTACGGAAGAGAAAGAATGATAGGAAAGATGTGTGGCGCGATATTCGAAGACTGTATGTGGTTGTTGTCTCAGATTTTATTTCCAGGGATGGCGGCTGAACTAATGCGGAGAAATTTCCGAGTCTTATTTATCGATGTCCCTTATAATTCGCATTAATTTTTTTATTCTTTGTCATATTTTATCGGTATACTAGTTTTACTCAATCACATGTTGTTAGTTCTATGCCTAAACAGCATAATGAGTAATGAGTAAACCAACAACTCATTGTATGACATTTTATTTTTAGAATTGGTTTTTAATGGAAAAATAAGAAGACATAGACTACGACAGGGATCGAACCTGTGACCATGAGGTTGACAGGCGAACACACAACTATCGCGCCACGGCCACCCCCAGACGATAGAAGAATTCAAAAATTCTGAAGTTAGAAGTTATCTTAAAAGCTTGACAGCTAGAAAATAATCCAACTACTCACTCTGGAAAACTGTTAAAGTAACGAAGAAACCAAAGCTAGCAGCGATTCCGATTAAGAATGAACAAACCGAATAGGCAAAAAGTAACAAAGAGAAAGCAAACGTTTTCGCGGATTACCTGTAGAACACATTTAAGCATTTTAATGGGCAAGGACTGAATGAAAATTTAAATAAACGTTCTAACTCAAGCGAAAATTACATAACAAGAAATGTTACCCTTGCCGAATTAAGTAGAGAAATAAGAAAGCTTAAGTATAAGAAAGCTCCGGGATATGACTTAATTACGTCCGGTGTTCTCAAAATGCTTCCTCGCAAAGCGTTAATTAATCTTCTTTATATAATAAATGCCACTCTTAGGCTAAAGTACGTTCCGAGCCAATAATGGAAGGTTGCGGAAGTTATAATGGTTCTCAAACAAGGAAAACCATCACATGATAAGAAATCTTATAGACCCATTTCGCTTCTGGCCGTAGTAACTAAGGTCTTTGAAAGAATATTACTTCCGCGCGAAGAAAAGCGCTTAATACCTGAACATCAGTTCGGATTTAATAGCAAGCATTCGGCAATTGACCAAGTGCATAGGATCCCTGACGTCATTGAGAAAATTCTTGAAGAAAAGAAAATTTGTTCGGTGGTCTTCCTAGACGTGCGCTAGCTTTTGATAAGGTGTGGCACGAAGGCCAAAATTTTAAATACAGACAAATTCTGCCTGAAGCACTTTGTACGCTTCTATAAGTTATCTAGAGAATAGACTTTTTAGGGTAAGACATGGAAACTCGGATCACAAAAAAATAGTAGCTGGGTTACCACAAGGAAGTGTCTTAGTTCGATATTGTACGTATTATTTACACGTGATATACCTCAAACAGAAGACACTATCGTAGCCACGTTTGCTACTACACTGCAATGCTAGCCGCCGGCCAAACGATAAATGATGCTACGACTAAATTACAAAAAGCTCAGAACAATGTCAATGAATGGACAAACACATGGCGGATATCGTTTAACGAAGTAAAATCAGTCCATGTAGATCTTACGTATAAAAAAATTAATAGATTACCGGTATTTGTTAAAACGGTTTCAGTTCCGTTTGCTAATGAAGCAAAATATCTCGGAATGACTCTAGACGCGAAATTAAAATGGAAACCGCTTGTTAAAAAGAAATGCTAAGAGTTAAATAATAAACTCAAAGATATGTATTGGTTGCTCGGGAACTACTCTAAGCTCAGTATCGAAAATAAGCTAATTTTGTACAGGCAGTTTCTTAAGCCTGTCTGGACTTACAGTATACAACCCTGGGGTTGTACGCTAGATTCTATTTCAAATAACTTACAAAAATTTGAAAATAAACTGCTAAGATCGTTTGTAAACGCACCTTGGTACATTAAAAACGAAGATCTCCACAGAGATCTCGGGATTCCCACGGTTCGCGATAAAATAAAAAAATTTGCCCGAAATCATAGAAAACGGCTATTACAACACTGTTCTATAATCGAAATTATCGATGAGACAAATTTAGTACGCCGCCTGCGAAGGACTAAGCCTTCCGATCTGGTGCACTAAACGAGAATCTGCTTTAAAATCGCGGTATAAACAGGAACTATCACCGAATAGTTACCTGCACCAAGTTAATTAAGTTCGCTAAAAATAAATTGCTAGATAAGTTTCAACTTAGTTACAATCGGGAGGAGGAGGTGTTTTTAGTGCAGTAAGCATCTCACACTTTCATGAGCACGCGTTTTTCGGAGCCTTTTGAAGGTTTTACACCTACCCACGGAGAAAAAAAAACAGATGATTGTATGCAACTTCAGTATGATAAGTGTTTTGGTATATGCATTTTTCTTGGAATACTATTAATTGATTTCAAACTACTATTGTTTTATTTCATTTCAAATCATAAAAAGAACATTGCACCTTGACCCCACCCCAAATCCTATAATTGGTCCAGACAGGGGGGTTGCAGGGGGCCTTACACACCGCGGTTTTTGTACGCCGTAAACTTAATTACAGAAATTTTTTTTCTATACCTACGTTTTGTTTAATGTTTTTTTTTAATTCGCAATTGTTTTTTTTTTAATTTAACTGTATGCCTGTAAGACCTAAGGTATTTTAAATGTAACCTGAATTGCACGGCACTAGTTTGGCAATAAATAGAAAAAAAAGACGATAGAAGAATTCAAAAATTCTGAAGTTGGAAGTTATGAAAATAAATTGCTAGATAAGTTTCAACTTAGTTACAATCGGGAGGAGGAGGTGTTTTTAGTGCAGTAAGCATCTCACACTTCTATGTGCACGCGTTTTTCGGAGCCTTTTGAAGGTTTTACACCTACCCACGGAGAAAAAAACAGATGATTGTATGCAACTTCAGTATGATAAGTGTTTTGGTATATGCATTTTTCTTGGAATACCATAAATTGATTTCAAACTACTATTGTCTTATTTAATTTCAAATCATAAAAACAACATTGCACCTTGACCCCACCCCAAATCCTATAATTGGCCCAGGCAGGGGGTTTGCAGGGGGCTTTACACACCGCGGTTTTTGTACGCCGCCGTAAACTTAATTACAGAAAATATTTTTCTATACCTACGTTTTGTTTTTTTTTTTTATTCACAATTGTTTTTTTTTTATTTAACTGTATGCCTGTAAGACCTAAGTTATTTTAAATGCAACCTGAATTGCACGGCACTAGTTTGGCAGTAAATAGGAAAAAAAAGACGATTTTTTTTTTTTTTTTTTTTTTATAATCTACACGCGCTCAAGGGATTATGAATACCCTTTAAATGTTTCAACACAGCGCGGGCGTGGGGGTGAGGTTACGGAAGAGAAAAAATGATAGGAAAGATGTGTGGCGCGATATATGAAGACTGTATGTGGTTGTTGTCTCAGATTTTATTTCCAGGGATGGCGGCTGAACTAATGCGGAGAAATTTCCGAGTCTTATTTATCGATGTCCCTTATAATTCGCATTAATTTTTTTATTCTTTGTCATATTTTATCGGTATACTAGTTTTACTCAATCACATGTTGTTAGTTCTATGCCTAAACAGCATGTAATGAGTAAACCAACAACTCATTGTATGACATTTTATTTTTAGAATTGGTTTTTAATGGAAAAATAAGAAGACATAGACTACGGCAGGGATCGAACCTGTGACCATGGGGTTGACAGGCGAACACACAACTATCGCGCCACGGCCACCCCCAGACGATAGAAGAATTCAAAAATTCTGAAGTTAGAAGTTATCTTAAAAGCTTGACAGCTAGAAAATAATCCAACTACTCACTCTGGAAAACTGTTAAACTAACGAAGAAACCAAAGCTAGCAGCGATTCCGATTAAGAATGAACAAACCGAATAGGCAAAAAGTAACAAAGAGAAAGCAAACGTTTTCGCGGATTACCTGTAGAACACATTTAAGCATTTTAATGGGCAAGGACTGAACGAAAATTTAAATAAACGTTCTAACTCAAGCGAAAATTACATAACAAGAAATGTTACCCTTGCCGAATTAAGTAGAGAAATAAGAAAGCTTAAGTATAAGAAAGCTCCGGGATATGACTTAATTACGTCCGGTGTTCTCAAAATGCTTCCTCGCAAAGCATTAATTAATCTTGTTTATATAATAAATGCCACTCTTAGGCTAAAGTACGTTCCGAGCCAATAATGGAAGGTTGCGGAAGTTATAATGGTTCTCAAACAAGGAAAACCATCACATGATAAGAAATCTTATAGACCCATTTCGCTTCTGGCCGTAGTAACTAAGGTCTTTGAAAGAATATTACTTCTGCGCGAAGAAAAGCGCTTAATACCTGAACATCAGTTCGGATTTAGTAGCAAGCATTCGACAATTGACCAAGTGCATAGGATCCCTGACGTCATTGAGAAAATTCTTGAAGAAAAGAAAATTTGTTCGGTGGTCTTCCTAGACGTGCGCTAGCTTTTGATAAGGTGTGGCACGAAGGCCAAAATTTTAAATACAGACAAATTCTGCCTGAAGCACTTTGTATGCTTCTATAAGTTATCTAGAGAATAGACTTTTTAGAGTAAGACATGGAAACTCGGATCACAAAAAAATAGTGGCTGGGTTACCACAAGGAAGTGTCTTAGTTCGATATTGTACGTATTATTTACACGTGATATACCTCAAACAGAAGACACTATCGTAGCCACGTTTGCTACTACACTGCAATGCTAGCCGCCGGCCAAACGATAAATGATGCTACGACTAAATTACAAAAAGCTCTGAACAATGTCAATGAATGGACAAACACATGGCGGATATCGTTTAACGAAGTAAAATCAGTCCATGTAGATCTTACGTATAAAAAAATTAATAGATTACCGGTATTTGTTAATACGGTTTCAGTTCCGTTTGCTAATGAAGCAAAATATCTCGGAATGACTCTAGACGCAAAATTAAAATGGAAACCGCATGTTAAAAAGAAATGCTAAGAGTTAAATAATAAACTCAAAGATATGTATTGGTTGCTCGGGAACTACTCTAAGCTCAGTATCGAAAACAAGCTAATTTTGTACAGGCAGTTGCTTAAGCCTGTCTGGACTTACAGTATACAACCCTGGGGTTGTACGCTAGATTCTATTTCAAATAACTTACAAAAATTTGAAAATAAACTGCTAAGATCGTTTGTAAACGCACCTTGGTACATTAAAAACGAAGATCTCCACAGAGATCTCGGGATTCCCACGGTTCGCGATAAAATAAAAAAATTTGCCCGAAATCATAGAAAACGGCTATTACAACACTGTTCTATAATCGAAATTATCGATGAGACAAATTAAGTACGCCGCCTGCGAAGGACTAAGCCTTCCGATCTGGTGCACTAAGCGAGAATCTGCTTTAAGATCGCGGTATAAACAGGAACTATCACCGAACAGTTACCTGCACCAAGTTATTTAAGTTCGCTAAAAATAAATTGCTAGATAAGTTTCAACTTAGTTACAATCGGGAGGAGGATGTGTTTTTAGTGCAGTAAGCATCTCACACTTCTATGAGCACGCGTTTTTCGGAGCCTTTTGAAGGTTTTACACCTACCCACGGAGAAAAAAAACAGATGATTGTATGCAACTTCAGTATGATAAGTGTTTTGGTATATGCATTTTTCTTGGAATACCATAAATTGATTTCAAACTACTATTGTCTTATTTAATTTCAAATCATAAAAACAACATTGCACCTTGACCCCACCCCAAATCCTATAATTGGCCCAGGCAGGGGGTTTGCAGGGGGCCTTACACACCGCGGTTTTTGTACGCCGTAAACTTAACTACAGAAAATATTTTTCTATACCTACGTTTTTTAATGTTTTTTTTTTAATTCGCAATTGTTTTTTTTTTATTTAACTGTATGCCTGTAAGACCTAAGGTATTTTAAATGCAACCTGAATTGCACGGCACTAGTTTGGCAGTAAATAGGAAAAAAAGACGATAGAAGAATTCAAAAATTCTGAAGTTGGAAGTTATCCTAAAAGCTTGACAGCTAGAAAATAATCCAACTACTTACTCTGGAAAACTGTTAAAGTAACGAAGAAACCAAAGCTACCAGCGCCTCCGATTAAGAATGATCAAAACGAATAGGCAAAAAGTGACAAAGAGAAAGCAGACGTTTTCGCGGATTACCTGTAGAACACATTTAAGCATTTTAATGGGCAAGGACTGAACGAAAATTTAAATAAACGTTCTAACTCAAGCGAAAATTACATAACAAGAAATGTTACCCTTGCCGAATTAAGTAGAGAAATAAGAAAGCTTAAGTATAAGAAAGCTCCGGGATATGACTTAATTACGGCCGGAGTTCTCAAAATGCTTCCTCGCAAAGCGTTAATTAATCTTCTTTATATAATAAATGCCACTCTTAGCTTAAGTACGTTCCGAGCCAATAATGGAAGGTTGCGGAAGTTATAATGGTTCTCAAACAAGGAAAACCATCACATGATAAGAAATCCTATAGACCCATTTCGCTTCTGGCCGTAGTAACTAAGGTCTTTGAAAGAATATTACTTCTGCGCGAAGAAAAGCGCTTAATACCTGAAGATCAGTTCGGATTTAGAAGCAAGCATTCGACAATTGACCAAGTGCATAGGATCCCTGACGTCATTGAGAAAATTCTTGAAGAAAAGAAAATTTGTTCGGTGGTCTTCCTAGACGTGCGCTAGCTTTTGATAAGGTATGGCACGAAGGCCAAAATTTTAAATACAGACAAATTCTGCCTGAAGCACTTTGTACGCTTCTATAAGTTATCTAGAGAATAGACTTTTTAGAGTAAGACATGGAAACTCGGATCACAAACAAATAGTGGCTGGGTTACCACAAGGAAGTGTCTTAGTTCGATATTGTACGTATTATTTACACGTGATATACCTCAAACAGAAGACACTATCGTAGCCACTTTTGCTACGACACTGCAATGCTAGCAGCCGGCCAAACGATAAATGATGCTACGACTAAATTACAAAAAGCTCTGACCAATGTCAATGAATGGACAAAAACATGGCGGATATCGTTTAACGAAGTAAAATCAGTCCATGTAGATCTTACGTATAAAAAAATTAATAGATTACCGGTATTTGTTAATACGGTTTCAGTTCCGTTTGCTAATGAAGCAAAATATCTCGGAATGACTCTAGACGCAAAATTAAAATGGAAACCGAATGTTAAAAAGAAATGCTAAGAGTTAAATAATAAACTCAAAGATATGTATTGGTTGCTCGGGAACTACTCTAAGCTCAGTATCGAAAACAAGCTAATTTTGTACAGGCAGTTGCTTAATCCTGTCTGGACTTACAGTATACAACTCTGGGGTTGTACGCGAGATTCTATTTCAAATAACTTACAAAAATTTGAAAATAAACTGCTAAGATCGTTTGTAAACGCACCTTGGTACATTAGAAACGAAGATCTCCACAGAGATCTCGGGATTCCTACGGTTCGCGATAAAATAAAAAAAATTGCCCGAAATCATAGAAAACGGCTATTACAACACTGTTCTATAATCGAAATTATCGATGAGACAAATTTAGTACGCCGCCTGCGAAGGACTAAGCCTTCCGAACTGGTGCACTAAACGAGAATCTGCTTTCGAATCGCGGTATAAACAGGAACTATCACCGAATAGTTACCTGCACCAAGTTAATTAAGTTCGTTAAAAATAAATTGCTAGATAAGATTCAACTTAGTTACAATCGGGAGGAGGAGGTGTTTTTAGTGCAGTAAGCATCTCGCAGGGGGCCTTACACACCGCGCTTTTTGTACGCCGTAAACTTAATTACAGAAAATTTTTTTCTATACCTACGTTTTGTTTAATGTTTTTTTTTTTAATTCGCAATTGTTTTTTTTTTTATTTAACTGTATGCCTGTAAGACCTAAGGTATTTTAAATGCAACCTGAATTGCATGGCACTAGTTTGGCAGTAAATAGGAAAAAAAGACGATAGAAGAGTTCAAGAATTCTGAAGTTGGAAGTTATGAAAATAAATTGCTAGATAAGTTTCAACTTAGTTACAATCGGGAGGAGGAGGTGTTTTTAGTGCAGTAAGCATCTAACACTTCTAATGAGCACGCGTTTTTCTGAGCCTTTTGAAGGTTTTACACCTACCCACGGAGAAAAAACACAGATGATTGTATGCAACTTCAGTATGATAAGTGTTTTGGTATATGCATTTTTCTTGGAATACTATAAATTGATTTCAAACTACTATTGTTTTATTTCATTTCAAATCATAAAAAGAACATTGCACCTTGACCCCACCCCAAATCCTATAATTGGTCCAGACAGGGGGGTTGCAGGGGGCCTTACACACCGCGGTTTTTGTACGCCGTAAACTTAATTACAGAAATTTTTTTTCTATACCTACGTTTTGTTTAATGTTTTTTTTTAATTCGCAATTGTTTTTTTTTTAATTTAACTGTATGCCTGTAAGACCTAAGGTATTTTAAATGCAACCTGAATTGCACGGCACTAGTTTGGCAGTAAATAGAAAAAAAAGACGATAGAAGAATTCAAAAATTCTGAAGTTGGAAGTTATGAAAATAAATTGCTAGATAAGTTTCAACTTAGTTACAATCGGGAGGAGGAGGTGTTTTTAGTGCAGTAAGCATCTCACACTTCTATGTGCACGCGTTTTTCGGAGCCTTTTGAAGGTTTTACACCTACCCACGGAGAAAAAAACAGATGATTGTATGCAACTTCAGTATGATAAGTGTTTTGGTATATGCATTTTTCTTGGAATACCATAAATTGATTTCAAACTACTATTGTCTTATTTAATTTCATATCATAAAAACAACATTGCACCTTGACCCCACCCCAAATCCTATAATTGGCCCAGGCAGGGGGTTTGCAGGGGGCTTTACACACCGCGGTTTTTGTACGCCGTAAACTTAATTACAGAAAATATTTTTCTATACCTACGTTTTGTTTTTTTTTTTAATTCACAATTGTTTTTTTTTTTATTTAACTGTATGCCTGTAAGACCTAAGGTATTTTAAATGCAACCTGAATTGCACGGCACTAGTTTGGCAGTAAATAGGAAAAAAAAAAGACGATTTTTTTTTTTTTTTTTTTTTTAATAATCTACACGCGCTCAAGGGATTATGAATACCCTTTAAATGTTTTAACACAGCGCGGGCGTGGGGGTGAGGTTACGGAAGAGAAAAAATGATAGGAAAGATGTGTGGCGCGATATTCGAAGACTGTATGTGGTTGTTGTCTCAGATTTTATTTCCAGGGATGGCGGCTGAACTAATGCGGAGAAATTTCCGAGTCTTATTTATCGATGTCCCTTATAATTCGCATTAATTTTTTTATTCTTTGTCATATTTTATCGGTATACTAGTTTTACTCAATCACATGTTGTTAGTTCTATGCCTAAACAGCATGTAATGAGTAAACCAACAACTCATTGTATGACATTTTATTTTTAGAATTGGTTTTTAATGGAAAAATAAGAAGACATAGACTACGGCAGGGATCGAACCTGTGACCATGGGGTTGACAGGCGAACACACAACTATCGCGCCACGGCCACCCCCAGACGATAGAAGAATTCAAAAATTCTGAAGTTAGAAGTTATCTTAAAAGCTTGACAGCTAGAAAATAATCCAACTATTCACTCTGGAAAACTGTTAAACTAACGAAGAAACCAAAGCTAGCAGCGATTCCGATTAAGAATGAACAAACCGAATAGGCAAAAAGTAACAAAGAGAAAGCAAACGTTTTCGCGGATTACCTGTAGAACACATTTAAGCATTTTAATGGGCAAGGACTGAACGAAAATTTAAATAAACGTTCTAACTCAAGCGAAAATTACATAACAAGAAATGTTACCCTTGCCGAATTAAGTAGAGAAATAAGAAAGCTTAAGTATAAGAAAGCTCCGGGATATGACTTAATTACGTCCGGTGTTCTCAAAATGCTTCCTCGCAAAGCGTTAATTAATCTTGTTTATATAATAAATGCCACTCTTAGGCTAAAGTACGTTCCGAGCCAATAATGGAAGGTTGCGGAAGTTATAATGGTTCTCAAACAAGGAAAACCATCACATGATAAGAAATCTTATAGACCCATTTCGCTTCTGGCCGTAGTAACTAAGGTCTTTGAAAGAATATTACTTCTGCGCGAAGAAAAGCGCTTAATACCTGAACATCAGTTCGGATTTAGTAGCAAGCATTCGACAATTGACCAAGTGCATAGGATCCCTGACGTCATTGAGAAAATTCTTGAAGAAAAGAAAATTTGTTCGGTGGTCTTCCTAGACGTGCGCTAGCTTTTGATAAGGTGTGGCACGAAGGCCAAAATTTTAAATACAGACAAATTCTGCCTGAAGCACTTTGTATGCTTCTATAAGTTATCTAGAGAATAGACTTTTTAGAGTAAGACATGGAAACTCGGATCACAAAAAAATAGTGGCTGGGTTACCACAAGGAAGTGTCTTAGTTCGATATTGTACGTATTATTTACACGTGATATACCTCAAACAGAAGACACTATCGTAGCCACTTTTGCTACGACACTGCAATGCTAGCAGCCGGCCAAAAGATAAATGATGCTACGACTAAATTACAAAAAGCTCTGACCAATGTCAATGAATGGACAAAAACATGGCGGATATCGTTTAACGAAGTAAAATCAGTCCATGTAGATCTTACGTATAAAAAAATTAATAGATTACCGGTATTTGTTAATACGGTTTCAGTTCCGTTTGCTAATGAAGCAAAATATCTCGGAATGACTCTAGACGCAAAATTAAAATGGAAACCGAATGTTAAAAAGAAATGCTAAGAGTTAAATAATAAACTCAAAGATATGTATTGGTTGCTCGGGAACTACTCTAAGCTCAGTATCGAAAACAAGCTAATTTTGTACAGGCAGTTGCTTAATCCTGTCTGGACTTACAGTATACAACTCTGGGGTTGTACGCGAGATTCTATTTCAAATAACTTACAAAAATTTGAAAATAAACTGCTAAGATCGTTTGTAAACGCACCTTGGTACATTAGAAACGAAGATCTCCACAGAGATCTCGGGATTCCTACGGTTCGCGATAAAATAAAAAAAATTGCCCGAAATCATAGAAAACGGCTATTACAACACTGTTCTATAATCGAAATTATCGATGAGACAAATTTAGTACGCCGCCTGCGAAGGACTAAGCCTTCCGAACTGGTGCACTAAACGAGAATCTGCTTTCGAATCGCGGTATAAACAGGAACTATCACCGAATAGTTACCTGCACCAAGTTAATTAAGTTCGTTAAAAATAAATTGCTAGATAAGATTCAACTTAGTTACAATCGGGAGGAGGAGGTGTTTTTAGTGCAGTAAGCATCTCGCAGGGGGCCTTACACACCGCGCTTTTTGTACGCCGTAAACTTAATTACAGAAAATTTTTTTCTATACCTACGTTTTGTTTAATGTTTTTTTTTTTAATTCGCAATTGTTTTTTTTTAAATTTAACTGTATGCCTGTAAGACCTAAGGTATTTTAAATGCAACCTGAATTGCATGGCACTAGTTTGGCAGTAAATAGGAAAAAAAGACGATAGAAGAATTCAAGAATTCTGAAGTTGGAAGTTATGAAAATAAATTGCTAGATAAGTTTCAACTTAGTTACAATCGGGAGGAGGAGGTGTTTTTAGTGCAGTAAGCATCTCACACTTCTAATGAGCACGCGTTTTTCTGAGCCTTTTGAAGGTTTTACACCTACCCACGGAGAAAAAACACAGATGATTGTATGCAACTTCAGTATGATAAGTGTTTTGGTATATGCATTTTTCTTGGAATACTATAAATTGATTTCAAACTACTATTGTTTTATTTCATTTCAAATCATAAAAACAACATTGCACCTTGACCCCACCCCAAATCCTATAATTGGCCCAGACAGGGGAGTTGCAGGGGGCCTTACACACCGCGGTTTTTGTACGCCGTAAACTTAATTACAGAAATTTTTTTCTATACCTACGTTTTGTTTAATGTTTTTTTTAATTCGCAATTGTTTTTTTTAATTCGCAATTGTTTTTTTTTAATTTAACTGTATGCCTGTAAGACCTAAGGTATTTTAAATGCAACCTGATTTGCACGGCACTAGTTTGGCAGTAAATAGGAAAAAAAGACGATGGAAGAATTCAAAAATTCTGAAGTTGCAAGTTATCCTAAAAGCTTGACAGCTAGAAAATAATCCAACTACTCACTCTGGAAAACTGTTAAAGTAACGAAGAAACCAAAGCTACCAGCGCCTCCGATTAAGAATGAACAAACCGAATAGGCAAAAAGTGACAAAGAGAAAGCAAACGTTTTCGCGGATTACCTGTAGAACACATTTAAGCATTTTAATGGACAAGGACTGAACGAAAATTTAAATAAAAGTTCTAACTCAAGCGAAAATTACATAACAAGAAATGTTACCCTTGCCAAATTAAGTAGAGAAATAAGGAAGCTTAAGTATAAGAAAGCTCCGGGATATGATTTAATTACGGCCGGAGTTCTCAAAATGCTTCCTCGCAAAGCGTTAAGTAATCTTCTTTATATAATAAATGCCAATCTTAGGCTAAAGTACGTTCCGAGCCAATAATGGAAGGTTGCGGAAGTTATAATGGTTCTCAAACAAGGAAAACCATCACATGATAAGAAATCTTATAGACCCATTTCGCTACTGGCCGTAGTAACTAAGGTCTTTGAAAGAATATTACTTCTGCGCGAAGAAAAGCGCTTAATACCTGAACATCAGTTCGGATTTAGTAGCAAGCATTCGACAATTGACCAAGGATCCCTGACGTCATTGAGAAAATTCTTGAAGAAAAGAAAATTTGTTCGGTGGTCTTCCTAGACGTGCGCTAGCTTTTGATAAGGTGTGGCATGAAGGCCAAAATTTTAAATACAGACAAATTCTGCCTGAAGCACTTTGTACGCTTCTATAAGTTATCTAGAGAATAGACTTTTTAGAGTAAGACATGGAAACTCGGATCACAAAAAAATAGTGGCTGGGTTACCACAAGGAAGTGTCTTAGTTCGATAATGTACGTATTATTTACACGTGATATACCTCAAACAGAAGACACTATCGTAGCCACGTTTGCTACTACACTGCAATGCTAGCAGCCGGCCAAACGATAAATGATGCTACGACTAAATTACAAAAAGCTCTGAACAATGTCAATGAATGGACAAACACATGGCGGATATCGTTTAACGAAGTAAAATCAGTCCATGTAGATCTTACGTATAAAAAAATTAATAGATTACCGGTATTTGTTAATACGGTTTCAGTTCCGTTTGCTAATGAAGCAAAATATCTCGGAATGACTCTAGACGCGAAATTAAAACGGAAAACGCATGTTAAAAAGAAATGCTAAGAGTTAAATAATAAACTCAAAGATATGTATTGGTTGCTCGGCAACTACTCTAAGCTTAGTATCGAAAACAAGCTAATTTTGTACAGGCAGTTGCTTAAGCCTGTCTGGACTTACAGTATAAAACTCTGGGGTTGTACGCTAGATTCTATTTCAAATAACTTACAAAAATTTGAAAATAAACTGCTAAGATCGTTTGTAAACGCACCTTGGTACATTAAAAACGAAGATCTCCACAGAGATCTCGGGATTCCCACGGTTCGCGATAAAATAAAAAAATTTGCCCGAAATCATAGAAAACGGCTATTACAACACTGTTCTATAATCGAAATTATCGATGAGACAAATTTAGTACGCCGCCTGCGAAGGACTAAGCCTTCCGATCTGGTGCACTAAACGAGAATCTGCTTTAAAATCGCGGTATAAACAGGAACTATCACCGAATAGTTACCTGCACCAAGTTAATTAAGTTCGCTAAAAATAAATTGCTAGATAAGTTTCAACTTAGTTACAATCGGGAGGAGGAGGTGTTTTTAGTGCAGTAAGCATCTCACACTTTCATGAGCACGCGTTTTTCGGAGCCTTTTGAAGGTTTTACACCTACCCACGGAGAAAAAAAACAGATGATTGTATGCAACTTCAGTATGATAAGTGTTTTGGTATATGCATTTTTCTTGGAATACTATAAATTGATTTCAAACTACTATTGTTTTATTTCATTTCAAATCATAAAAAGAACATTGCACCTTGACCCCACCCCAAATCCTATAATTGGTCCAGAAAGGGGGGTTGCAGGGGGCCTTACACACCGCGGTTTTTGTACGCCGTAAACTTAATTACAGAAATTTTTTTTCTATACCTACGTTTTGTTTAATGTTTTTTTTTAATTCGCAATTGTTTTTCTTTTAATTTAACTGTATGCCTGTAAGACCTAAGGTATTTTAAATGCAACCTGAATTGCACGGCACTAGTTTGGCAGTAAATAGGAAAAAAAAGACGATAGAAGAATTCAAAAATTCTGAAGTTGGAAGTTATGAAAATAAATTGCTAGATAAGTTTCAACTTAGTTACAATCGGGAGGAGGAGGTGTTTTTAGTGCAGTAAGCATCTCACACTTCTATGAGCACGCGTTTTTCGGAGCCTTTTGAAGGTTTTACACCTACCCACGGAGAAAAAAAACAGATGATTGTATGCAACTTCAGTATGATAAGTGGTTTGGTATATGCATTTTTCTTGGAATACCATAAATTGATTTCAAACTACTATTGTCTTATTAATTTCAAATCATAAAAACAACATTGCACCTTGACCCCACCCCAAATCCTATAATTGGCCCAGGCAGGGGGTTTGCAGGGGGCCTTACACACCGCGGTTTTTGTACGCCGTAAGCTTAATTACAGAAAATATTTTTCTATACCTACGTTTTGTTTAATGTTTTTTTTTAATTCGCAATTGTTTTTTTTTTTATTTAACTGTATGTCTGTAAGACCTAAGGTATTTTAAATGCAACCTGAATTGCACGGCACTAGTTTGGCAGTAAATAGGAAAAAAAAGACGATAGAAGAATCAAAAATTCTGAAGTTGGAAGTTATCCTAAAAGCTTGACAGCTAGAAAATAATCCAACTACTTACTCTGGAAAACTGTTAAAGTAACGAAGAAACCAAAGCTACCAGCGCCTCCGATTAAGAATGATCAAAACGAATAGGCAAAAAGTGACAAAGAGAAAGCAAACGTTTTCGCGGATTACCTGTAGAACACATTTAAGCATTTTAATGGGCAAGGACTGAACGAAAATTTAAATAAAAGTTCTAACTCAAGCGAAAATTACATAACAAGAAATGTTACCCTTGCCGAATTAAGTAGAGAAATAAGAAAGCTTAAGTATAAGAAAGCTCCGGGATATGACTTAATTACGGCCGGAGTTCTCAAAATGCTTCCTCGCAAAGCGTTAATTAATCTTCTTTATATAATAAATGCCACTATTAGCCTAAGTACGTTCCGAGCCAATAATGGAAGGTTGCGGAAGTTATAATGGTTCTCAAACAAGGAAAACCATCACATGATAAGAAATCTTATAGACCCATTTCGCTTCTGGCCGTAGTAACTAAGGTCTTTGAAAGAATATTACTTCTGCGCGAAGAAAAGCGCTTAATACCTGAAGATCAGTTCGGATTTAGAAGCAAGCATTCGACAATTGACCAAGTGCATAGGATCCCTGACGTCATTGAGAAAATTCTTGAAAAAAAGAAAATTTGTTCGGTGGTCTTCCTAGACGTGCGCTAGCTTTTGATAAAGTGTGGCACGAAGGCCAAAATTTTAAATACAGACAAATTCTGCCTGAAGCACTTTGTACGCTTCTATAAGTTATCTAGAGAATAGACTTTTTAGAGTAAGACATGGAAACTCGGATCACAAACAAATAATGGCTGGGTTACCACAAGGAAGTGTCTTAGTTCGATATTGTACGTATTATTTACACGTGATATACCTCAAACAGAAGACACTATCGTAGCCACGTTTGCTACGACACTGCAATGCTAGCAGCGGCCAAACGATAAATGATGCTACGACTAAATTACAAAAAGCTCTGACCAATGTCAATGAATGGACAAAAACATGGCGGATATCGTTTAACGAGGTAAAATCAGTCCATGTAGATCTTACGTATAAAAAATTAAAAGATTACCGGTATTTGTTAATACGGTTTCAGTTCCGTTTGCTAATGAAGCAAAATATCTCGGAATGACTCTAGACGCGAAATTAAAATGGAAACCGCATGTTAAAAAGAAATGCTAAGAGTTAAATAATAAACTCAAAGATATGTATTGGTTGCTCGGGAACTACTCTAAGCTCAGTATCGAAAACAAGCTAATTTTGTACAGGCAGTTGCTTAAGCCTGTCTGGACTTACAGTATACAACTCTGGGGTTGTACGCGAGATTCTATTTCAAATAACTTACAAAAATTTGAAAATAAACTGCTAAGATCGTTTGTAAACGCACCTTGGTACATTAGAAACGAAGATCTCCACAGAGATCTCGGGATTCCTACGGTTCGCGATAAAATAAAAAAAATTGCCCGAAATCATAGAAAACGGCTATTACAACACTGTTCTATAATCGAAATTATCGATGAGACAAATTTAGTACGCCGCCTGCGAAGGACTAAGCCTTCCGATCTGGTGCACTAAACGAGAATCTGCTTTAAAATCGCAGTATAAACAGGAACTATCACCGAATAGTTACCTGCACCAAGTTAATTAAGTTCGTTAAAAATAAATTGCTAGATAAGTTTCAACTTAGTTACAATCGGGAGGAGGAGCTGTTTTTAGTGCAGTAAGCATCTCACACTTCTATGAGCACGCGTTTTTCGGAGCCGTTTGAAGGTTTTACACCTACCCACGGAGAAAAAAAACAGATGATTGTATGCAACTTCAGTATGATAAGCGTTTTGGTATATGCATTTTTCTTGGAATACTATAAATTGATTTCAAACTACTATTGTTTTATTTCATTTCAAATCATAAAAACAGCATTGCACCTTGACCCCTTCCCAAATCCTATAATTGGCCCAGGCAGGGGGGTTGCAGGGGGCCTTAGACACCGCGGTTTTTGTTCGCCGTAAACTTAATTACAGAAAATTTTTTTCTATAGCTACGTTTTGTTTAATGTTTTTTTTTAATTCGCAATTGTTTTTTTTTTTAATTTAACTGTATGCCTGTAAGACCTAAGGTATTTTAAATGCAACCTGAATTGCACGGCACTAGTTTGGCAGTAAATAGGAAAAAAAGACGATAGAAGAATTCAAAAATTCTGAAGTTGGAAGTAATCTTAAAAGCTTGACAGCTAGAAAATAATGCAACTACTCACTCTGGAAAACTGTTAAAGTAACGAAGAAACCAAAGCTACCAGCGCCTCCGATTAAGAATGATCAAAACGAATAGGCAAAAAGTGACAAAGAGCAAGCAAACGTTTTCGCGGATTCATTCGAAGTTCAACTTTCACCTGTGTCAGTCGCTCTTTAAATTATCTCACTATGATCAATTGTGTAAAGTGCAAAATCGCAGTTCCATTAGAAAACTCACTTAAATGTGATATTTGCAATGCTCTTACTCACAGAAATTGTGCTAAAATAAAAGAATCCGATCTACTAATTATAAAATCATATAAAAACATATTCTATAAATGTGATCAGCGCAAATCAAAGCCCATTTCAATCAGTTTAAACAAATTAAACGACATTATGAAAGTACTTGACAATGTTTTCTCTGATATTAAAAAGGAATTTTCTCATCTTATGTTAAATCTCAACCTTGATCCGATAAATAAAGAACAAAATATATCTAATATAAATCGTAATGTACGCCCTTCAACGATTACCCAGAGAGTAGAAAAGGTCATTGAACCCTATAAATCGTCATCAAAAAATTCTCGCCAAAGACTCCCATTAAGCACCAACAAAAGCTCTCCATTTGTGGTGCAGAACAAAAATAATCGTTTAAATAAATCATCACAAAAAATCCCTCTCTCCCCATCCGTTCGGCCATCAACGCAAATACCCAAAAATGTAGATCATTATGATAAAACCCCTGAGTTTGTGAGTGCTATTGCCACTACCACAGCAGTGGAAGCCTACATAAATCTAACCGACGAACCTATAGACAAAATCCCCTCCTCCCCTACCGCAAAACCACCATCAAACGATACCATCGTTAACAAAATCGCCGAAATCCCCGTCTCCCAACTTGTTCAACCAACGCCAAAGGATTCCAACACAAACCAAATTGCAGTACCATCAGATGAAATCCCCGCCATCGCCTCTGAAAATTTACCATCGCTAAATGCAGTAAGACAATCTCAATCAAAACAAATCATAAGCATTGAGTCTGAGAATGTTACTGCTATCATCGCCATCACTTAATATTGTTGTCGCCTCTAAGTGGTTACATATTTCAAAATTCAAAAAGGAAACAAAATGTGAAGATGTTATTAACTATGTTTCATCTAAGACTGGTATACCAATAAGCCTTTTAAAGTGTTTCAAATTAATTAAAAAAGGTATCCCAGAATCAGAAATTAAACATGTCAACTTAAAACTAAGCGTGCCTTCAACTCTCTTAAATGATTTGTTGAATAACAAGTCTATATGGCCGTTTTCAGTTCAAACAATTTATAAACAATTTATAAACTTTCCAAAAAACGACAATCTCTGTTCTCAAATCCTTACAACTTAATAAATAATATTGTTGATGCTGCTGTTAATGTACCTGTTGGAGAATCATCATCATCTTTTAATTCAGCTCTAAATTTTTCAAATAAAACTTTCTCATTTTGGAAGAAGTAAACTTTCATTTTATTATCAGAACGTAGGTGGGTTAAGAACCAGACTTGATTCTGTATATCTTTCTTTATCTTCATGTATTTATGATATAATAATTTTAACAGAGACTTAGTTATCCGAGAATCATTTAACATCTGATTTTTTTTCAAATTTGTATACTGTGTTTAGAAAGGATAGATGTAAACTGAAAACAGGCATGGAAAGGGGAGGTGGAGTATTGATTGCGGTTCGGGCTTCATTTCCATGTAAAGCAATTGACTTGCAATCAAACTCTTCTTCATCTAACCTGGATTTGATCAGTTTATTGTTTCTATAAAAATCGATGAGAATGAATTGTATGTTTTAGCGAGTTATATACCTCCAGGGGTCCATTAGAGCTTTATAACTTACATTTACTTAATTCTAAAAATATCTTGGATAATTTAAATTTAGAACATGTTATTTTTGCTGGAGATTTCAACCTAGGATATATAAACTGGATTCAAGACTCTGATGATAAATATTTAATTCCATATAGTATAACAAATGAAATTGAAATAACAGTCATTGATTTTTTAAGTCAGTATGATCTAATACAAATTAATTTTCAAATAAATAATCTAAATCGTATTCTAGATCTTATATTTGTAGATAAGGAATATCATATTTATGTGGAAAAGTCTATCTTGCCTTTAGTGGAAAATTCAATTCATCATCTGCATTAGAAGGTGATTTTATCTTTTATAGTTATTTGAAGAATGAAAATGAATCTAATACAATTATTTATGATTATAAAAATGCTAACTTTGATGCAATGATTGAGTATTTGTTATCGTTTTCGTGGCAAAATATACTCAGCGATTCTAATTTAGATAACAATTACGCAATTTTTACAAATATTTTAAATAATGCAGTTGAAAAGTATGTACCAACGAAATATTTAAAAACATATTCTAACCCTGCCTGGTATAATAGAAGACTTACTAATCTCAAAAATCAAAAGTTTAAAGCATACAAATTACACAAAAATAATAAAGAAAATCTAAGTTTACGAAACAAATATATAGATTGTCAGCGAAAATTTGACTATTTAAATAAATTTCTACATCGTAACTACATTCTTTCAATTGAAAACGAACTCAAATGCAATAGCAAACGTTTTTGGCATTTCTTAAACTCCAAACGTAAATCTTTTGGGCTGCCTAGCTGTATGAACTATCTAGACACAACTACTAGTGAAGTTTCTGAAATTTGCAATTTATTTGCGAGATATTTTTAATCTGTTTATTCTTCAGAACTTGTTACAAATTACGATTTTCCATCAGGCTTAAACAAATGCGTTGACATTGGTTCACTTGTTTTATGTCAAAATGAAATAGACGAGGCTTTATTGAACTTAGATTTAAATAAAAGTGAAGGCCCGGACAAAATTCCACCTTTTCTACTAAGAAAATGTGCAATTGCGTTAGCTCAGCCACTAACAAACATTTTTAATATTTCGTTAGCTACAGGCCAATTTTTGAAAACCTAGAAAATCTGATTTTTGTCCCCTATTTTTAAATCGGGATCAAAGCAAGAGGTCACAAACTATAGACCAATCTGCAAGCTATCTGCTATACCAAAGTTATTTGAAAAAGTGGTGTATAAAAAAATTTCGTCTTTAATCCAAGAAAAGATATCAGTTTTTCAGCACGGTTTTGTAGTAGGTAAATCTACTGCAACTAACTTAACTATTATGGTGAATGCAATCATAAATAATATGGAAAAAGGGTGTCAAACCGATATAATTTTTACTGACTTTGCCAAAGCATTTGACAGAGTCAATCACAAAATTCTACTCCACAAATTACTTTCCTTTGGTATAAGTTCGTCTCTTTTAAACTGGTTTGAGTCTTACTTGACTGGAAGAGTACAAATTGTTAAAATTAAAAACTTTTATTCTAATGATATTTATGTCCCATCAGGCGTTCCACAAGGTAGCCATTTAGGACCTTTACTTTTTCTTATATTCGTGAATGATATTCCAACAATTTTTAAAAATTCTAACTGTCTCCTTTTTGCCGATGATCTCAAGATCTACCGTAGGATTACCTGCATATCGGATTGTAGCCTTCTGCTAGAAGACCTGGTGAGATTGGTCGATTGGTGCAGGATAAATAACCTTCATTTGAAAGTAGAAAAATGTCAAATACTATCGTGTTTCAGGATTCTTAATCCAATTATCTTTGATTTCAATATCAACAACATAATTCTAACAAGGGTAAATCAAAAAAAGACTTGGGAGTAATCCTAGATGTTAATCTGTCGTTCCTTCCTCATTATGATTACTTGATCAATAAAGCGAATCAGATGCTGGGTTTTATAAAAAGAAATACCAGAGAATTTACTGATTCATTCACTTTACTATCTCTTTATAACTCTCTGGTAAGATCAGTACTTGAGTATTGCTGTACAATTTGGAATCCCTACTATGCAAATACATCAGAAAAAATTGAAAAAATTCAAAGAAATTTTACACGGTATGCTTTTTTCAAGTTAAATTGGAGAATAGTAACACCTTCCTATGAAACCAGGGGGCCAATTCCCGATCTGTGAAGATGTGAAGTGATAAATTTTATCACGCTTTCACGTCTAATTCGATTCTCGATTCGTGAAAAAGTGAAGTTAAATGCCAAACATTTTTCATATGATAATTTTTTTATCACAGTCAATTGTTTTGTGAAGAAAATGTTTCTAATCGAATATTAAGAAGAAAAACAGGATTTGGCACATGACAAGTAAGCAACAATTATATTTATACGCAAATTTATTTTGGTTATAAGTTATATTTGTGTTTATTCGAGTAAATAACGAAATTGTTAAATCAACAGATTGACAACAGCCGACGCGACGGTGCTCATTCCCGCGACAGATCGTTGCAAAAAAATTCAGAGCACTTTACCATATTTAAATGGCTTTGAAGCGCACTTATAAGTTGAGTGTTTTTCAAGAATGCCCTCAATTCACGTATTAAATCCATGCATAAATGTTTTGGGAATCTATAAAGTTCAATATAGTGCTCCTAGTTGTAACGTCGAATAGATTCTGTCCATCTCGAAGAGAAAGCCTCAATATTCTCACATGACAAAATAATAAATATTGCTCAAAACAGAGATACTATTCAATATAATATAAATCCCACAATTGTTCAGTACGACGTCTTTTATTAATTTATTAAACGAATTATTATTCCGGACATTATTCTTAAGCAAATTTAGAAACTGAAATGAAATATTTACCTTTCCCAACAAAAAATCTAATCAGAAATGACAGAATTTATCATTTAGTACTTTTTAGTACAAACTTTATCACAATGAGTTCTAGAATCGCATTAGGCGTGTGCGTGAAGTTGGAAAATGATAAACCTCTGTGAAAACTGAAATGATATTTTTTTATCACTTCATAATTTCACAGATCGGGAATTGACCCCCAGATGCCTTTTGTTTGGAATAAAAACGCTAGAAGCTCGTCGTAAATACTTTTCAATTATGCTTGTTCGGGATATCATTACAAATCATGTTAATTGTCCACCTCTAGCAGCTCTAGTCCATGAGGGTAATGCTCCTCTAAGAATTACACGAGAACGGTTTCTAATTTATGAGCAGTTTCACCGCACAAACTACGGTCGCAATGAACCCATTTCTCGTTGCATCAGAGAAAGCAATTTAGTTTGCTCTGGGATTAACTTTTATATGGATTGCACCAGAGAAACTTTTAAATCAATAGTTTTAAACAAAATTTAATTATCGTTATTTATTATACAAACATATGTATACCATTTTTTATTATTTAATAATAGATTAACTATATGTAAATCAATTAAATGTAATTTGAATTGTATATACCCACCTACAAATTTGTTACAAAATTTTTACTTATGTATCTTAGTCTGTAAGAGTACAATATGCTCTGATTGATGAATAAATTAAACTGAAACTAAACTGAAACTGAAACTAGATTACCTGTAGAACACATTTAAGCATTTATTGGGCAAGGACTGAACGAACATTTAAATTAACGTTCTAACTCAAGCGAAAATTACAGAACAAGAAATGTTACCCTTGCCGAATTAAGTAGAGAAATAAGAAAGCTTAAGTATAGGAAAGCTCCGGGATATGACTTAATTACGGCCGGAGTTCTCAAAATGCTTCCTCGCAAAGCGTTAATTAATCTTCTTTATATAATAAATGCCACTCTTAGGCTAAAGTACGTTCCGAGCCAATAATGGAAGGTTGCGGAAGTTATAATGGTTCTCAAACAAGGAAAACCATCACATGATAAGTAATCTTATAGACCCATTTCGCTTCTGGCCGTAGTAACTAAGGTCTTTGAAAGAATATTACTCCTGCGCGAAGAAAAGCGCTTAATACCTGAACATCAGTTCGGATTTAGAAGCAAGCATTCGACAATTGACCAAGTGCATAGGATCCCTGACGTCATTGAGAAAATTCTTGAAGAAAAGAAAATTTGTTCGGTGGTCTTCCTAGACGTGCGCTAGCTTTTGATAAGGTGTGGCACGAAGGCCAAAATTTTAAATACAGACAAATTCTGCCTGAAGCACTTTGTACGCTTCTATAAGTTATCTAGAGAATAGACTTTTTAGAGCAAGACATGGAAACTCGGATCACAAAGAAATAGTGGCTGGGTTACCACAAGGAAGTGTCTTAGTTCAATATTGTACGTATTATTTACACGTGATATACCTCAAACAGAAGACACTATCGTAGCCACGTTTGCTACGACACTGCAATGCTAGCAGCCGGCCAAACGATAAATGATGCTACGACTAAATTACAAAAAGCTCTGAACAATGTCAATGAATGGACAAAAACATGTCGGATATCGTTTAACGAAGTAAAATCAGTCCATGTAGATCTTACGTATAAAAAAAATAATAGATTACCGGTATTTGTTAATACGGTTTCAGTTCCGTTTGCTAATGAAGCAAAATATCTGGGAATGACTCTAGACGCGAAATTAAAATGGAAACCGCATGTTAAAAAGAAATGCTAAGAGTTAAATAATAAACTCAAAGATATGTATTGGTTGCTCGGGAACTACTCTAAACTCAGTATCGAAAACAAGCTAATTTTGTACAGGACTTACAGTATACAACTCTGGGGTTGTACGCGAGTTTCTATTTCAAATAACTTACAAAAATTTGAAAATAAACTGCTAAGATCGTTTGTAAACGCACCTTGGTACATTAGAAACGAAGATCTCCACAGAGATCTCTGGATTCCCACGGTTCGCGATAAAATAAAAAAATTTGCCCGAAATCATAGAAAACGGCTAATACAACACTGTTCTATAATCGAAATTATCGATGAGACAAATTTAGTACGCCGCCTGCGAAGGACTAAGCCTTCCGATCTGGTGCACTAAACGAGAATCTGCTTTGAAATGGCGGTATAAACAGGAACTATCACCGAATAGTTACCTGCACCAAGTTAATTAAGTTCGTTAAAAATAAATTGCTAGATAAGTTTCAACTTAGTTACAATCGGGAGGAGGAGGTGTTTTTAGTGCAGTAAGCATCTCACACTTCTATGAGCTCGTGTTTTTCGGAGCCTTTTGAAGGTTTTACACCTACCCACGGAGAAAAAAAAACAGATGATTGTATGAAACTTCAGTATGATAAGTGTTTTGGTATATGCATTTTTCTTGGAATACTATAAATTGATTTCAAACTACTATTGATTTATTTCATTTCAAATCATAAAAATAACATTGCACCTTGACCCCACCCCAAATCCTATAATTGGCCCAGGCAGGGGGGTTGCAGGGAGCCTTAAACACCGCACTTTTAGTACGCCGTAAACTTAATTATAGAAAATTTTTTCCTATACCTACGTTTTGTTTAATGTTTTTTTTAATTCGCAGTTGTTTTTTTTTTTAATTTAACTGTATGCCTGTAAGACCTAAGGTATTTTAAATGCAACCTGAATTGCACGGCACTAGTTTGGCAGTAAATAGGAAAAAAAGACGATAGAAGAATTCAAAAATTCTGAAGTTGGAAGTTATCCTAAAAGCTTGACAGCTAGAAAATAATCCAACTACTCACTCTGGAAAACTGTTAAAGTAACGAAGAAACCAAAGCTACCAGCGCCTCCGATTAAGAATGATCAAAACGAATAGGCAAAAAGTGACAAAGAGAAAGCAAACGTTTTCGCGGATTACCTGTAGAACACATTTAAGCATTTTAATGGGCAAGGACTGAACGAAAATTTAAATAAAAGTTCCAACTCAAGCGAAAATTACATAACAAGAAATGTTACCCTTGCCGAATTAAGTAGAGAAATAAGAAAGCTTAAGTATAAGAAAGCTCCGGGATATGACTTAATTACGGCCGGAGTTCTCAAAATGCTTCCTCGCAAAGCGTTAATTAATCTTCTTTATATTATAAATGCCACTCTTAGGCTAAAGTACGTTCCGAGCCAATAATGGAAGGTTGCGGAAGTTATAATGGTTCTCAAACAAGGAAAACCATCACATGATAAGAAATCTTATAGACCCATTTCGCTTCTGGCCGTAGTAACTAAGGTCTTTGAAAGAATATTACTTCTGCCCGAAGAAAAGCGCTTAATACCTGAACATCAGTTCGGATTTAGTAGCAAGCATTCGACAATTGACCAAGTGCATAGGATCCCTGACGTCATTGAGAAAATTCTTGAAGAAAAGAAAATTTGTTCGGTGGTCTTCCTAGACGTGCGCTAGCTTTTGATAAGGTGTGGCACGAAGGCCAAAATTTTAAATACAGACAAATTCTGCCTGAAGCACTTTACGCTTCTATAAGTTATCTGGAGAATAGACTTTTTAGAGTAAGACATGGAAACTCGGATCACAAACAAATAGTGGCTGGGTTACCACAAGGAAGTGTCTTAGTTCGATATTGTACGTATTATTTACACGTGATATACCTCAAACAGAGGACACTATCGTAGCCACGTTTGCTACGACACTGCAATGCTAGCAGCCGGCCAAACGATAAATGATGCTATGACTAAATTACAAAAAGCTCTGAACAATGTCAATGAATGGACAAAAACATGGCGGATATCGTTTAACGAAGTAAAATCAGTCCATGTAGATCTTACGTATAAAAAAATTAATAGATTACCGGTATTTGTTAATACGGTTTCAGTTCCGTTTGCTAATGAAGCAAAATATCTCGGAATGACTCTAGACGCGAAATTAAAATGGAAACCGCATGTTAAAAAGAAATGCTAAGAGTTAAATAATAAACTCAAAGATATGTATTGGTTGCTCGGGAACTACTCTAAGCTCAGTATCGAAAACAAGCTAATTTTGTACAGGGAGTTGCTTAAGCCTGTCTGGACTTACAGTATACAACTCTGGGGTTGTACGCGAGATTCTATTTCAAATAACTTACAAAAATTTGAAAATAAACTGCTAAGATCGTTTGTAAACGCACCTTGGTACATTAGAAACGAAGATCTCCACAGAGATCTCGGGATTCCCACGGTTCGCGATAAAATAAAAAAAATTGCCCGAAATCATAGAAAACGGCTATTACAACACTGTTCTATAATCGAAATTATCGATGAGACAAATTTAGTACGCCGCCTGCGAAGGACTAAGCCTTCCGATCTGGTGCACTAAACGAGAATCTGCTTTAAAATCGCAGTATAAGCAGGAACTATCACCGAATAGTTACCTGCACCAAGTTAATTAAGTTCGTTAAAAATAAATTGCTATATAAGTTTCAACTTAATTACAATCGGGAGGAGGAGGTGTTTTTAGTGCAGTAAGCATCTCACACTTCTATGAGCACGCGTTTTTCGGAGCCTTTTGAAGGTTTTACACCTACCCACGGAGAAAAAAAACAGATGATTGTATGCAACTTCAGTATGATAAGCGTTTTGGTATATGCATTTTTCTTGGAATACTATAAATTGATTTCAAACTACTATTGTTTTATTTCATTTCAAATCATAAAAACAGCATTGCACCTTGACCCCTTCCCAAATCCTATAATTGGCCCAGGCAGAGGGGTTGCAGGGGGCCTTACACACCGCGGTTTTTGTTCGCCGTAAACTTAATTACAGAAATTTTTTTTCTATAGCTACGTTTTGTTTAATGTTTTTTTTTTAATTCGCAATTGTTTTTTTTTAAATTTAACTGTATGCCTGTAAGACCTAAGGTATTTTAAATGCAACCTGAATTGCACGGCACTAGTTTGGCAGTAAATAGGAAAAACAGACGATAGAAGAATTCAAAAATTCTGAAGTTGGAAGTTATCTGAAAAGCTTGACAGCTAGAAAATAATCCAACTACTCACTATGGAAAACTGTTAAAGTAAGTAAGAATGATCAAAACGAATAGGCGAAAAGTGACAAAGAGAAAGCAAACGTTTTCGCGGATTACCTGTAGAACACATTTAAGCATTTATTGGGCAAGGACTGAACGAACATTTAAATAAACGTTCTAACTCAAGCGAAAATTACATAACAAGAAATGTTACCCTTGCCGAATTAAGTAGAGAAATAAGAAAGCTTAAGTATAAGAAAGCTATGGGATATGACTTAATTACGGCCGGAGTTCTCAAAATGCTTCCTCGCAAAGCGTTAATTAATCTTCTTTATATAATAAATGCCACTCTTAGGCTAAAGTACGTTCCGAGCCAATAATGGAAGGTTGCGGAAGTTATAATGGTTCTCAAACAAGGAAAACCATCACATGATAAGAAATCTTATAGACCCATTTCGCTTCTGGCCGTAGTAACTAAGGTCTTTGAAAGAATATTACTTCTGCCCGAAGAAAAGCGCTTAATACCTGAACATCAGTTCGGATTTAGTAGCAAGCATACGACAATTGACCAAGTGCATAGGATCCCTGACGTCATTGAGAAAATTCTTGAAGAAAAGAAAATTTGTTCGGTGGTCTTCCTAGACGTGCGCTAGCTTTTGATAAGGTGTGGCACGAAGGCCAAAATTTTAAATACAGACAAATTCTGCCTGAAGCACTTTGTACGCTTCTATAAGTTATCTGGAGAATAGACTTTTTAGAGTAAGACATGGAAACTCGGATCACAAACAAACAGTGGCTGGGTTACCACAAGGAAGTGTCTTAGTTCGATATTGTACGTATTATTTACACGTGATATACCTCAAACAGAGGACACTATCGAAGCCACGTTTGCTACGACACTGCAATGCTAGCAGCCGGCCAAACGATAAATGATGCTATGACTAAATTACAAAAAGCTCTGAACAATGTCAATGAATGGACAAAAACATGGCGGATATCGTTTAACGAAGTAAAATCAGTCCATGTAGATCTTACGTATAAAAAAATTAATAGATTACCGGTATTTGTTAATACGGTTTCAGTTCCGTTTGCTAATGAAGCAAAATATCTCGGAATGACTCTAGACGCGAAATTAAAATGGAAACCGCATGTTAAAAAGAAATGCTAAGAGTTAAATAATAAACTCAAAGATATGTATTGGTTGCTCGGGAACTACTCTAAGCTCAGTATCGAAAACAAGCTAATTTTGTACAGGGAGTTGCTTAAGCCTGTCTGGACTTACAGTATACAACTCTGGGGTTGTACGCGAGATTCTATTTCAAATAACTTACAAAAATTTGAAAATAAACTGCTAAGATCGTTTGTAAACCCACCTTGGTACATTAGAAACGAAGATCTCCACAGAGATCTCGGGATTCCTACGGTTCGCGATAAAATAAAAAAAATTGCCCGAAATCATAGAAAACGGCTATTACAACACTGTTCTATAATCGAAATTATCGATGAGACAAATTTAGTACGCCGCCTGCGAAGGACTAAGCCTTCCGATCTGGTGCACTAAACGAGAATCTGCTTTAAAATCGCAGTATAAGCAGGAACTATCACCGAATAGTTACCTGCACCAAGTTAATTAAGTTCGTTAAAAATCAATTGCTATATAAGTTTCAACTTAATTACAATCGGGAGGAGGAGGTGTTTTTAGTGCAGTAAGCATCTCACACTTCTATGAGCACGCGTTTTTCGGAGCCTTTTGAAGGTTTTACACCTACCCACGGAGAAAAAAAACAGAGGATTGTATGCAACTTCAGTATGATAAGCGTTTTGGTATATGCATTTTTCTTGGAATACTATAAATTGATTTCAAACTACTATTGTTTTATTTCATTTCAAATCATAAAAACAGCATTGCACCTTGACCCCTTCCCAAATCCTATAATTGGCCCAGGCAGGGGGGTTGCAGGGGGCCTTACACACCGCGGTTTTTGTTCGCCGTAAACTTAATTACAGAAAATTTTTTTCTATAGCTACGTTTTGTTTAATGTTTTTTTTTAATTCGCAATTGTTTTTTTTTTAAATTTAACTGTATGCCTGTAACACCTAAGGTATTTTAAATGCAACCTGAATTGCACGGCACTAGTTTGGCAGTAAATAGGAAAAACAGACGATAGAAGAATTCAAAAATTCTGAAGTTGGAAGTTATTTAAAAGCTTGACAGCTAGAAAATAATCCAACTACTCACTATGGAAAACTGTTAAAGTAACGAAGAAACCAAAGCTACCAGCGCCTCCGATTAAGAATGATCAAAACGAATAGGCGAAAAGTGACAAAGAGAAAGCAAACGTTTTCGCGGATTACCTGTAGAACACATTTAAGCATTTATTGGGCAAGGACTGAACGAACATTTAAATAAACGTTCTAACTCAAGCGAAAATTACATAACAAGAAATGTTACCCTTGCCGAATTAAGTAGAGAAATAAGAAAGCTTAAGTATAAGAAAGCTCCGGGATATAACTTAATTACGGCCGGAGTTCTCAAAATGCTTCCTCGCAAAGCGTTAATTAATCTTCTTTATATAATAAATGCCACTCTTAGGCTAAAGTACATTCCGAACCAATAATGGAAGGTTGCGGAAGTTATAATGGTTCTCAAACAAGGAAAACCATCACATGATAAGAAATCTTATAGACCCATTTCGCTTCTGGCCGTAGTAACTAAGGTCTTTGAAAGAATATTACTTCTGCGCGAAGAAAAGCGCTTAATACCTGAACATCAGTTCGGATTTAGAAGCAAGCATTCGACAATTGACCAAGTGCATAGGATCCCTGACGTCATTGAGAAAATTCTTGAAGAAAAGAAAATTTGTTCGGTGGTCTTCCTAGACGTGCGCTAGTTTTTGATAAGGTGTGGAACGAAGGCCAAAATTTTAAATACAGACAAATTCTGCCTGAAGCACTTTGTACGCTTCTATAAGTTATCTAGAGAATAGACTTTTTAGAGTAAGACATGGAAACTCGGATCACAAACAAATAGTGGCTGGGTTACCACAAGGAAGTGTCTTAGTTCAATATTGTACGTATTATTTACACGTGATATACCTCAAACAGAAGACACTATCGTAGCCACGTTTGCTACGACACTGCAATGCTAGCAGCCGGCCAAACGATAAATGATGCTACGACTAAATTACAAAAAGCTCTGAACAATGTCAATGAATGGACAAAAACATGGCGGATATCGTTTAACGAAGTAAAATCAGTCCATGTAGATCTTACGTATAAAAAAATTAATAGATTACCGGTATTTGTTAATACGGTTTCAGTTCCGTTTGCTAATGAAGCAAAATATCTCGGAATGACTCTAGACGCGAAATTAAAATGGAAACCGCATGTTAAAAAGAAATGCTAAGAGTTAAATAATAAACTCAAAGATATGTATTGGTTGCTCGGGAACTACTCTAAGCTCAGTATCGAAAACAAGCTAATTTTGTACAGGCAGTTGCTTAAGCCTGTCTGGACTTACAGTATACAACTCTGGGGTTGTACGCGAGATTCTATTTCAAATAACCTACAAAAATTTGAAAATAAACTGCTAAGATCGTTTGTAAACGCACCTTGGTACATTAGAAACGAAAATCTCCACAGAGATCTCGGGATTCCCACGGTTCGCGATAAAATAAAAAAATTTGCCCGAAATCATAGAAAACGGCTATTACAACACTGTTCTATAATCGAAATTATCGATGAGACAAATTTAGTACGCCGCCTGCGAAGGACTAAGCCTTCCGATCTGGTGCACTAAACGAGAATCTGCTTTCAAATGGCGGTGTAAACAGGAACTATCACCGAATAGTTACTTGCACCAAGTTAATTAAGTTCGTTAAAAATAAATTGCTAGATAAGTTTCAACTTAGTTACAATCGGGAGGAGGAGGTGTTTTTAGTGCAGTAAGCATCTCACACTTCTATGAGCACGCGTTTTTCGGAGCCTTTTGAAGGTTTTACACCTACCCACGGAAAAAAAAACAGATGATTGTATGCAACTTCAGTATGATAAGTGTTTTGGTATATGCATTTTTCTTGGAATACTATAAATTGATTTCAAACTACTATTGATTTATTTCATTTAAAATCATAAAAACAACATTGCACCTTGACCCCACCCCAAATCCTATAATTGGCCCAGACAGGGGGGTTGCAGGGGGCCTTACACACCGCGCTTTTAGTACGCCGTAAACTTAATAACAGAAAATTTTTTTCTATACCTACGTTTTGTTTAATGTTTTTTTTTTAATTCGCAATTGTTTTTTTTTTTAATTTAACTGTATGCCTGTAAGACCTAAGGTATTTTAAATGCAACCTGAACTGCACGGCACTAGTTTGGCAGTAAATAGGAAAAAAAGACGATAGAAGAATTCAAAAATTCTGAAGTTGGAAGTTATGAAAATAAATTGCTAGATAAGTTTCAACTTAGTTACAATCGGGAAGAGGAGGTGTTTTTAGTGCAGTAAGCATCTCACACTTCTAATGAGCACGCGTTTTTCGGAGCCTTTTGAAGGTTTTACACCTACCCACGGAGAAAAAAAACAGATGATTGTATGCAACTTCAGTATGATAAGTGTTTTGGTATATGCATTTTTCTTGGAATACTATAAATTGATTTCAAGCTACTATTGTTTTATTTCATTTCAAATCATAAAAACAACATTACACCTTGACCCCACCCCAAATCCTATAATTGGCCCAGACAGGGGGGTTGCAGGGGGCCTTACACACCGCGGTTTTTGTACGCCGTAAACTTAATAACAGAAAATTTTTTTCTATACCTACGTTTTGTTTAATGTTTTTTTTTTAATTCGCAATTGTTTTTTTTTTAATTTAAGAAGTAAGGTATTTTAAATGCAACCTGAATTGCACGGCACTAGTTTGGCAGTAAATAGGAAAAAAAAGACGATAGAAGAATTCAAAAATTCTGAAGTTGGAAGTTATCCTAAAAGCTTGACAGCTAGAAAATAATCCAACTACTCACTCTGGAAAACTGTTAAAGTAACGAAGAAACGAAAGCTCCCAGCGCCTCCGATTAAGAATGATCAAAACGAATAGGCAAAAAGTGACAAAGAGAAAGCAAACGTTTTCGCGGATTACCTGTAGAACACATTTAAGCATTTTAAAGGGCAAGGACTGAACGAACATTTAAATAAACGTTCTAACTCAAGCGAAAATTACATAACAAGAAATGTTACCCTTGCCGAATTAAGTAGAGAAATAAGAAAGCTTAAGTATAAGAAAGCTATGGGATATGACTTAATTACGGCCGGAGTTCTCAAAATGCATCCTCGCAAGGCGTTAATTAATCTTCTTTATATAATAAATGCCACTCTTAGGCTAAAGTACGTTCCGAGCCAATAATGGAAGGTTGCGGAAGTTATAATGGTTCTCAAACAAGGAAAACCATCACATGATAAGAAATCTTATAGACCCATTTCGCTTCTGGCCGTAGTAACTAAGGTCTTTGAAAGAATATTACTTCTGCACGAAGAAAAGCGCTTCAAATTCTGCCGGAGAATAGACTTTTTAGAGTAAGACATGGAAACTCGGATCACAAACAAATAGTGGCTGGGTTACCACAAGGAAGTGTCTTAGTTCGATATTGTACGTATTATTTACACGTGATATACCTCAAACAGAAGACACTATCGTAGCCACGTTTGCTACGACACTGCAATGCTAGCAGCCGGCCAAACGATAAATGATGCTACGACTCAATTACAAAAAGCTCTGAACAATGTCAATGAATGGACAAAAACATGGCGGATATCGATTAACGAAGTAAAATCAGTCCATGTAGATCTTACGTATAAAAAAATTAATAGATTACCGGTATTTGTTAATACGGTTTCAGTTCCGTTTGCTAATGAAGCAAAATATCTCGGAATGACTCTAGACGCGAAATTAAAATGGAAACCGCATGTTAAAAAGAAATGCTAAGAGTTAAATAATAAACTCAAAGATATGTATTGGTTGCTCGGGAACTACTCTAAGCTCAGTATCGAAAACAATCTAATTTTGTACAGGGAGTTGCTTAAGCCTGTCTGGACTTAGAGTATACAACTCTGGGGTTGTACGCGAGATTCTATTTCAAATAACTTACAAAAATTTGAAAATAAACTGCTAAGATCGTTTGTAAACGCACCTTGGTACATTAGAAACGAAGATCTCCACAGAGATCTCGGGATTCCCACGATTCGCGATAAAATAAAAAAATTTGCCCGAAATCATAGAAAACGGCTATTACAACACTGTTCTATAATCGAAATTATCGATGAGACAAATTTAGTACGCCGCCTGCGAAGGACTAAGCCTTCCGATCTGGTGCACTAAACGAGAATCTGCTTTAAAATCGCAGTATAAGCAGGAACTATCTCCGAATAGTTACCTGCACCAAGTTAATTAAGTTCGTTAAAAATAAATTGCTATATAAGTTTCTACTTAATTACAATCGGGAGGAGGAGGTGTTTCTAGTGCAGTAAGCATCTCACACTTCTATGAGCACGCGTTTTTCGGAGCCTTTTGAAGGTTTTACACCTACCCACGGAGAAAAAAAACAGATGATTGTATGCAACTTCAGTATGATAAGCGTTTTGGTATATGCATTTTTCTTGGAATACTATAAATTGATTTCAAACTACTATTGTTTTATTTCATTTCAAATCATAAAAACAGCATTGCACCTTGACCCCTTCCCAAATCCTATAATTGGCCCAGGCAGGGGGGTTGCAGGGGGCCTTACACACCGCGGTTTTTGTTCGCCATAAACTTAATTACAGAAAATTTTTTTCTATAGCTACGTTTTGTTTAATGTTTTTTTTTAATTCGCAATTGTTTTTTTTTTTTAATTTAACTGTATGCCTGTAAGAACTAAGGTATTTTAAATGCAACCTGAATTGCACGGCACTAGTTTGGCAGTAAATAGGAAAAACAGACGATAGAAGAATTCAAAAATTCTGAAGTTGGAAGTTATCTTAAAAGCTTGACAGCTAGAAAATAATCAAACTACTCACTATGGAAAACTGTTAAAGTAACGAAGAAACCAAAGCTAACAGCGCCTCCGATTAAGAATGATAAAAACGAATAGGCGAAAAGTGACAAAGAGAAAGCAAACGTTTTCGCGGATTACCTGTAGAACACATTTAAGCATTTATTGGGCAAGGACTGAACGAACATTTAAATAAACGTTCTAACTCAAGCGAAAATTACATAACAAGAAATGTTACCCTTGCCGAATTAAGTAGAGAAATAAGAAAGCTTAAGTATAAGAAAGCTCCGGGATATGACTTAATTACGGCCGGAGTTCTCAAAATGCTTCCTCGCAAAGCGTTAATTAATCTTCTTTATATAATAAATGCCACTCTTAGGCTAAAGTACGTTCCGAGCCAATAATGGAAGGTTGCGGAAGTTATAATGGTTCTCAAACAAGGAAAACCATCACATGATAAGAAATCTTATGGACCCATTTCGCTTCTGGCCGTAGTTACTAAGGTCTTTGAAAGAATATTACTTCTGCGCGAAGAAAAGCGCTTAATACCTGAACATCAGTTCGGATTTAGAAGCAAGCATTCGACAATTGACCAAGTGCATAGGATCCCTGACGTCATTGAGAAAATTCTTGAAGAAAAGAAAATTTGTTCGGTGGTCTTCCTAGACGTGCGCTAGCTTTTGATAAGGTGTGGCACGAAGGCCAAAATTTTAAATACAGACAAATTCTGCCTGAAGCACTTTGTACGCTTCTATAAGTTATCTGGAGAATAGACTTTTTAGAGTAAGACATGGAAACTCGGATCACAAATAAATAGTGGCTGGGTTACCACAAGGAAGTGTCTTAGTTCGATATATTACGTATTATTTACACGTGATATACCTCAAACAGAGGACACTATCGTAGCCACGTTTGCTACGACACTGCAATGCTAGCAGCCGGCCAAACGATAAATGATGCTATGACTAAATTACAAAAAGCTCTGAACAATGTCAATGAATGGACAAAAACATGGCGGATATCGTTTAACGAAGTAAAATCAGTCCATGTAGATCTTACGTATAAAAAAATTAATAGATTACCGGTATTTGTTAATACGGTTTCAGTTCCGTTTGCTAATGAAGCAAAATATCTCGGAATGACTCTAGACGCGAAATTAAAATGGAAACCGCATGTTAAAAAGAAATGCTAAGAGTTAAATAATAAACTCAAAGATATGTATTGGTTGCTCGGGAACTACTCTAAGCTCAGTATCGAAAACAAGCTAATTTTGTACAGGGAGTTGCTTAAGCCTGTCTGGACTTACAGTATACAACTCTGGGGTTGTACGCGAGATTCTATTTCAAATAACTTACAAAAATTTGAAAATAAACTGCTAAGATCGTTTGTAAACGCACATTGGTACATTAGAAACGAAGATCTCCACAGAGATCTCGGGATTCCCACGGTTCGCGATAAAATAAAAAATTTGCCCGAAATCATAGAAAACGGCTATTACAACACTGTTCTATAATCGAAATTATCGATGAGACAAATTTAGTACGCCGCCTGCGAAGGACTAAGCCTTCCGATCTGGTGCACTAAACGAGAATCTGCTTTCAAATGACGGTATAAACAGGAACTATCACCGAATAGTTACCTGCACCAAGTTAATTAAGTTCGTTAAAAATAAATTGCTAGATAAGTTTCAACTTAGTTACAATCGGGAGGAGGAGGTGTTTTTAGTGCAGTAAGCATCTCACACTTCTATGAGCACGCGTTTTTCGGAGCCTTTTGAAGGTTTTACACCTACCCACGGAGAAAAAAAACAGATGATTGTCTGCAACTTCAGTATGATAAGTGTTTTGGTATATGCATTTTTCTTGGAATACTATAAATTGATTTCAAACTACTATTGATTTATTTCATTTCAAATCATAAAAACAACATTGCACCTTGACCCCACCCCAAATCCTATAATTGGCCCAGACAGGGGGGTTGCAGGGGGCCTTACACACCGCGCTTTTAGTACGCCGTAAACTTAATTACAGAAAATTTTTTTCTATACCTACGTTTTGTTTAATGTTTTTTTTTAATTCGCAATTGTTTTTTTTTTAATTTAACTGTATGCCTGTAAGACCTAAGGTATTTTAAATGCAACCTGAATTGCACGGCACTAGTTTGGCAGTAAATAGGAAAAAAAGACGATAGAAGAATTCAAAAATTCTGAAGTTGGAAGTTAACTTAAAAGCTTGACAGCTAGAAAATAATCCAACTACTCACTCGGGAAAACTGTTAAAGTAACGAAGAAACCAAAGCTAGCAGCGCCTCCGATTAAGAATGAACAAACCGAATAGGCAAAAAGTGACAAAGAGAAAGCAAACGTTTTCGCGGATTACCTGTAGAACACATTTAAGCATTTTAATGGGCAAGGACTGAACGAACATTTAAATAAACGTTCTAACTCAAGCGAAAATTACATAACAAGAAATGTTACCCTTGCCGAATTAAGTAGAGAAATAAGAAAGCTTAAGTATAAGAAAGCTCCGGGATATGACTTAATTACGGCCGGAGTTCTCAAAATGCTTCCTCGCAAAGCGTTAATTAATCTTCTTTATATAATAAATGCCACTCTTAGGCTAAAGTACGTTCCGAGCCAATAATGGAAGGTTGCGGAAGTTATAATGGTTCTCAAACAAGGAAAACCATCACATGATAAGAAATCTTATAGACCCATTTCGCTTCTGGCCGTAGTTACTAAGGTCTTTGAAGGAATATTACTTCTGCGCGAAGAAAAGCGCTTAATACCTGAACATCAGTTCGGATTTAGAAGCAAGCATTCGACAATTGACCAAGTGCATAGGATCCCTGACGTCATTGAGAAAATTCTTGAAGAAAAGAAAATTTGTTCGGTGGTCTTCCTAGACGTGCGCTAGCTTTTGATAAGGTGTGGCACGAAGGCCAAAATTTTAAATACAGACAAATTCTGCCTGAAGCACTTTGTACGCTTCTATAAGTTATCTGGAGAATAGACTATTTAGAGTAAGACATGGAAACTCGGATCACAAATAAATAGTGGCTGGGTTACCACAAGGAAGTGTCTTAGTTCGATATATTACGTATTATTTACACGTGATATACCTCAAACAGAGGACACTATCGTAGCCACGTTTGCTACGACACTGCAATGCTAGCAGCCGGCCAAACGATAAATGATGCTATGACTAAATTACAAAAAGCTCTGAACAATGTCAATGAATGGACAAAAACATGGCGGATATCGTTTAACGAAGTAAAATCAGTCCATGTAGATCTTACGTATAAAAAAATTAATAGATTACCGGTATTTGTTAATACGGTTTCAGTTCCGTTTGCTAATGAAGCAAAATATCTCGGAATGACTCTAGACGCGAAATTAAAATGGAAACCGCATGTTAAAAAGAATTGCTAAGAGTTAAATAATAAACTCAAAGATATGTATTGGTTGCTCGGGAACTACTCTAAGCTCAGTATCGAAAACAAGCTAATTTTGTACAGGGAGTTGCTTAAGCCTGTCTGGACTTACAGTATACAACTCTGGGGTTGTACGCGAGATTCTATTTCAAATAACTTACAAAAATTTGAAAATAAACTGCTAAGATCGTTTGTAAACGCACCTTGGTACATTAGAAACGAAGATCTCCACAGAGATCTCGGGATTCCCACGGTTCGCGATAAAATAAAAAATTTGCCCGAAATCATAGAAAACGGCTATTACAACACTGTTCTATAATCGAAATTATCGATGAGACAACTTTAGTACGCCGCCTGCGAAGGACTAAGCCTTCCGATCTGGTGCACTAAACGAGAATCTGCTTTCAAATGACGGTATAAACAGGAACTATCACCGAATAGTTACCTGCACCAAGTTAATTAAGTTCGTTAAAAATAAATTGCTAGATAAGTTTCAACTTAGTTACAATCGGGAGGAGGAGGAGGAAGTAAGCATCTCACACTTCTATGAGCACGCGTTTTTCGGAGCCTTTTGAAGGTTTTACACCTACCCACGGAGAAAAAAAACAGATGATTGTATGCAACTTCAGTATGATAAGTGTTTTGGTATATGCATTTTTCTTGGAATACTATAAATTGATTTCAAACTACTATTGATTTATTTCATTTCAAATCATAAAAACAACATTGCACCTTGACCCCACCCCAAATCCTATAATTGGCCCAGACAGGGGGGTTGCAGGGGGCCTTACACACCGCGCTTTTAGTACGCCGTAAACTTAATTACAGAAAATTTTTTTCTATACCTACGTTTTGTTTAATGTTTTTTTTTAATTCGCAATTGTTTTTTTTTTAATTTAACTGTGCCTGTAAGACCTAAGGTATTTTAAATGCAACCTGAATTGCACGGCACTAGTTTGGCAGTAAATAGGAAAAAAAGACGATAGAAGAATTCAAAAATTCTGAAGTTGGAAGTTATGAAAATAAATTGCTAGATAAGTTTCAACTTAGTTACAATCGGGAAGAGGTGTTTTTAGTGCAGTAAGCATCTCACACTTCTAATGAGCACGCGTTTTTCGGAGCCTTTTGAAGGTTTTACACCTACCCACGGAGAAAAAAACAGATGATTGTATGCAACTTCAGTATGATAAGTGTTTTGGTATATGCATTTTTCTTGGAATACTATAAATTGATTTCAAACTACTATTGTTTTATTTCATTTCAAATCATAAAAACAACATTGCACCTTGACCCCACCCCATATCCTATAATTGGCCCAGACAGGGGGGTTGCAGGGGGCCTTACACACCGCGGTTTTTGTACGCCGTAAACTTAATTACAGAAAATTTTTTTCTATACCTACGTTTTGTTTGATGTTTTTTTTTAATTCGCAATTGTTTTTTTTTGAATTTAACTGTATGCCTGTAAGACCTAAGGTATTTTAAATGCAACCTGAATTGCACGGCACTAGTTTGGCAGTAAATAGGAAAAAAAGACGATAGAAGAATTCAAAAATTCTGAAGTTGGAAGTTAACTTAAAAGCTTGACAGCTAGAAAATAATCCAACTACTCACTCGGGAAAACTGTTAAAGTAACGAAGAAACCAAAGCTAGCAGCGCCTCCGATTAAGAATGAACAAACCGAATAGGCAAAAAGTGACAAAGAGAAAGCAAACGTTTTCGCGGATTACCTGTAGAACACATTTAAGCATTTTAATGGACAAGGACTGAACGAAAATTTAAATAAACGTTCTAACTAAGTGAAAATTACATAACAAGAAATGTTACCCTTGCCGAATTAAGTAGAGAAATAAGAAAGCTTAAGTATAAGAAAGCTATGGGATATGACTTAATTACGGCCAGAGTTCTCAAAATGCTTCCTCGCAAAGCGTTAATTAATCTTCTTTATATAATAAATGACACTCTTAGGCTAAAGTACGTTCCGAGCCAATAATGGAAGGTTGCGGAAGTTATAATGGTTCTCAAACAAGGAAAACCATCACATGATAAGAAATCTTATAGACCCATTTCGCTTCTGGCCGTAGTAACTAAGGTCTTTGAAAGAATATTACTTCTGCGCGAAGAAAAGCGTTTCAAATTCTGCCGGAGAATAGACTTTTTAGAGTAAGACATGGAAACTCGGATCACAAACAAATAGTGGCTGGGTTACCACAAGGAAGTGTCTTAGTTCGATATTGTACGTATTATTTACACGTGATATACCTCAAACAGAAGACACTATCGTAGCCACGTTTGCTACGACACTGCAATGCTAGCAGCCGGCCAAACGATAAATGATGCTACGACTAAATTACAAAAAGCTCTGAACAATGTCAATGAATGGACAAAAACATGGCGGATATCGTTTAACGAAGTAAAATCAGTCCATGTAGATCTTACGTATAAAAAAAATAATAGATTACCGGTATTTGTTAATACGGTTTCAGTTCCGTTTGCTAATGAAGCAAAATATCTCGGAATGACTCTAGACGCGAAATTAAAATGGAAACCGCATGTTAAAAAGAATTGCTAAGAGTTAAATAATAAACTCAAAGATATGTATTGGTTGCTCGGGAACTACTCTAAGCTCAGTATCGAAAACAAGCTAATTTTGTACAGGGAGTTGCTTAAGCCTGTCTGGACTTACAGTATACAACTCTGGGGTTGTACGCGAGATTCTATTTCAAATAACTTACAAAAATTTGAAAATAAACTGCTAAGATCGTTTGTAAACGCACCTTGGTACATTAGAAACGAAGATCTCCACAGAGATCTCGGGATTCCCACGGTTCGCGATAAAATAAAAAATTTGCCCGAAATCATAGAAAACGGCTATTACAACACTGTTCTATAATCGAAATTATCGATGAGACAAATTTAGTACGCCGCCTGCGAAGGACTAAGCCTTCCGATCTGGTGCACTAAACGAGAATCTGCTTTCAAATGACGGTATAAACAGGAACTATCACCGAATAGTTACCTGCACCAAGTTAATTAAGTTCGTTAAAAATAAATTGCTAGATAAGTTTCAACTTAGTTACAATCGGGAGGAGGAGGAGGAAGTAAGCATCTCACACTTCTATGAGCACGCGTTTTTCGGAGCCTTTTGAAGGTTTTACACCTACCCACGGAGAAAAAAAACAGATGATTGTATGCAACTTCAGTATGATAAGTGTTTTGGTATATGCATTTTTCTTGGAATACTATAAATTGATTTCAAACTACTATTGATTTATTTCATTTCAAATCATAAAAACAACATTGCACCTTGACCCCACCCCAAATCCTATAATTGGCCCAGACAGGGGGGTTGCAGGGGGCCTTACACACCGCGCTTTTAGTACGCCGTAAACTTAATTACAGAAAATTTTTTTCTATACCTACGTTTTGTTTAATGTTTTTTTTTAATTCGCAATTGTTTTTTTTTTAATTTAACTGTGCCTGTAAGACCTAAGGTATTTTAAATGCAACCTGAATTGCACGGCACTAGTTTGGCAGTAAATAGGAAAAAAAGACGATAGAAGAATTCAAAAATTCTGAAGTTGGAAGTTATGAAAATAAATTGCTAGATAAGTTTCAACTTAGTTACAATCGGGAAGAGGTGTTTTTAGTGCAGTAAGCATCTCACACTTCTAATGAGCACGCGTTTTTCGGAGCCTTTTGAAGGTTTTACACCTACCCACGGAGAAAAAAACAGATGATTGTATGCAACTTCAGTATGATAAGTGTTTTGGTATATGCATTTTTCTTGGAATACTATAAATTGATTTCAAACTACTATTGTTTTATTTCATTTCAAATCATAAAAACAACATTGCACCTTGACCCCACCCCATATCCTATAATTGGCCCAGACAGGGGGGTTGCAGGGGGCCTTACACACCGCGGTTTTTGTACGCCGTAAACTTAATTACAGAAAATTTTTTTCTATACCTACGTTTTGTTTGATGTTTTTTTTTAATTCGCAATTGTTTTTTTTTGAATTTAACTGTATGCCTGTAAGACCTAAGGTATTTTAAATGCAACCTGAATTGCACGGCACTAGTTTGGCAGTAAATAGGAAAAAAAGACGATAGAAGAATTCAAAAATTCTGAAGTTGGAAGTTAACTTAAAAGCTTGACAGCTAGAAAATAATCCAACTACTCACTCGGGAAAACTGTTAAAGTAACGAAGAAACCAAAGCTAGCAGCGCCTCCGATTAAGAATGAACAAACCGAATAGGCAAAAAGTGACAAAGAGAAAGCAAACGTTTTCGCGGATTACCTGTAGAACACATTTAAGCATTTTAATGGACAAGGACTGAACGAAAATTTAAATAAACGTTCTAACTAAGTGAAAATTACATAACAAGAAATGTTACCCTTGCCGAATTAAGTAGAGAAATAAGAAAGCTTAAGTATAAGAAAGCTATGGGATATGACTTAATTACGGCCAGAGTTCTCAAAATGCTTCCTCGCAAAGCGTTAATTAATCTTCTTTATATAATAAATGACACTCTTAGGCTAAAGTACGTTCCGAGCCAATAATGGAAGGTTGCGGAAGTTATAATGGTTCTCAAACAAGGAAAACCATCACATGATAAGAAATCTTATAGACCCATTTCGCTTCTGGCCGTAGTAACTAAGGTCTTTGAAAGAATATTACTTCTGCGCGAAGAAAAGCGTTTCAAATTCTGCCGGAGAATAGACTTTTTAGAGTAAGACATGGAAACTCGGATCACAAACAAATAGTGGCTGGGTTACCACAAGGAAGTGTCTTAGTTCGATATTGTACGTATTATTTACACGTGATATACCTCAAACAGAAGACACTATCGTAGCCACGTTTGCTACGACACTGCAATGCTAGCAGCCGGCCAAACGATAAATGATGCTACGACTAAATTACAAAAAGCTCTGAACAATGTCAATGAATGGACAAAAACATGGCGGATATCGTTTAACGAAGTAAAATCAGTCCATGTAGATCTTACGTATAAAAAAAATAATAGATTACCGGTATTTGTTAATACGGTTTCAGTTCCGTTTGCTAATGAAGCAAAATATCTCGGAATGACTCTAGACGCGAAATTAAAATGGAAACCGCATGTTAAAAAGAAATGCTAAGAGTTAAATAATAAACTCAAAGATATGTATTGGTTGCTCGGGAACTACTCTAAGCTCAGTATCGAAAACAAGCTAATTTTGTACAGGGAGTTGCTTAAGCCTGTCTGGACTTACAGTATACAACTCTGGGGTTGTACGCGAGATTCTATTTCAAATAACTTACAAAAATTTGAAAATAAACTGCTAAGATCGTTTGTAAACGCACCTTGGTACATTAGAAACGAAGATCTCCACAGAGATCTCGGGATTCCCACGGTTCGCGATAAAATAAAAAATTTGCCCGAAATCATAGAAAACGGCTATTACAACACTGTTCTATAATCGAAATTATCGATGAGACAAATTTAGTACACCGCCTGCGAAGGACTAAGCCTTCCGATCTGGTGCACTAAACGAGAATCTGCTTTCAAATGACGGTATAAACAGGAACTATCACCGAATAGTTACCTGCACCAAGTTAATTAAGTTCGTTAAAAATAAATTGCTAGATAAGTTTCAACTTAGTTACAATCGGGAGGAGGAGGTGTTTTTAGTGCAGTAAGCATCTCACACTTCTATGAGCACGCGTTTTTCGGAGCCTTTTGAAGGTTTTACACCTACCCACGAAGAAAAAAAACAGATGATTGTATGCAACTTCAGTATGATAAGTGTTTTGGTATATGCATTTTTCTTGGAATACTATAAATTGATTTCAAACTACTATTGATTTATTTCATTTCAAATCATAAAAACAACATTGCACCTTGACCCCACCCCAAATCCTATAATTGGCCCAGACAGGGGGGTTGCAGGGGGCCTTACACACCGCGCTTTTAGTACGCCGTAAACTTAATTACAGAAAAATTTTTTCTATACCTACGTTTTGTTTAATGTTTTTTTTTAATTCGCAATTGTTTTTTTTTTAAATTTAACTGTGCCTGTAAGACCTAAGGTATTTTAAATGCAACCTGAATTGCACGGCACTAGTTTGGCAGTAAATAGGAAAAAAAGACGATAGAAGAATTCAAAAATTCTGAAGTTGGAAGTTATGAAAATAAATTGCTAGATAAGTTTCAACTTAGTTACAATCGGGAAGAGGTGTTTTTAGTGCAGTAAGCATCAAACACTTCTAATGAGCACGCGTTTTTCGGAGCCTTTTGAAGGTTTTACACCTACCCACGGAGAAAAAAAACAGATGATTGTATGCAACTTCAGTATGATAAGTGTTTTGGTATATGCATTTTTCTTGGAATACTATAAATTGATTTCAAACTACTATTGTTTTATTTCATTTCAAATCATAAAAACAACATTGCACCTTGACCCCACCCCATATCCTATAATTGGCCCAGACAGGGGGGTTGCAGGGGGCCTTACACACCGCGGTTTTTGTACGCCGTAAACTTAATTACAGAAAATTTTTTTCTATACCTACGTTTTGTTTGATGTTTTTTTTTAATTCGCAATTGTTTTTTTTTGAATTTAACTGTATGCCTGTAAGACCTAAGGTATTTTAAATGCAACCTGAATTGCACGGCACTAGTTTGGCAGTAAATAGGAAAAAAAGACGATAGAAGAATTCAAAAATTCTGACGTTGGAAGTTAACTTAAAAGCTTGACAGCTAGAAAATAATCCAACTACTCACTCGGGAAAACTGTTAAAGTAACGAAGAAACCAAAGCTAGCAGCGCCTCCGATTAAGAATGAACAAACCGAATAGGCAAAAAGTGACAAAGAGAAAGCAAACGTTTTCGCGGATTACCTGTAGAACACATTTAAGCATTTTAATGGGCAAGGACTGAACGAAAATTTAAATAAACGTTCTAACTAAGCGAAAATTACATAACAAGAAATGTTACCCTTGCCGAATTAAGTAGAGAAATAAGAAAGCTTAAGTATAAGAAAGCTATGGGATATGACTTAATTACGGCCGGAGTTCTCAAAATGCTTCCTCGCAAAGCGTTAATTAATCTTCTTTATATAATAAATGACACTCTTAGGCTAAAGTACGTTCCGAGCCAATAATGGAAGGTTGCGGAAGTTATAATGGTTCTCAAACAAGGAAAACCATCACATGATAAGAAATCTTATAGACCCATTTCGCTTCTGGCCGTAGTAACTAAGGTCTTTGAAAGAATATTACTTCTGCGCGAAGAAAAGCGTTTCAAATTCTGCCGGAGAATAGACTTTTTAGAGTAAGACATGGAAACTCGGATCACAAACAAATAGTGGCTGGGTTACCACAAGGAAGTGTCTTAGTTCGATATTGTACGTATTATTTACACGTGATATACCTCAAACAGAAGACACTATCGTAGCCACGTTTGCTACGACACTGCAATGCTAGCAGCCGGCCAAACGATAAATGATGCTACGACTAAATTACAAAAAGCTCTGAACAATGTCAATGAATGGACAAAAACATGGCGGATATCGTTTAACGAAGTAAAATCAGTCCATGTAGATCTTACGTATACAAAAAATAATAGATTACCGGTATTTGTTAATACGGTTTCAGTTCCGTTTGCTAATGAAGCAAAATATCTCGGAATGACTCTAGACGCGAAATTAAAATGGAAACCGCATGTTAAAAAGAAATGCTAAGAGTTAAATAATAAACTCAAAGATATGTATTGGTTGCTCGGGAACTACTCTAAACTCAGTATCGAAAACAAGCTAATTTTGTACAGGCAGTTGCTTAAGCCTGTGTCTGGACTTACAGTATACAAGTCTGGGGTTGTACGCGAGTTTCTATTTCAAATAACTTACAAAAATTTGAAAATAAACTGCTAAGATCGTTTGTAAACGCACCTTGGTACATTAGAAACGAAGATCTCCACAGAGATCTCGGGATTCCCACGGTTCGCGATAAAATAAAAAAATTTGGCCGAAATCATAGAAAACGGCTATTACAACACTGTTCTATAATCGAAATTATCGATGAGACAAATTTAGTACGCCGCCTGCGAAGGACTAAGCCTTCCGATCTGGTGCACTAAACGAGAATCTGCTTTCAAATGGCGGTATAAACAGGAACTATCACCGAATAGTTACCTGCACCAAGTTAATTAAGTTCGTTAAAAATAAATTGCTAGATAAGTTTCAACTTAGTTACAATCGGGAGGAAGAGGTGTTTTTAGTGCAGTAAGCATCTCACACTTCTATAAGCACGCGTTTTTCGGAGCCTTTTGAAGGTTTTACACCTACCCACGGAGAAAAAAAAACAGATGATTGTATGCAACTTCAGTATGATAAGTGTTTTGGTATATGCATTTTTCTTGGAATACTATAAATTGATTTCAAACTACTATTGATTTATTTCATTTCAAATCATAAAAACAACATTGCACCTTGACCCCACCCCAAATCCTATAATTGGCACAGGCAGGGGGGTTGCAGGGGGCCTTACACACCGCGCTTTTAGTACGCCGTAAACTTAATAACAGAAAATTTTTTTCTATACCTACATTTTGTTTAATGTTTTTTTTTAATTCGCAATTGTTTTTTTTTTTTAATTTAACTGTATGCCTGTAAGACCTAAGGTATTTTAAATGCAACCTGAATTGCACGGCACTAGTTTGGCAGTAAATAGGAAAAAAAGACGATAGAAGAATTCAAAAATTCTGAAGTTGGAAGTTATGAAAATAAATTGCTAGATAAGTTTCAACTTAGTTACAATCGGGAAGAGGTGTTTTTAGTGCAGTAAGCATCTCACACTTCTAATGAGCACGCGTTTTTCGGAGCCTTTTGAAGGTTTTACACCTACCCACGGAGAAAAAAAACAGATGATTGTATGCAACTTCAGTATGATAAGTGTTTTGGTATATGCATTTTTCTTGGAATACTATAAATTGATTTCAAACTACTATTGTTTTATTTCATTTCAAATCATAAAAACAACATTGCACCTTGACCCCACCCCAAATCCTATAATTGGCCCAGACAGGGGGGTTGCAGGGGGCCTTACACACCGCGGTTTTTGTACGCAGTAAACTTAATTACAGAAAATTTTTTTCTATACCTACGTTTTGTTTGATGTTTTTTTTTTAATTCGCAATTGTTTTTTTTTTAATTTAACTGTATGCCTGTAAGACCTAAGGTATTTTAAATGCAACCTGAATTGCACGGCACTAGTTTGGCAGTAAATAGGAAAAAAAGACGATAGAAGAATTCAAAAATTCTGAAGTTGGAAGTTAACTTAAAAGCTTGACAGCTAGAAAATAATCCAACTACTCACTCGGGAAAACTGTTAAAGTAACGAAGAAACCAAAGCTAGCAGCGCCTCCGATTAAGAATGAACAAACCGAATAGGCAAAAAGTGACAAAGAGAAAGCAAACGTTTTCGCGGATTACCTGTAGAACACATTTAAGCATTTTAATGGGCAAGGACTGAACGAAAATTTAAATAAACGTTCTAACTAAGCGAAAATTACATAACAAGAAATGTTACCCTTGCCGAATTAAGTAGAGAAATAAGAAAGCTTAAGTATAAGAAAGCTATGGGATATGACTTAATTACGGCCGGAGTTCTCAAAATGCTTCCTCGCAAAGCGTTAATTAATCTTCTTTATATAATAAATGACACTCTTAGGCTAAAGTACGTTCCGAGCCAATAATGGAAGGTTGCGGAAGTTATAATGGTTCTCAAACAAGGAAAACCATCACATGATAAGAAATCTTATAGACCCATTTCGCTTCTGGCCGTAGTAACTAAGGTCTTTGAAAGAATATTACCTCTGCGCGAAGAAAAGCGCTTCAAATTCTGCCGGAGAATAGACTTTTTAGAGTAAGACATGGAAACTATGATCACAAACAAATAGTGGCTGGGTTACCACAAGGAAGTGTCTTAGTTCGATATTGTACGTATTATTTACACGTGATATACCTCAAACAGAAGACACTATCGTAGCCACGTTTGCTACGACACTGCAATGCTAGCAGCCGGCCAAACGATAAATGATGCTACGACTAAATTACAAAAAGCTCTGAACAATGTCAATGAATGGACAAAAACATGGCGGATATCGTTTAACGAAGTAAAATCAGTCCATGTAGATCTTACGTATAAAAAAAATAATAGATTACCGGTATTTGTTAATACGGTTTCAGTTCCGTTTGCTAATGAAGCAAAATATCTCGGAATGACTCTAGACGCGAAATTAAAATGGAAACCGCATGTTAAAAAGAAATGCTAAGAGTTAAATAATAAACTCAAAGATATGTATTGGTTGCTCGGGAACTACTCTAAACTCAGTATCGAAAACAAGCTAATTTTGTACAGGCAGTTGCTTAAGCCTGTGTCTGGACTTACAGTATACAAGTCTGGGGTTGTACGCGAGTTTCTATTTCAAATAACTTACAAAAATTTGAAAATAAACTGCTAAGATCGTTTGTAAACGCACCTTGGTACATTAGAAACGAAGATCTCCACAGAGATCTCGGGATTCCCACGGTTCGCGATAAAATAAAAAAATTTGGCCGAAATCATAGAAAACGGCTATTACAACACTGTTCTATAATCGAAATTATCGATGAGACAAATTTAGTACGCCGCCTGCGAAGGACTAAGCCTTCCGATCTGGTGCACTAAACGAGAATCTGCTTTCAAATGGCGGTATAAACAGGAACTATCACCGAATAGTTACCTGCACCAAGTTAATTAAGTTCGTTAAAAATAAATTGCTAGATAAGTTTCAACTTAGTTACAATCGGGAGGAGGAGGTGTTTTTAGTGCAGTAAGCATCTCACACTTCTATAAGCACGCGTTTTTCGGAGCCTTTTGAAGGTTTTACACCTACCCACGGAGAAAAAAAACAGATGATTGTATGCAACTTCAGTATGATAAGTGTTTTGGTATATGCATTTTTCTTGGAATACTATAAATTGATTTCAAACTACTATTGATTTATTTCATTTCAAATCATAAAAACAACATTGCACCTTGACCCCACCCCAAATCCTATAATTGGCACAGGCAGGGGGGTTGCAGGGGGCCTTACACACCGCGCTTTTAGTACGCCGTAAACTTAATAACAGAAAATTTTTTTCTATACCTACATTTTGTTTAATGTTTTTTTTTAATTCGCAATTGTTTTTTTTTTTTAATTTAACTGTATGCCTGTAAGACCTAAGGTATTTTAAATGCAACCTGAATTGCACGGCACTAGTTTGGCAGTAAATAGGAAAAAAAGACGATAGAAGAATTCAAAAATTCTGAAGTTGGAAGTTATGAAAATAAATTGCTAGATAAGTTTCAACTTAGTTACAATCGGGAAGAGGTGTTTTTAGTGCAGTAAGCATCTCACACTTCTAATGAGCACGCGTTTTTCGGAGCCTTTTGAAGGTTTTACACCTACCCACGGAGAAAAAAAACAGATGATTGTATGCAACTTCAGTATGATAAGTGTTTTGGTATATGCATTTTTCTTGGAATACTATAAATTGATTTCAAACTACTATTGTTTTATTTCATTTCAAATCATAAAAACAACATTGCACCTTGACCCCACCCCAAATCCTATAATTGGCCCAGACAGGGGGGTTGCAGGGGGCCTTACACACCGCGGTTTTTGTACGCAGTAAACTTAATTACAGAAAATTTTTTTCTATACCTACGTTTTGTTTGATGTTTTTTTTTTAATTCGCAATTGTTTTTTTTTTAATTTAACTGTATGCCTGTAAGACCTAAGGTATTTTAAATGCAACCTGAATTGCACGGCACTAGTTTGGCAGTAAATAGGAAAAAAAGACGATAGAAGAATTCAAAAATTCTGAAGTTGGAAGTTAACTTAAAAGCTTGACAGCTAGAAAATAATCCAACTACTCACTCGGGAAAACTGTTAAAGTAACGAAGAAACCAAAGCTAGCAGCGCCTCCGATTAAGAATGAACAAACCGAATAGGCAAAAAGTGACAAAGAGAAAGCAAACGTTTTCGCGGATTACCTGTAGAACACATTTAAGCATTTTAATGGGCAAGGACTGAACGAAAATTTAAATAAACGTTCTAACTAAGCGAAAATTACATAACAAGAAATGTTACCCTTGCCGAATTAAGTAGAGAAATAAGAAAGCTTAAGTATAAGAAAGCTATGGGATATGACTTAATTACGGCCGGAGTTCTCAAAATGCTTCCTCGCAAAGCGTTAATTAATCTTCTTTATATAATAAATGACACTCTTAGGCTAAAGTACGTTCCGAGCCAATAATGGAAGGTTGCGGAAGTTATAATGGTTCTCAAACAAGGAAAACCATCACATGATAAGAAATCTTATAGACCCATTTCGCTTCTGGCCGTAGTAACTAAGGTCTTTGAAAGAATATTACCTCTGCGCGAAGAAAAGCGCTTCAAATTCTGCCGGAGAATAGACTTTTTAGAGTAAGACATGGAAACTATGATCACAAACAAATAGTGGCTGGGTTACCACAAGGAAGTGTCTTAGTTCGATATTGTACGTATTATTTACACGTGATATACCTCAAACAGAAGACACTATCGTAGCCACGTTTGCTACGACACTGCAATGCTAGCAGCCGGCCAAACGATAAATGATGCTACGACTAAATTACAAAAAGCTCTGAACAATGTCAATGAATGGACAAAAACATGGCGGATATCGTTTAACGAAGTAAAATCAGTCCATGTAGATCTTACGTATAAAAAAAATAATAGATTACCGGTATTTGTTAATACGGTTTCAGTTCCGTTTGCTAATGAAGCAAAATATCTCGGAATGACTCTAGACGCGAAATTAAAATGGAAACCGCATGTTAAAAAGAAATGCTAAGAGTTAAATAATAAACTCAAAGATATGTATTGGTTGCTCGGGAACTACTCTAAACTCAGTATCGAAAACAAGCTAATTTTGTACAGGCAGTTGCTTAAGCCTGTGTCTGGACTTACAGTATACAAGTCTGGGGTTGTACGCGAGTTTCTATTTCAAATAACTTACAAAAATTTGAAAATAAACTGCTAAGATCGTTTGTAAACGCACCTTGGTACATTAGAAACGAAGATCTCCACAGAGATCTCGGGATTCCCACGGTTCGCGATAAAATAAAAAAATTTGGCCGAAATCATAGAAAACGGCTATTACAACACTGTTCTATAATCGAAATTATCGATGAGACAAATTTAGTACGCCGCCTGCGAAGGACTAAGCCTTCCGATCTGGTGCACTAAACGAGAATCTGCTTTCAAATGGCGGTATAAACAGGAACTATCACCGAATAGTTACCTGCACCAAGTTAATTAAGTTCGTTAAAAATAAATTGCTAGATAAGTTTCAACTTAGTTACAATCGGGAGGAGGAGGTGTTTTTAGTGCAGTAAGCATCTCACACTTCTATAAGCACGCGTTTTTCGGAGCCTTTTGAAGGTTTTACACCTACCCACGGAGAAAAAAAACAGATGATTGTATGCAACTTCAGTATGATAAGTGTTTTGGTATATGCATTTTTCTTGGAATACTATAAATTGATTTCAAACTACTATTGATTTATTTCATTTCAAATCATAAAAACAACATTGCACCTTGACCCCACCCCAAATCCTATAATTGGCACAGGCAGGGGGGTTGCAGGGGGCCTTACACACCGCGCTTTTAGTACGCCGTAAACTTAATAACAGAAAATTTTTTTCTATACCTACATTTTGTTTAATGTTTTTTTTTAATTCGCAATTGTTTTTTTTTTTTTAATTTAACTGTATGCCTGTAAGACCTAAGGTATTTTAAATGCAACCTGAATTGCACGGCACTAGTTTGGCAGTAAATAGGAAAAAAAGACGATAGAAGAATTCAAAAATTCTGAAGTTGGAAGTTATGAAAATAAATTGCTAGATAAGTTTCAACTTAGTTACAATCGGGAGGAGGAGGTGTTTTTAGTGCAGTAAGCATCTTACACTTCTAATGAGCACGCGTTTTTCGGAGCCTTTTGAAGGTTTTACACCTACCCACGGAGAAAAAAAAACAGATGATTGTATGCAACTTCAGTATGATAAGTGTTTTGGTATATGCATTTTTCTTGGAATACTATAAATTGATTTCAAACTACTATTGTTTTATTTCATTTCAAATCATAAAAACAACATTACACCTTGACCCCACCCCAAATCCTATAATTGGCCCAGACAGGGGGGTTGCAGGGGGCCTTACACACCGCGGTTTTCGTACGCCGTAAACTTAATTACAGAAAATTTTTTTCTATACCTACGTTTTGTTTAATGTTTTTTTTTAATTCGCAATTGTTTTTTTTTTAATTTAAGACGTAAGGTATTTTAAATGCAACCTGAATTGCACGGCACTAGTTTGGCAGTAAATAGGAAAAAAAGACGATAGAAGAATTCAAAAATTCTGAAGTTGGAAGTTATCCTAAATGCTTGACAGCTAGAAAATAATCCAACTACTCACTCTGGAAAACTGTTAAAGTAACGAAGAAACGAAAGCTACCAGCGCCTCCGATTAAGAATGATCAAAACGAATAGGCAAAAAGTGACAAAGAGAAAGCAAACGTTTTCGCGGATTACCTGTAGAACACATTTAAGCATTTTAATGGGCAAGGACTGAACGAAAATTTAAATAAAAGTTCTAACTCAAGCGAAAATTACATAACAAGAAATGTTACCCTTGCCGAATTAAGTAGAGAAATAAGAAAGCTTAAGTATAAGAAAGCTATGGGATATGACTTAATTACGGCCGGAGTTCTCAAAATGCTTCCTCGCAAAGCGTTAATTAATCTTCTTTATATAATAAATGCCACTCTTAGGCTAAAGTAAGTAATGGTTCTCAAACAAGGAAAACCATCACACGATAAGAAATCTTATAGACCCATTTCGCTGCTGGCCGTAGTAACTAAGGTCTTTGAAAGAATATTACTTCTGCGCGAAGAAAAGCGCTTCAAATTCTGCCGGAGAATAGACTTTTTAGAGTAAGACATGGAAACTCGGATCACAAACAAATAGTGGCTGGGTTACCACAAGGAAGTGTCTTAGTTCGATATTGTACGTATTATTTACACGTGATATACCTCAAAGAGAAGACACTATCGTAGCCACGTTTTTTTAATTACAGAAAATTTGTTTCTATACCTACGTTTTGTTTAATGTTTATTTTTAATTCGCAATTGTTTTTTTTTTAATTTAACTGTATGCCTGTAAGACCTAAGGTATTTTAAATGCAACCTGAATTGCACGGCACTAGTTTGGCAGTAAATAGGAAAAAAAGACGATAGAAGAATTCAAAAATTCTGAAGTTGGAAGTTATGAAAATAAATTGCTAGATAAGTTTCAACTTAGTTACAATCGGGAGGAGGAGGTGTTTTTAGTGCTGTAAGCATCTCACACTTCTAATGAGCACGCGTTTTTCGGAGCCTTTTGAAGGTTTTACACCTACCCACGGAGAAAAAAAACAGATGATTGTATGCAACTTCAGTATGATAAGTGTTTTGGTATATGCATTTTTCTTGGAATACTATAAATTGATTTCAAACTACTATTGTTTTATTTCATTTCAAATCATAAACACAACATTGCACCTTGACCCTACCCCAAATCCTATAATTGGCCCAGACAGGGGGGTTGCAGAGGGCCTTACACACCGCGGTTTTTGTACGCCGTAAACTTAATTACAGAAAATTTTTTTCTATACCTACGTTTTGTTTAATGTTTTTTTTTAATTCGCAATTGTTTTTTTTTTTAATTTAACTGTATGCCTGTAAGACGTAAGGTATTTTAAATGCAACCTGAATTGCACGGCACTAGTTTGGCAGTAAATAGGAAAAAAAAGACGATAGAAGAATTCAAAAATTCTGAAGTTGGAAGTTATCCTAAAAGCTTGACAGCTAGAAAATAATCCAACTACTCACTCTGGAAAACTGTTAAAGTAACGAAGAAACGAAAGCTACCAGCGCCTCCGATTAAGAATGATCAAAACGAATAGGCGAAAAGTGACAAAGAGAAAGCAAACGTTTTCGCGGATTACCTGTAGAACACATTTAAGCATTTATTGGGCAAGGACTGAACGAACATTTAAATAAACGTTCTAACTCAAGCGAAAATTACATAACAAGAAATGTTACCCTTGCCGAATTAAGTAGAGAAATAAGAAAGCTTAAGTATAAGAAAGCTCCGGGATATGACTTAATTACGGCCGGAGTTCTCAAAATGCTTCCTCGCAAAGCGTTAATTAATCTTCTTTATATAATAAATGCCACTCTTAGGCTAAAGTACGTTCTGAGCCAATAATGGAAGGTTGCGGAAGTTATAATGGTTCTCAAACAAGGAAAACCATCACATGATAAGAAATCTTATAGACCCATTTCGCTTCTGGCCGTAGTAACTAAGGTCTTTGAAAGAATATTACTTCTGCGCGAAGAAAAGCGCTTAATACCTGAACATCAGTTCGGATTTAGAAGCAAGCATTCGACAATTGACCAAGTGCATAGGATCCCTGACATCATTGAGAAAATTCTTGAAGAAAAGAAAATTTGTTCGGTGGTCTTCCTAGACGTGCGCTAGCTTTTGATAAGGTGTGGCACGAAGGCCAAAATTTTAAATACAGACAAATTCTGCCTGAAGCACTTTGTACGCTTCTATAAGTCATCTAGAGAATAGACTTTTTAGAGTAAGCCATGGAAACTCGGATCACAAACAAATAGTGGCTGGGTCACCACAAGGAAGTGTCTTAGTTCAATATTGTACGTATTATTTACACGTGATATACCTCAAACAGAAGACACTATCGTAGCCACGTTTGCTACGACACTGCAATGCTAGAAGCCAGCCAAACGATAAATGATGCTACGACTAAATTACAAAAAGCTCTGAACAATGTCAATGAATGGACAAAAACATGGCGCGGATATCGTTTAACGAAGTAAAATCAGTCCATGTAGATCTTACGTATAAAAAAATTAAGAGATTACCGGTATTTGTTAATACGGTTTCAGTTCCGTTTGCTAATGAAGCAAAATATCTCGGAATGACTCTAGACGCGAAATTAAAATGGAAACCGCATGTTAAAAAGAAATGCTAAGAGTTAAATAATAAACTCAAAGATATGTATTGGTTGCTCGGGAACTACTCTAAGCTCAGTATCGAAAACAAGCTAATTTTGTACAGGCAGTTGCTTAAGCCTGTCTGGACTTACAGTATACAACTCTGGGGTTGTTCGCGAGATTCTATTTCAAATAACCTACACAAATTTGAAAATAAACTGCTAAGATCGTTTGTTAACGCACCTTGGTACATTAGAAACGAAGATCTCCACAGAGATCTCGGGATTCCCACGGTTCGCGATAAAATAAAAAAATTTGCCCGAAATCATAGAAAACGGCTATTACAACACTGTTCTATAATCGAAATTATCGATGAGACAAATTTAGTACGCCGCCTGCGAAGGACTAAGCCTTCCGATCTGGTGCACTAAACGAGAATCTGCTTTCAAATCGCGGTATAAACAGGAACTATCACCGAATAGTTACCTGCACCAAGTTAATTAAGTTCGTTAAAAATAAAGTTCTAGATAAGTTTCAACTTAGTTACAATCGGGAGGAGGAGGTGTTTTTAGTGCAGTAAGCATCTCACACTTCTATGAGCACGCGTTTTTCGGAGCCTTTTGAAGGTTTTACACCTACCCACGGAGAAAAAAAACAGATGATTGTATGCAACTTCAGTATGATAAGTGTTTTGGTATATGCATTTTTCTTGGAATACTATAAATTGATTTCAAACTACTATTGATTTATTTCATTTCAAATCATAAAAACAACATTGCACCTTGACCCCACCCCAAATCCTATAATTGGCCCAGGCAGGGGGGTTGCAGATGGCCTTACACACCGCGCTTTTTGTACGCCGTAAACTTAATTACAGAAAATTTTTTTCTATACCTACGTTTTGTTTAATGTTTTTTTTTAATTCGCTATTGTTTTTTTTTCAATTCAACTGTATGCCTGTAAGACCTAAGGTATTTTAAATGCAACCTGAATTGCACGGCACTAGTTTGGCAGTAAATAGGAAAAAAAGACGATAGAAGAAATCAAAAATTCTGAAGTTGGAAGTTATGAAAATAAATTGCTAGATAAGTTTCAACTTAGTTACAATCGGGAGGAGGAGGTGTTTTTAGTGCAGTAAGCATCTCACACTTCTATTGAGCACGCGTTTTTCGGAGCCTTTTGAAGGTTTTACACCTACCCACGGAGAAAAAAACAGATGATTGTATGCAACTTCAGTATGATAAGTGTTTGGTATATGCATTTTTCTTGGAATACTATAAATTGATTTCAAACTACTATTGTTTTATTTCATTTCAAATCATAAAAACAACATTGCACCTTGACCCCACCCCAAATCCTATAATTGGCCCAGGCAGGGGGGTTGCAGGGGGCCTTACACACCGCGGTTTTTGTACGCCGTAAACTTAATTACAGAAAATTTTTTTCTATACCTACGTTTTGTTTAATGTTTTTTTTTAATTCGCAATTGTTTTTTTTTTTTTAATTTAACTGTATGCCTGTAAGACGTAAGGTATTTTAAATGCAACCTGAATTGCACGGCACTAGTTTGGCAGTAAATAGGAAAAAAAGACGATAGAAGAATTCAAAAATTCTGAAGTTGGAAGTTATCCTAAAAGCTTGACAGCTAGAAAATAATCCAACTACTCACTCTGGAAAACTGTTAAAGTAACGAAGAAACCAAAGCTACCAGGGCCTCCGATTAAGAATGATCAAAACGAATTGGCAAAAAGTGACAAAGAGAAAGCAAACGTTTTCGGGGATTACCTGTAGAACACATTTAAGCATTTTAATGGGCAAGGACTGAACGAAAATTTAAATAAAAGTTCTAACTCAAGCGAAAATTACATAACAAGAAATGTTACCCTTGCCGAATTAAGTAGAGAAATAAGAAAGCTTAAGTATAAGAAAGCTCCGGGATATGACTTAATTACGGCCGGAGTTCTCAAAATGCTTCCTCGCAAAGCGTTAATTAATCTTCTTTATATAATAAATGCCACTCTTAGGCTAAAGTACGTTCCGAGCCAATAATGGAAGGTTGCGGAAGTTATAGTGGTTCTCAAACAAGGAAAACCATCACATGATAAGAAATCTTATAGACCCATTTCGCTTCTGGCCGAAGTAACTAAGGTCTTTGAAAGAATATTACTTCTGCGCGAAGAAAAGCGCTTAATACCTGAACATCAGTTCGGATTTAGAAGCAAGCATTCGACAATTGACCAAGTGCATAGGATCCCTGACGTCATTGAGAAAATTCTTGAAGAAAAGAAAATTTGTTCGGTGGTCTTCCTAGACGTGCGCTAGCTTTTGATAAGGTGTGGCACGAAGGCCAAAATTTTAAATACAGACAAATTCTGCCTGAAGCACTTTGTACGCTTCTATAAGTTATCTGGAGAATAGACTTTTTAGAGTAAGACATGGAAACTCGGATCACAAACAAATAGTGGCTGGGTTACCACAAGGAAGTGTCTTAGTTCGATATTGTACGTATTATTTACACGTGATATACCTCAAACAGAGGACACTATCGTAGCCACGTTTGCTACGACACTGCAATGCTAGCAGCCGGCCAAACGATAAATGATGCTATGACTAAATTACAAAAAGCTCTGAACAATGTCAATGAATGGACAAAAACATGGCGGATATCGTTTAACGAAGTAAAATCAGTCCATGTAGATCTTACGTATAAAAAAATTAATAGATTACCGGTATTTGTTAATACGGTGTCAGTTCCGTTTGCTAATGAAGCAAAATATCTCGGAATGACTCTAGACGCGAAATTAAAATGGAAACCGCATGTTAAAAAGAAATGCTAAGAGTTAAATAATAAACTCAAAGATATGTATTGGTTGCTCGGGAACTACTCTAAGCTCAGTATCGAAAACAAGCTAATTTTGTACAGGCAGTTGCTTAAGCCTGTCTGGACTTACAGTATACAACTCTGGGGTTGTACGCGAGATTCTATTTCAAATAACCTACAAAAATTTGAAAATAAACTGCTAAGATCGTTTGTAAACGCACCTTGGTACATTAGAAAGGAAGATCTCCACAGAGATCTCGGGATTCCCACGGTTCGCGATAAAATAAAAAAATTTGCCCGAAATCATAGAAAACGGCTATTACAACACTGTTCTATAATCGAAATTATCGATGAGACAAATTTAGTACGCCGCCTGCGAAGGACTAAGCCTTCCGATCTGGTGCACTAAACGAGAATCTGCTTTCAAATGGCGGTATAAACAGGAACTATCACCGAATAGTTACCTGCACCAAGTTAATTAAGTTCGTTAAAAATAAATTGCTAGATAAGTTTCAACTTAGTTACAATCGGGAGGAGGAGGTGTTTTTAGTGCAGTTAGCATCTCACACTTCTATGAGCACGCGTTTTTCGGAGCCTTTTAAAGGTTTTACACCTACCCACGGAGAAAAAAAACAGATGATTGTATGCAACTTCAGTATGATAAGTGTTTTGGTATATGCATTTTTCTTGGAATACTATAAATTGATTTCAAACTACTATTGATTTATTTCATTTCAAATCATAAAAACAACATTGCACCTTGACCCCACCCCAAATCCTATAATTGGCCCAGACAGGGGGGTTGCAGGGGGCCTTACACACCGCGCTTTTAGTACGCCGTAAACTTAATTACAGAAAATTTGTTTCTATACCTACGTTTTGTTTAATGTTTATTTTTAATTCGCAATTGTTTTTTTTTTTAATTTAACTGTATGCCTGTAAGACCTAAGGTATTTTAAATGCAACCTGAATTGCACGGCACTAGTTTGGCAGTAAATAGGAAAAAAAGACGATAGAAGAATTCAAAAATTCTGAAGTTGGAAGTTATGAAAATAAATTGCTAGATAAGTTTCAACTTAGTTACAATCGGGAGGAGGAGGTGTTTTTAGTGCTGTAAGCATCTCACACTTCTAATGAGCACGCGTTTTTCGGAGCCTTTTGAAGGTTTTACACCTACCCACGGAGAAAAAAAACAGATGATTGTATGCAACTTCAGTATGATAAGTGTTTTGGTATATGCATTTTTCTTGGAATACTATAAATTGATTTCAAACTACTATTGTTTTATTTCATTTCAAATCATAAACACAACATTGCACCTTGACCCTACCCCAAATCCTATAATTGGCCCAGACAGGGGGGTTGCAGAGGGCCTTACACACCGCGGTTTTTGTACGCCGTAAACTTAATTACAGAAAATTTTTTTCTATACCTACGTTTTGTTTAATGTTTTTTTTTAATTCGCAATTGTTTTTTTTTTAATTTAACTGTATGCCTGTAAGACGTAAGGTATTTTAAATGCAACCTGAATTGCACGGCACTAGTTTGGCAGTAAATAGGAAAAAAAAGACGATAGAAGAATTCAAAAATTCTGAAGTTGGAAGTTATCCTAAAAGCTTGACCGCTAGAAAATAATCCAACTACTCACTCTGGAAAACTGTTAAAGTAACGAAGAAACGAAAGCTACCAGCGCCTCCGATTAAGAATGATCAAAACGAATAGGCGAAAAGTGACAAAGAGAAAGCAAACGTTTTCGCGGATTACCTGTAGAACACATTTAAGCATTTATTGGGCAAGGACTGAACGAACATTTAAATAAACGTTCTAACTCAAGCGAAAATTACATAACAAGAAATGTTACCCTTGCCGAATTAAGTAGAGAAATAAGAAAGCTTAAGTATAAGAAAGCTCCGGGATATGACTTAATTACGGCCGGAGTTCTCAAAATGCTTCCTCGCAAAGCGTTAATTAATCTTCTTTATATAATAAATGCCACTCTTAGGCTAAAGTACGTTCTGAGCCAATAATGGAAGGTTGCGGAAGTTATAATGGTTCTCAAACAAGGAAAACCATCACATGATAAGAAATCTTATAGACCCATTTCGCTTCTGGCCGTAGTAACTAAGGTCTTTGAAAGAATATTACTTCTGCGCGAAGAAAAGCGCTTAATACCTGAACATCAGTTCGGATTTAGAAGCAAGCATTCGACAATTGACCAAGTGCATAGGATCCCTGACATCATTGAGAAAATTCTTGAAGAAAAGAAAATTTGTTCGGTGGTCTTCCTAGACGTGCGCTAGCTTTTGATAAGGTGTGGCACGAAGGCCAAAATTTTAAATACAGACAAATTCTGCCTGAAGCACTTTGTACGCTTCTATAAGTCATCTAGAGAATAGACTTTTTAGAGTAAGACATGGAAACTCGGATCACAAACAAATAGTGGCTGGGTCACCACAAGGAAGTCTCTTAGTTCAATATTGTACGTATTATTTACACGTGATATACCTCAAACAGAAGACACTATCGTAGCCACGTTTGCTACGACACTGCAATGCTAGAAGCCAGCCAAACGATAAATGATGCTACGACTAAATTACAAAAAGCTCTGAACAATGTCAATGAATGGACAAAAACATGGCGGATATCGTTTAACGAAGTAAAATCAGTCCATGTAGATCTTACGTATAAAAAAATTAATAGATTACCGGTATTTGTTAATACGGTGTCAGTTCCGTTTGCTAATGAAGCAAAATATCTCGGAATGACTCTAGACGCGAAATTAAAATGGAAACCGCATGTTAAAAAGAAATGCTAAGAGTTAAATAATAAACTCAAAGATATGTATTGGTTGCTCGGGAACTACTCTAAGCTCAGTATCGAAAACAAGCTAATTTTGTACAGGCAGTTGCTTAAGCCTGTCTGGACTTACAGTATACAACTCTGGGGTTGTACGCGAGATTCTATTTCAAATAACCTACAAAAATTTGAAAATAAACTGCTAAGATCGTTTGTAAACGCACCTTGGTACATTAGAAAGGAAGATCTCCACAGAGATCTCGGGATTCCCACGGTTCGCGATAAAATAAAAAAATTTGCCCGAAATCATAGAAAACGGCTATTACAACACTGTTCTATAATCGAAATTATCGATGAGACAAATTTAGTACGCCGCCTGCGAAGGACTAAGCCTTCCGATCTGGTGCACTAAACGAGAATCTGCTTTCAAATGGCGGTATAAACAGGAACTATCACCGAATAGTTACCTGCACCAAGTTAATTAAGTTCGTTAAAAATAAATTGCTAGATAAGTTTCAACTTAGTTACAATCGGGAGGAGGAGGTGTTTTTAGTGCAGTTAGCATCTCACACTTCTATGAGCACGCGTTTTTCGGAGCCTTTTAAAGGTTTTACACCTACCCACGGAGAAAAAAAACAGATGATTGTATGCAACTTCAGTATGATAAGTGTTTTGGTATATGCATTTTTCTTGGAATACTATAAATTGATTTCAAACTACTATTGATTTATTTCATTTCAAATCATAAAAACAACATTGCACCTTGACCCCACCCCAAATCCTATAATTGGCCCAGACAGGGGGGTTGCAGGGGGCCTTACACACCGCGCTTTTAGTACGCCGTAAACTTAATTACAGAAAATTTGTTTCTATACCTACGTTTTGTTTAATGTTTATTTTTAATTCGCAATTGTTTTTTTTTTTAATTTAACTGTATGCCTGTAAGACCTAAGGTATTTTAAATGCAACCTGAATTGCACGGCACTAGTTTGGCAGTAAATAGGAAAAAAAGACGATAGAAGAATTCAAAAATTCTGAAGTTGGAAGTTATGAAAATAAATTGCTAGATAAGTTTCAACTTAGTTACAATCGGGAGGAGGAGGTGTTTTTAGTGCTGTAAGCATCTCACACTTCTAATGAGCACGCGTTTTTCGGAGCCTTTTGAAGGTTTTACACCTACCCACGGAGAAAAAAAACAGATGATTGTATGCAACTTCAGTATGATAAGTGTTTTGGTATATGCATTTTTCTTGGAATACTATAAATTGATTTCAAACTACTATTGTTTTATTTCATTTCAAATCATAAACACAACATTGCACCTTGACCCTACCCCAAATCCTATAATTGGCCCAGACAGGGGGGTTGCAGAGGGCCTTACACACCGCGGTTTTTGTACGCCGTAAACTTAATTACAGAAAATTTTTTTCTATACCTACGTTTTGTTTAATGTTTTTTTTTAATTCGCAATTGTTTTTTTTTTAATTTAACTGTATGCCTGTAAGACGTAAGGTATTTTAAATGCAACCTGAATTGCACGGCACTAGTTTGGCAGTAAATAGGAAAAAAAAGACGATAGAAGAATTCAAAAATTCTGAAGTTGGAAGTTATCCTAAAAGCTTGACAGCTAGAAAATAATCCAACTACTCACTCTGGAAAACTGTTAAAGTAACGAAGAAACGAAAGCTACCAGCGCCTCCGATTAAGAATGATCAAAACGAATAGGCGAAAAGTGACAAAGAGAAAGCAAACGTTTTCGCGGATTACCTGTAGAACACATTTAAGCATTTATTGGGCAAGGACTGAACGAACATTTAAATAAACGTTCTAACTCAAGCGAAAATTACATAACAAGAAATGTTACCCTTGCCGAATTAAGTAGAGAAATAAGAAAGCTTAAGTATAAGAAAGCTCCGGGATATGACTTAATTACGGCCGGAGTTCTCAAAATGCTTCCTCGCAAAGCGTTAATTAATCTTCTTTATATAATAAATGCCACTCTTAGGCTAAAGTACGTTCTGAGCCAATAATGGAAGGTTGCGGAAGTTATAATGGTTCTCAAACAAGGAAAACCATCACATGATAAGAAATCTTATAGACCCATTTCGCTTCTGGCCGTAGTAACTAAGGTCTTTGAAAGAATATTACTTCTGCGCGAAGAAAAGCGCTTAATACCTGAACATCAGTTCGGATTTAGAAGCAAGCATTCGACAATTGACCAAGTGCATAGGATCCCTGACATCATTGAGAAAATTCTTGAAGAAAAGAAAATTTGTTCGGTGGTCTTCCTAGACGTGCGCTAGCTTTTGATAAGGTGTGGCACGAAGGCCAAAATTTTAAATACAGACAAATTCTGCCTGAAGCACTTTGTACGCTTCTATAAGTCATCTAGAGAATAGACTTTTTAGAGTAAGACATGGAAACTCGGATCACAAACAAATAGTGGCTGGGTCACCACAAGGAAGTCTCTTAGTTCAATATTGTACGTATTATTTACACGTGATATACCTCAAACAGAAGACACTATCGTAGCCACGTTTGCTACGACACTGCAATGCTAGAAGCCAGCCAAACGATAAATGATGCTACGACTAAATTACAAAAAGCTCTGAACAATGTCAATGAATGGACAAAAACATGGCGCGGATATCGTTTAACGAAGTAAAATCAGTCCATGTAGATCTTACGTATAAAAAAATTAAGAGATTACCGGTATTTGTTAATACGGTTTCAGTTCCGTATGCTAATGAAGCAAAATATCTCGGAATGACTCTAGACGCGAAATTAAAATGGAAACCGCATGTTAAAAAGAAATGCTAAGAGTTAAATAATAAACTCAAAGATATGTATTGGTTGCTCGGGAACTACTCTAAGCTCAGTATCGAAAACAAGCTAATTTTGTACAGGCAGTTGCTTAAGCCTGTCTGGACTTACAGTATACAACTCTGGGGTTGTTCGCGAGATTCTATTTCAAATAACCTACACAAATTTGAAAATAAACTGCTAAGATCGTTTGTTAACGCACCTTGATACATTAGAAACGAAGATCTCTACAGAGATCTCGGGATTCCCACGGTTCGCGATAAAATAAAAAAATTTGCCCGAAATCATAGAAAACGGCTATTACAACACTGTTCTATAATCGAAATTATCGATGAGACAAATTTAGTACGCCGCCTGCGAAGATCTAAGCCTTCCGATCTGGTGCACTAAACGAGAATCTGCTTTCAAATCGCGGTATAAACAGGAACTATCACCGAATAGTTACCTGCACCAAGTTAATTAAGTTCGTTAAAAATAAAGTTCTAGATAAGTTTCAACTTAGTTACAATCGGGATGAGGAGGTGTTTTTAGTGCAGTAAGCATCTCACACTTCTATTGAGCACGCGTTTTTCGGAGCCTTTTGAAGGTTTTACACCTACCCACGGAGAAAAAAACAGATGATTGTATGCAACTTCAGTATGATAAGTGTTTGGTATATGCATTTTTCTTGGAATACTATAAATTGATTTCAAACTACTATTGTTTTATTTCATTTCAAATCATAAAAACAACATTGCACCTTGACCCCACCCCAAATCCTATAATTGGCGCAGACAGGGGGGTTGCAGGGGGCCTTACACACCGCGGTTTTTGTACGCCGTAAACTTAATTACAGAAAATTTTTTTCTATACGTACGTTTTGTTTAATGTTTTTTTTTTAATTCGCAATTGTTTTTTTTTTAATTTAACTGTATGCCTGTAAGACCTAAGGTATTTTAAATGCAACCTGAATTGCACGGCACTAGTTTGGCAGTAAATAGGAAAAAAAAGACGTTAGAAGAATTCAAAAATTCTGAATTTGGAAGTTATCTTAAAAGCTTGACAGCTAGAAAATAATCCAACTACTCACTCGGGAAAACTGTTAAAGTAACGAAGAAACCAAAGCTAGCAGCGCCTCCGATTAAGAATGAACAAACCGAATAGGCAAAAAGTGACAAAGAGAAAGCAAACGTTTTCGCGGATTACTTGTAGAACACATTTAAGCATTTATTGGGCAAGGACTGAACGAACATTTAAATAAACGTTCTAACTCAAGCGAAAATTACATAACAAGAAATGTTACCCTTGCCGAATTAAGTAGAGAAATAAGAAAGCTTAAGTATAAGAAATCTCCGGGATATGACTTAATTACGGCCGGAGTTCTCAAAATGCTTCCTCGCAAAGCGTTAATTAATCTTCTTTATATAATAAATGCCACTCTTAGGCTAAAGTACGTTCCGAGCCAATAATGGAAGGTTGCGGAAGTTATAATGGAAAAGGAAAACCATCACATGATAAGAAATCTTATAGACCCATTTCGCTTCTGGCCGTAGTAACTAAGGTCTTTGATAGAATATTACTTCTGCGCGAAGAAAAGCGCTTAATACCTGAACATCAGTTCGGATTTAGAAGCAAGCATTCGACAATTGACCAAGTGCATAGGATCCCTGACGTCATTGAGAAAATTCTTGACGAAAAGAAAATTTGTTCGGTGGTCTTCCTAAACGTGCGCTAGCTTTTGATAAGGTGTGGCACAAAGGCCAAAATTTTAAATACAGACAAATTCTGCCTGAAGCACTTTGTACGCTTCTATAAGTTATCTGGAGAATAGACTTTTTAGAGTAAGACATGGAAACTCGGATCACAAACAAATAGTGGCTGGGTTACCACAAGGAAGTGTCTTAGTTCAATATTGTACGTATTATTTACACGTGATAAACCTCAAACAGAAGACACTATCGTAGCCACGTTTGCTACGACACTGCAATGCTAGCAGCCGGCCAAACGATAAATGATGCTACGACTAAATTACAAAAAGCTCTGAACAATGTCAATGAATGGACAAAAACATGGCGGATATCGTTTAACGAAGTAAAATCAGTCCATGTAGATCTTACGTATAAAAAAATTAATAGATTACTGGTATTTGTTAATACGGTTTCAGTTCCGTTTGCTAATGAAGCAAAATATCTCGGAATGACTCTAGACGCGAAATTAAAATGGAAACCGCATGTTAAAAAGAAATGCTAAGAGTTAAATAATAAACTCAAAGATATGTATTGGTTGCTCGGGAACTACTCTAAGCTCAGTATCGAAAACAAGCTAATTTTGTACAGGGAGTTGCTTAAGCCTGTCTGGACTTACAGTATACAACGCTGGGGTTGTACGCACGCGAGATTCTATTTCAAATAACTTACAAAAATTTGAAAATAAACTGCTAAGATCGTTTGTAAACGCACCTTGGTACATTAGAAACGAAGATCTCTAGAGATCTCGGGATTCCCACGGTTCGCGATAAAATAAAAAAATTTGCCCGAAATCATAGAAAACGGCTATTACAACACTGTTCTATAATCGAAATTATCGATGAGACAAATTTAGTACGCCGCCTGCGAAGGACTAAGCCTTCCGATCTGGTGCACTAAACGAGAATCTGCTTTAAAATCGCAGTATAAGCAGGAACTATCACCGAATAGTTACCTGCACCAAGTTAATTAAGTTTGTTAAAAATAAATTGCTATATAAGTTTCAACTTAATTACAATCGGGAGGAGGAGGTGTTTTTAGTGCAGTAAGCATCTCACACTTCTATGAGCACGCGTTTTTCGGAGCCTTTTGAAGGTTTTACACCTACCCACGGAGAAAAAAAAAACAGATGATTGTATGCAACTTCAGTATGATAAGCGTTTTGGTATATGCATTTTTCTTGGAATACTATAAATTGATTTCAAACTACTATTGTTTTATTTCATTTCAAATCATAAAAACAGCATTGCACCTTGACCCCTTCCCAAATCCTATAATTGGCCCAGGCAGGGGGGTTGCAGGGGGCCTTACACACCGCGGTTTTTGTTCGCCGTAAACTTAATTACAGAAAATTTATTTCTATAGCTACGTTTTGTTTAATGTTTTTTTTTAATTCGCAATTGTTTTTTTTTTTAATTTAACTGTATGCCTGTAAGACCTAAGGTATTTTAAATGCAACCTGAATTGCACGGCACTAGTTTGGCAGTAAATAGGAAAAACAGACGATAGAAGAATTCAAAAATTCTGAAGTTGGAAGTTATCTTAAAAGCTTGACAGCTAGAAAATAATTCAACTACTCACTATGGAAAACTGTTAAAGTAACGAAGAAACCAAAGCTACCAGCGCCTCCGATTAAGAATGAACAAACCGAATAGGCAAAAAGTGACAAAGAGAAAGCAAACGTTTTCGCGGATTACTTGTAGAACACATTTAAGCATTTATTGGGCAAGGACTGAACGAACATTTAAATAAACGTTCTAACTCAAGCGAAAATTACATAACAAGAAATGTTACCCTTGCGAATTAAGTAGAGAAATAAGAAAGCTTAAGTATAAGAAATCTCCGGGATATGACTTAATTACGGCCGGAGTTCTCAAAATGCTTCCTCGCAAAGCGTTAATTAATCTTCTTTATATAATAAATGCCACTCTTAGGCTAAAGTACGTTCCGAGCCAATAATGGAAGGTTGCGGAAGTTATAATGGTTCTCAAACAAGGAAAACCATCACATGATAAGAAATCTTATAGACCCATTTCGCTTCTGGCCGTAGTAACTAAGGTCTTTGATAGAATATTACTTCTGCGCGAAGAAAAGCGCTTAATACCTGAACATCAGTTCCGATTTAGAAGCAAGCATTCGACAATTGACCAAGAGCATAGGATCCCTGACGTCATTGAGAAAATTCTTGACGAAAAGAAAATTTGTTCGGTGGTCTTCCTAGACGTGCGCTAGCTTTTGATAAGGTGTGGCACAAAGGCCAAAATTTTAAATACAGACAAATTCTGCCTGAAGCACTTTGTACGCTTCTATAAGTTATCTGGAGAATAGACTTTTTAGAGTAAGACATGGAAACTCGGATCACAAACAAATAGTGGCTGGGTTACCACAAGGAAGTGTCTTAGTTCAATATTGTACGTATTATTTACACGTGATATACCTCAAACAGAAGACACTATCGTAGCCACGTTTGCTACGACACTGCAATGCTAGCAGCCGGCCAAACGATAAATGATGCTACGACTAAATTACAAAAAGCTCTGAACAATGTCAATGAATGGACAAAAACATGGCGGATATCGTTTAACGAAGTAAAATCAGTCCATGTAGATCTTACGTATAAAAAAATTAATAGATTAATTAAGCAGTTGCTTAAGCCTGTTTGGACTTACAGTATACAACTCTGGGGTTGTACGCGAGATTCTATTTCAAATAACTTACAAAAATTTGAAAATAAACTGCTAAGATCGTTTGTAAACGCACCTTGGTACATTAGAAACGAAGATCTCCACAGAGATCTCGGGATTTCCACGGTTCGGGATAAAATAAAAAAATTTGCCCGAAATCATAGAAAACGGCTATTACAACACTGTTCTATAATCGAAATTATCGATGAGACAAATTTAGTACGCCGCCTGCGAAGAACTAAGCCTTCCGATCTGGTGCACTAAACGAGAATCTACTTTCAAATCGCGGTATAAACAGGAACTATCACCGAATAGTTACCTGCACCAAGTTAATTAAGTTCGTTAAAAATAAATTGCTAGATAAGTTTCAACTTAGTTACAATCGGGAGGAGGAGGTGTTTTTAGTGCAGTAAGCATCTCACATTTCTATGAGCACGCGTTTTTCGGAGCCTTAAGGTTTTACACCTACCCACGGAGAAAAAAAACAGATGATTGTATGCATCTTCAGTATGATAAGTGTTTTGGTATATGCATTTTTCATGGAATACTATAAATTGATTTCAAACTACTATTGATTTATTTCCTTTCAAATCATAAAAACAACATTGCACCTTGACCCCACCCCAAATCCTATAATTGGCCCAGGCAGGGGGGTTGCAGGGGGCCTTACACACCGTGCTTTTTGTACGCCGTAAACTTAATTACAGAAAATTTTTTTCTATACCTACGTTTTGTTTAATGTTTTTTTTTAATTCGAAATTGTTTTTTTTTTAATTTAACTGTATGCCTGTAAGACCTAAGGTATTTTAAATGCAACCTGAATTGCGCGGCACTAGTTTGGCAGTAAATAGGAAAAAAAGACGATAGAAGAATTCAAAAATTCTGAAGTTGGAAGTTATGAAAATAAATTGCTAGATAAGTTTCAACTTAGTTACAATCGGGAGGAGGAGGTGTTTTTAGTGCAGTAAGCATCTCACACTTCTAATGAGCACGCGTTTTTCGGAGCCTTTTGAAGGTTTTGCACCTACCCACGGAGAAAAAAACAGATGATTGTATGCAACTTCAGTATGATAAGTGTTTTGGTATATGAATTTTTCTTGGAATACTATGAATTGATTTCAAACTACTATTGTTTTATTTCATTTCAAATCATAAAAACAACATTGCACCTTGACCCCACCCCAAATCCTATAATTGGCCCAGACAGGGGGTTTGCAGGGGGCCATACACACCGCGGTTTTTGTACGCCGTAAACTTAATTACAGAAAATTTTTTTCTATACGTACGTTTTGTTTAATGTTTTTTTTTTAATTCGCAATTGTTTTTTTTTTTTAATTTAACTGTATGCCTGTAAGACCCAAGGTATTTTAAATGCAACCTGAATTGCACGGCACTAGTTTGGCAGTAAATAGGAAAAAAAGACAATAGAAGAATTCAAAAATTCTGAAGAAAATCTTAAAAGCTTGACAGCTAGAAAATAATCCAACTACTCACTCGGGAAAACTGTTAAAGTAACGAAGAAACCAAAGCTAGCAGCGCCTCCGATTAAGAATGAACAAACCGAATAGGCAAAAAGTGACAAAGAGAAAGCAAACGTTTTCGCGGATTACCTGTAGAACACATTTAAGCATTTTAATGGGCAAGGACTGAACGAAAATTTAAATAAACGTTCTAACTCAAACGAAAATTACATAACAAGAAATGTTACCCTTGCCGAATTAAGTAGAGAAATAAGAAAGCTTAAGTATAAGAAAGTTCCGGGATATGACTTAATTACGGCCGGTGTTCTCAAAATGCTTCCTCGCAAAGCGTTAAATAATCTTCTTTATATAATAAATGCCACTCTTAGGCTAAAGTACGTTCCGAGCTAATAATGGAAGGTTGCGGAAGTTATAATGGTTCTCAAACAAGGAAAACCATCACATGATAAGAAATCTTATAGACCCATTTCGCTTCTGGCCGTAGTAACTAAGGTCTTTGATAGAATATTACTTCTGCGCGAAGAAAAGCGCTTAATACCTGAACATCAGTTCGGATTTAGAAGCAAGCATTCGACAATTGACCAAGTGCATAGGATCCCTGACGTCATTGAGAAAATTCTTGAAGAAAAGAAAATTTGTTCGGTGGTCTTCCTAGACGTGCGCTAGCTTTTGATAAGGTGTGGCACGAAGGCCAAGATTTTAAATACAGACAAATTCTGCCTGAAGCACTTTGTACGCTTCTATAAGTTATCTGGAGAATAGACTTTTTAGAGTAAGACATGGAAACTCGGATCACAAACAAATAGTGGCTGGGTTACCACAAGGAAGTGTCTTAGTTCAATATTGTACGTATTATTTACACGTGATATACCTCAAACAGAAAGCAAAGAGCTCTGAACAATGTCAATGAATGGACAAAAACATGGCGGATATCGTTTAACGAAGTAAAATCAGTCCATGTAGATCTTACGTATAAAAAAATTAATAGATTAATTAAGCAGTTGCTTAAGCCTGTCTGGACTTACAGTATACAACTCTGGGGTTGTACGCGAGATTCTATTTCAAATAACTTACAAAAATTTGAAAATAAACTGCTAAGATCGTTTGTAAACGCACCTTGGTACATTAGAAACGAAGATCTCCACAGAGATCTCGGGATTTCCACGGTTCGCGATAAAATAAAAAAATTTGCCCGAAATCATAGAAAACGGCTATTACAACACTGTTCTATAATCGAAATTATCGATGAGACAAATTTAGTACGCCGCCTGCAAAGAACTAAGCCTTCCGATCTGGTGCACTAAACGAGAATCTACTTTCAAATCGCGGTATAAACAGGAACTATCACCGAATAGTTACCTGCACCAAGTTAATTAAGTTCGTTAAAAATAAATTGCTAGATAAGTTTCAACTTAGTTACAATCGGGAGGAGGAGGTGTTTTTAGTGCAGTAAGCATCTCACACTTCTATGAGCACGCGTTTTTCGGAGTCTTTTGAAGGTTTTACACCTACCCACGGAGAAAAAAAACAGATGATTGTATGCATCTTCAGTATGATAAGTGTTTTGGTATATGCATTTTTCATGGAATACTATAAATTGATTTCAAACTACTATTGATTTATTTCCTTTCAAATCATAAAAACAACATTGCACCTTGACCCCACCCCAAATCCTATAATTGGCCCAGGCAGGGGGGTTGCAGGGGGCCTTACACACCGTGCTTTTTGTACGCCGTAAACTTAATTACAGAAAATTTTTTTCTATACCTACGTTTTGTTTAATGTTTTTTTTTAATTCGAAATTGTTTTTTTTTTAATTTAACTGTATGCCTGTAAGACCTAAGGTATTTTAAATGCAACCTGAATTGCACGGCACTAGTTTGGCAGTAAATAGGAAAAAAAGACGATAGAAGAATTCAAAAATTCTGAAGTTGGAAGTTATGAAAATAAATTGCTAGATAAGTTTCAACTTAGTTACAATCGGGAGGAGGAGATGTTTTTAGTGCAGTAAGCATCTCACACTTCTAATGAGCACGCGTTTTTCGGAGCCTTTTGAAGGTTTTACACCTACCCACGGAGAAAAAAAACAGATGATTGTATGCAACTTCAGTATGATAAGTGTTTTGGTATATGAATTTTTCTTGGAATACTATAAATTGATTTCAAACTACTATTGTTTTATTTCATTTCAAATCATAAAAACAACATTGCACCTTGACCCCACCCCAAATCCTATAATTGGCCCAGACAGGGGGTTTGCAGGGGGCCATACACACCGCGGTTTTTGTACGCCGTAAACTTAATTACAGAAAATTTTTTTCTATACGTACGTTTTGTTTAATGTTTTTTTTTTAATTCGCAATTGTTTTTTTTTTTAAATTTAACTGTATGCCTGTAAGACCCAAGGTATTTTAAATGCAACCTGAATTGCACGGCACTAGTTTGGCAGTAAATAGGAAAAAAAAGACAATAGAAGAATTCAAAAATTCTGAAGAAAATCTTAAAAGCTTGACAGCTAGAAAATAATCCAACTACTCACTCGGGAAAACTGTTAAAGTAACGAAGAAACCAAAGCTAGCAGCGCCTCCGATTAAGAATGAACAAACCGAATAGGCAAAAAGTGACAAAGAGAAAGCAAACGTTTTCGCGGATTACCTGTAGAACACACTTAAGCATTTTAATGGGCAAGGACTGAACGAAAATTTAAATAAACGTTCTAACTCAAACGAAAATTACATAACAAGAAATGTTACCCTTGCCGAATTAAGTAGAGAAATAAGAAAGCTTAAGTATAAGAAAGCTCCGGGATATGACTTAATTACGGCCGGTGTTCTCAAAATGCTTCCTCGCAAAGCGTTAAATAATCTTCTTTATATAATAAATGCCACTCTTAGGCTAAAGTACGTTCCGAGCCAATAATGGAAGGTTGCGGAAGTTATAATGGTTTTCAAACAAGGAAAACCATCACATGATAAGAAATCTTTCGCTTCTGGCCGTAGTAACTAAGGTCTTTGAAAGAATATTACTTCTGCGCGAAGAAAAGCGCTTAATACCTGAACATCAGTTCGGATTTAGTAGCAAGCATTCGACAATTGACCAAGTGCATAGGATCCCTGACGTCATTGAGAAAATTCTTGAAGAAAAGAAAATTTGTTCGGTGGTCTTCCTAGACGTGCGCTAGCTTTTGATAAGGTGTGGCACGAAGGCCAAAATTTTAAATACAGACAAATTCTGCCTGAAGCACTTTGTACGCTTCTATAAGTTATCTAGAGAATAGACTTTTTAGAGTAAGACATGGAAACTCGGATCACAAACAAATAGTGGCTGGGTTACCACAAGGAAGTGTCTTAGTTCGATATTGTACGTATTATTTACACGTGATATACCTCAAACAGAAGACACTATCGTAGCCACGTTTGCTACGACACTGCAATGCTAGCAGCCGGCCAAACGATAAATGATGCTACGACTAAATTCCAAAAAGCTCTGAACAATGTCAATGAATGGACAAAAACATGGCGGATATCGTTTAACGAAGTAAAATCAGTCCATGTAGATCTTACGTATAAAAAAATTAATAGATTACCGGTATTTGTTAATACGGTTTCAGTTCCGTTTGCTAATGAAGCAAAATATCTCGGAATGACTCTAGACGCGAAATTAAAATGGAAACCGCATGTTAAAAAGAAATGCTAAGAGTTAAATAATAAACTCAAAGATATGTATTGGTTGCTCGGGAACTACTCTAAGCTCAGTATCGAAAACAAGCTAATTTTGTACAAGCAGTTGCTTAAGCCTGTCTGGACTTACAGTATACAACTCTGGGGTTGTACGCGAGATTCTATTTCAAATAACTTACAAACATTTGAAAATAAACTGGTAAGATCGTTTGTAAACGCACCTTGGTACATTAGAAACGAAGATCTCCACAGAGATCTCGGGATTTCCACGGTTCGCGATAAAATAAAAAAATTTGCCCGAAATCATAGAAAACGGCTATTACAACACTGTTCTATAATCGAAATTATCGATGAGACAAATTTAGTACGCCGCCTGCGAAGAACTAAGCCTTCCGATCTGGTGCACTAAACGAGAATCTGCTTTCAAATCGCGGTATAAACAGGAACTATCACCGAATAGTTACTTGCACCAAGTTAATTAAGTTCGTTAAAAATAAATTGCTAGATAAGTTTCAACTTAGTTACAATGGGGAGGAGGAGGTGTTTTTAGTGCAGTAAGCATCTCACACTTCTATGAGCACGCGTTTTTCGGAGCCTTTTGAAGGTTTTACACCTACCCACGGAGAAAAAAAACAGATGATTGTATGCATCTTCAGTATGATAAGTGTTTTGGTATATGCATTTTTCTTGGAATACTATAAAATTGATTTCAAACTACTATTGATTTATTTCCTTTCAAATCATAAAAACAACATTGCACCTTGACCCCACCCCAAATCCTATAATTGGCCCAGGCAGGGGGGTTGCAGGGGGCCTTACACACCGCGCTTTTTGTACGCCGTAAACTTAATAACAGAAAATTTTTTTCTATACCTACGTTTTGTTTAATGTTTTTTTTTAATTCGCAATTGTTTTTTTTTTTAATTTAACTGTATGCCTGTAAGACCTAAGGTATTTTAAATGCAACCTGAATTGCACGGCACTAGTTTGGCAGTAAATAGGAAAAAAAGACGATAGAAGAATTCAAAAATTCTGAAGTTGGAATGTATCTTAAAAGCTTGACAGCTAGAAAATAATCCAACTACTCACTCGGGAAAACTGTTAAAGTAACGAAGAAACCAAAGCTAGCAGCGCCTCCGATTAAGAATGAACAAACCGAATAGGCAAAAAGTGACAAAGAGAAAGCAAACGTTTTCGCGGATTACCTGTAGAACACATTTAAGCATTTTAATGGGCAAGGACTGAACGAAAATTTAAATAAACGTTCTAACTCAAACGAAAATTAAATAACAAGAAATGTTACCCTTGCCGAATTAAGTAGAGAAATAAGAAAGCTTAAGTATAAGAAAGCTCCGGGATATGACTTAATTACGGCCGGTGTTCTCAAAATGCTTCCTCGCAAAGCGTTAAATAATCTTCTTTATATAATAAATGCCACTCTTAGGCTAAAGTACGTTCCGAGCCAATAATGGAAGGTTTTCAAACAAGGAAAACCATCACATGATAAAAATCTTTCGCTTCTGGCCGTAGTAACTAAGGTCTTTGAAAGAATATTACTTCTGCGCGAAGAAAAGCGCTTAATACCTGAACATCAGTTCGGATTTAGTAGCAAGCATTCGACAATTGACCAAGTGCATAGGATCCCTGACGTCATTGAGAAAATTCTTGAAGAAAAGAAAATTTGTTCGGTGGTCTTCCTAGACGTGCGCTAGCTTTTGATAAGGTGTGGCACGAAGGCCAAAATTTTAAATACAGACAAATTCTGCCTGAAGCACTTTGTACGCTTCTTTAAGTTATCTAGAGAATAGACTTTTTAGAGTAAGACATGGAAACTCGGATCACAAACAAATAGTGGCTGGGTTACCACAAGGAAGTGTCTTAGTTCGATATTGTACGTATTATTTACACGTGATATACCTCAAACAGAAGACACTATCGTAGCCACGTTTGCTACGACACTGCAATGCTAGCAGCCGGCCAAACGATAAATGATGCTACGACTAAATTACAAAAAGCTCTGAACAATGTCAATGAATGGACAAAAACATGGCGGATATCGTTTAACGAAGTAAAATCAGTCCATGTAGATCTTACGTATAAAAAAATTAATAGATTACCGGTATTTGTTAATACGGTTTCAGTTCCGTTTGCTAATGAAGCAAAATATCTCGGAATGACTCTAGACGCGAAATTAAAATGGAAACCGCATGTTAAAAAGAAATGCTAAGAGTTAAATAATAAACTCAAAGATATGTATTGGTTGCTCGGGAACTACTCTAAGCTCAGTATCGAAAACAAGCTAATTTTGTACAGGCAGTTGCTTAAGCCTGTCTGGACTTACAGTATACAACTCTGGGGTTGTACGCGAGATTCTATTTCAAATAACTTACAAACATTTGAAAATAAACTGGTAAGATCGTTTGTAAACGCACCTTGATACATTAGAAACGAAGATCTCCACAGAGATCTCGGGATTCCAACGGTTCGCGATAAAATAAAAAAATTTGCCCGAAATCATAGAAAACGGCTATTACAACACTGTTCTATAATCGAAATTGTCGATGAGACAAATTTAGTACGCCGCCTGCGAAGGACTAAGCCTTCCGATCTGGTGCACTAAACGAGAATCTGCTTTAAAATCGCGGTATAAACAGGAACTATCACCGAATAGTTACCTGCACCAAGTTAATTAATTTCGTTAAAAATAAATTGCTAGATAAGTTTCAACTTAGTTTCAATCGGGAGGTGGAGGTGTTTTTAGTGCAGTAAGCATCTCACACTTCTATGAGCACGCGTTTTTCGGAGCCTTTTGAAGGTTTTACACCTACCCACGGAGAAAAAAAAACAGATGATTGTATGCAACTTCAATATGATAAGTGTTTTGGTATATGCATTTTTCTTGGAATACTATAAATTGATTTCAAACTACTATTGTTTTATTTCATTTCAAATCATAAACACAACATTGCACCTTGACCCTACCCCAAATCCTATAATTGGCACAAGCAGGGGGGTTGCAGAGGGCCTTACACACCGCGCTTTTTGTACGCTGTAAACTTAATTACAGAAAATTTTTTTCTATACCTACGTTTTGTTTAATGTTTTTTTTTAATTCGCAATTGTTTTTTTTTTTTAATTTAACTGTATGCCTGTAAGACCTAAGGTATCTTAAATGCAACCTGAATTGCACGGCACTAGTTTGGCAGTAAATAGGAAAAAAAAAGACGATAGAAGAATTCAAAAATTCTGAAGTTGGAAGTTATGAAAATAAATTGCTAGATAAGTTTCAACTTAGTTACAATCGGGAGGAGGTGTTTTTAGTGCAGTAAGCATCTCACACTTCTATGAGCACGCGTTTTTCGGAGCCTTTTGAAGGTTTTACACCTACCCACGGAGAAAAAAAACAGATGATTGTATGCAACTTCAGTATGATAAGTGTTTTGGTATATGCATTTTTCTTGGAATACTATAAATTGATTTCAAACTACTATTGTCTTATTTCATTTCAAATCATAAAAACAACATTGCACCTTGACCCCACCACAAATCATATAATTGGCCCAGGCAGGGGGGTCGCAGGGGGCCTTACACACCGCGGTTTTTGTACACCGTAAACTTAATTACAGAACATTTTTTTCTATACCTACGTTTTGTTTAATGTTTTTTTTTAATTTGCAATAGTTTTTTTTTTAATTTAACTGTATGCCTGTAAGACCTAAGGTATTTTAAATGCAACCTGAATTGCACGGCACTAGTTTGGCAGTAAATAGGAAAAAAAAGACGATAGCAGAATTCAAAAATTCTGAAGTTGGAAGTTATCCTAAAAGCTTGACAGCTAAAAACAAAATAATCCAACTACTCACTCTGGAAAACTGTTAAAGTAACGAAGAAACCAAAGCTACCAGCGCCTCCGATTAAGAATGATCAAAACGAATATGCAAAAAGTGACAAAGAGAAAGCAAACGTTTTCGCGGATTACCTGTAGAACACATTTAAGCATTTTAATGGGCAAGGACTGAACGAAAATTTAAATAAACGTTCTAACTAACCGAAAATTACATAACAAGAAATGTTACCCTTGCCGAATTAAGTAGAGAAATAAGAAAGCTTAAGTATAAGAAAGCTCCGGGATATGACTTTATTACGGCCGGAGTTCTCAAAATGCTTCCTCGCAAAGCGTTAATTAATCTTCTTTATATTATAAATGCCACTCTTAGGCTAAAGTACGTTCCGAGCCAATAATGGAAGGTTGCGGAAGTTATAATGGTTCTCAAACAAGGAAAACCATCACATGATAAGAAATCTTATAGACCCATTTCGCTTCTGGCCGTAGTAACTAAGGTCTTTGAAAGAATATTACTTCTGCGCGAAGAAAAGCGCTTAATACCTGAACATCAGTTCGGATTTAGAAGCAAGCATTCGATAATTGACCAAGTGCATAGGATCCCTAACGTCATTGAGAAAATTCTTGAAGAAAAGAAAATTTGTTCGGTGGTCTTCCTAGACGTGCGCTAGCTTTTGATAAGGTGTGGCACGAAGGCCAAAATTTTAAATACAGACAAATTCTGCCTGAAGCACTTTGTACGCTTCTATAAGTTATCTAGAGAATAGACTTTTTAGAGTAAGACATGGAAACTCGGATCACAAACAAATAGTGGCTGGGTTACCACAAGGAAGTGTCTTAGTTCAATATTGTACGTATTATTTACACGTGATATACCTCAAACAGAAGACACTATCGTAGCCACGTTTGCTACGACACTGCAATGCTAGCAGCCGGCCAAACGATAAATGATGCTACGACTAAATTACAAAAAGCTCTGAACAATGTCAATGAATGGACAAAAACATGGCGGATATCGTTTAACGAAGTAAAATCAGTCCATGTAGATCTTACGTATAAAAAAATTAATAGATTAATTAAGCAGTTGCTTAAGCCTGTCTGGACTTACAGTATACAACTCTGGGGTTGTACGCGAGATTCTATTTCAAATAACTTACAAAAATTTGAAAATAAACTGCTAAGATCGTTTGTAAACGCACTTTGGTACATTAGAAACGAAGATCTCCACAGAGATCTCGGGATTTCCACGGTTCGCGATAAAATAAAAAAATTTGCCTGAAATCATAGAAAACGGCTATTACAACACTGTTCTATAATCGAAATTATCGATGAGACAAATTTAGTACGCCGCCTGCGAAGAACTAAGCCTTCCGATCTGGTGCACTAAACCAGAATCTGCTTTCAAATCGCGGTATAAACAGGAACTATCACCGAATAGTTACCTGCACCAAGTTAATTAAGTTCGTTAAAAATAAATTGCTAGATAAGTTTCAACTTAGTTACAATCGGGAGGAGGAGGTGTTTTTAGTGCAGTAAGCATCTCACACTTCTATGAGCACGCGTTTTTCGGAGCCTTTTGAAGGTTTTACACCTACCCACGGAGAAAAAAAACAGATGATTGTATGCATCTTCAGTATGATAAGTGTTTTGGTATATGCATTTTTCATGGAATACTATAAATTGATTTCAAACTACTATTGATTTATTTCATTTCAAATCATAAAAACAACATTGCACCTTGACCCCACCCCAAATCCTATAATTGGCCCAGGCAGGGGGGTTGCAGGGGGCCTTACACACCGCGCTTTTTGTACGCCGTAAACTTAATTACAGAAAATTTTTTTCTATACCTACGTTTTGTTTAATGTTTTTTTTTAATTCGCAATGGTTTTTTTTTTAAATTTAACTGTATGCCTGTAAGACCTAAGGTATTTTAAATGCAACCTGAATTGCACGGCACTAGTTTGGCAGTAAATAGGAAAAAAAGACGATAGAAGAATTCAAAAATTCTGAAGTTGGAAGTTATGAAAATAAATTGCTAGATAAGTTTCAACTTAGTTACAATCGGGAGGAGGAGGTGTTTTTAGTGCAGTAAGCATCTCACACTTCTAATGAGCACGCGTTTTTCGGAGCCTTTTGAAGGTTTTACACCTACCCACGGAGAAAAAAAACAGATGATTGTATGCAACTTCAGTATGATAAGTGTTTTGGTATATGCATTTTTCTTGGAATACTATAAATTGATTTCAAACTACTATTGTTTTATTTCATTTCAAATCATAAAAACAACATTGCACCTTGACCCCACCCCAAATCCTATAATTGGCCCAGACAGGGGGTTTGCAGGGGGCCTTACACACCGCGGTTTTTGTACGCCGTAAGCTTAATTACAGAAAAATTTTTTCTATACGTACGTTTTGTTTAATGTTTTTTTTTTTAATTCGCAATTGTTTTTTTTTTTAATTTAACTGTATGCCTGTAAGACCCAAGGTATTTTAAATGCAACCTGAATTGCACGGCACTAGTTTGGCAGTAAATAGGAAAAAAAAAGACAATAGAAGAATTCAAAACTTCTGAAGTTGGAAGTTATCTTAAAAGCTTGACAGCTAGAAAATAATCCAACTACTCACTCGGGAAAACTGTTAAAGTAACGAAGAAACCAAAGCTAGCAGCGCCTCCGATTAAGAATGAACAAACCGAATAGGCAAAAAGTGACAAAGAGAAAGCAAACGTTTTCGCGGATTACCTGTAGAACACATTTAAGCATTTTAATGGGCAAGGACTGAACGAAAATTTAGATAAACGTTCTAACTCAAACGAAAATTACATAACAAGAAATGTTACCCTTGCCGAATTAAGTAGAGAAATAAGAAAGCTTAAGTATAAGAAAGCTCCGGGATATGACTTAATTACGGCCGGTGTTCTCAAAATGCTTCCTCGCAAAGCGTTAAATAATCTTCTTTATATAATAAATGCCACTCTTAGGCTAAAGTACGTTCCGAGCCAATAATGGAAGGTTGCGGAAGTTATAATGGTTCTCAAACAAGGAAAACCATCACATGATAAGAAATCTTTCGCTTCTGGCCGTAGTAACTAAGGTCTTTGAAAGAATATTACTTCTGCGCGAAGAAAAGCGCTTAATACCTGAACATCAGTTCGGATTTAGTAGCAAGCATTCGACAATTGACCAAGTGCATAGGATCCCTGACGTCATTGAGAAAATTCTTGAAGAAAAGAAAATTTGTTCGGTGGTCTTCCTAGACGTGCGCTAGCTTTTGATAAGGTGTGGCACGAAGGCCAAAATTTTAAATACAGACAAATTCTGCCTGAAGCACTTTGTACGCTTCTATAAGTTATCTAGAGAATAGACTTTTTAGAGTAAGACATGGAAACTCGGATCACAAACAAATAGTGGCTGGGTTACCACAAGGAAGTGTCTTAGTTCGATATTGTACGTATTATTTACGCGTGATATACCTCAAACAGAAGACACTATCGTAGCCACGTTTGCTACGACACTGCAATGCTAGCAGCCGGCCAAACGATAAATGATGCTACGACTAAATTACAAAAAGCTCTGAACAATGTCAATGAATGGACAAAAACATGGCGGATATCGTTTAACGAAGTAAAATCAGTCCATGTAGATTTTACGTATAAAAAAATTAATAGATTACCGGTATTTGTTAATACGGTTTCAGTTCCGTTTGCTAATGAAGCAAAATATCTCGGAATGACTCTAGACGCGAAATTAAAATGGAAACCGTATGTTAAAAAGAAATGCTAAGAGTTAAATAATAAACTCAAAGATATGTATTGGTTGCTCGGGAACTACTCTAAGCTCAGTATCGAAAACAAGCTAATTTTGTACAGGCAGTTGCTTAAGCCTGTCTGGACTTACAGTATACAACTCTGGGGTTGTACGCGAGATTCTATTTCAAATAACTTACAAACATTTGAAAATAAACTGCTAAGATCGTTTGTAAGCGCACCTTGGTACATTAGAAACGAAGATCTCCACAGAGATCTCGGGATTCCCACGGTTCGCGATAAAATAAAAAAAATTGCCCGAAATCATAGAAAACGGCTATTACAACACTGTTCTATAATCGAAATTGTCGATGAGACAAATTTAGTACGCCGCCTGCGAAGGACTAAGCCTTCCGATCTGGTGCACTAAACGAGAATCTGCTTTAAAATCGCGGTATAAACAGGAACTATCACCGAATAGTTACCTGCACCAAGTTAATTAATTTCGTTAAAAATAAATTGCTAGATAAGTTTCAACTTAGTTACAATCGGGAGGAGGAGGTGTTTTTAGTGCAGTAAGCATCTCACACTTCTATGAGCACGCGTTTTTCGGAGCCTTTTGAAGGTTTTACACCTACCCACGGAGAAAAAAAACAGATGATTGTATGCAACTTCAGTATGATAAGTGTTTTGGTATATGCATTTTTCTTGGAATACTATAAATATATTTCAAACTACTATTGTTTTATTTCATTTCAAATCATAAACACAACATTGCACCTTGACCCTACCCCAAATCCAATAATTGGCACAGGCAGGGGGGTTGCAGAGGGCCTTACACACCGCGCTTTTTGTACGCCGTAAACTTAATTAGAGAAAATTTTTTTCTATACCTACGTTTTGTTTAATGTTTTTTTTTAATTCGCAATTGTTTTTTTTTTTAAATTTAACTGTATGCCTGTAAGACCTAAGGTATCTTAAATGCAACCTGAATTGCACGGCACTAGTTTGGCAGTAAATAGGAAAAAAAAGACGATAGAAGAATTCAAAAATTCTGAAGTTGGAAGTTATGAAAATAAATTGCTAGATAAGTTTCAACTTAGTTACAATCGGGAGGAGGAGGTGTTTTTAGTGCAGTAAGCATCTCACACTTCTATGAGCACGCGTTTTTCGGAGCCTTTTGAAGGTTTTACACCTACCCACGGAGAAAAAAAACAGATGATTGTATGCAACTTCAGTATGATAAGTGTTTTGGTATATGCATTTTTCTTGGAATACTATAAATTGATTTCAAACTACTATTGTCTTATTTCATTTCAAATCATAAAAACAACATTGCACCTTGACCCCACCACAAATCATATAATTGGCCCAGGCAGGGGGGTTGCAGGGGGCCCTATACACCGCGGTTTTTGTACACCGTAAACTTAATTACAGAAAATTTTTTTCTATACCTACGTTTTGTTTAATGTTTTTTTTTAATTTGCAATAGTTTTTTTTAAATTTAACTGTATGCCTGTAAGACCTAAGGTATTTTAAATGCAACCTGAATTGCACGGCACTAGTTTGGCAGTCAATAGGAACAAAAAGACGATAGAAGAATTCAAAAATTCTGAAGTTGGAAGTTATCCTAAAAGCTTGACAGCTAGAAAATAATCCAACTACTCACTCTGGAAAACTGTTAAAGTAACGAAGAAACCAAAGCTACCAGCGCCTCCGATTAAGAATGATCAAAACGAATAGGCAAAAAGTGACAAAGAGAAAGCAAACGTTTTCGCGGATTACCTGTAGAACACATTTAAGCATTTTAATGGGCAAGGACTGAACGAAAATTTAAATAAACGTTCTAACTAAGCGAAAATTACATAACAAGAAATGTTACCCTTGTCGAATTAAGTAGAGAAATAAGAAAGCTTAAGTATAAGAAAGCTCCGGGATATGACTTTATTACGGCCGGAGTTCTCAAAATGCTTCCTCGCAAAGCGTTAATTAATCTTCTTTATATTATAAATGCCACTCTTATGCTAAAGTACGTTCCGAGCCAATAATGGAAGGTTGCGGAAGTTATAATGGTTCTCAAACAAGGAAAACCATCACATGATAAGAAATCTTATAGACCCATTTCGCTTCTGGCCGTAGTAACTAAGGTCTTTGAAAGAATATTACTTCTGCGCGAAGAAAAGCGCTTAATACCTGAACATCAGTTCGGATTTAGAAGCAAGCATTCGACAATTGACCAAGTGCATAGGATCCCTAACGTCATTGAGAAAATTCTTGAAGAAAAGAAAATTTGTTCGGTGGTCTTCCTAGACGTGCGCTAGCTTTTGATAAGGTGTGGCACGAAGGCCAAAATTTTAAATACAGACAAATTCTGCCTGAAGCACTTTCTACGCTTCTATAAGTTATCTAGAGAATAGACTTTTTAGAGTAAGACATGGAAACTCGGATCACAAACAAATAGTGGCTGGGTTACCACAAGGAAGTGTCTTAGATCGATATTGTACGTATTATTTACACGTGCTATACCTCAAACAGAAGACACTATCGTAGCCACGTTTGCTACGACACTGCAATGCTAGCAGCCGGCCAAACGATAAATGATGCTGCGACTAAATTACAAAAAGCTCTGAACAATGTCAATGAATGGACAAAAACATGGCGGATATCGTTTAACGAAGTAAAATCAGTCCATGTAGATCTTACGTATAAAAAAATTAATAGATTAATTAAGCAGTTGCTTAAGCCTGTCTGGACTTACAGTATACAACTCTGGGGTTGTACGCGAGATTCTTTTTCAAATAACTTACAAAAATTTGAAAATAAACTGCTAAGATCGTTTGTAAACGCACCTTGGTACATTAGAAACGAAGATCTCCACAGAGATCTCGGGATTTCCACGGTTCGCGATAAAATAAAAAAATTTGCCCGAAATCATAGAAAACGGCTATTACAACACTGTTCTATAATCGAAATTATCGATGAGACAAATTTAGTACGCCGCCTGCGAAGAACTAAGCCTTCCGATCTGGTGCACTAAACGAGAATCTGCTTTCAAATCGCGGTATAAACAGGAACTATCACCGAATAGTTACCTGCACCAAGTTAATTAAGTTCGTTAAAAATAAATTGCTAGATAAGTTTCAACTTAGTTACAATCGGGAGGAGGAGGTGTTTTTAGTGCAGTAAGCATCTCACACTGCTATGAGCACGCGTTTTTCGGAGCCTTTTGAAGGTTTTACACCTACCCACGGAGAAAAAAAACAGATGATTGTATGCATCTTCAGTATGATAAGTGTTTTGGTATATGCATTTTTCATGGAATACTATAAATTGATTTCAAACTACTATTGATTTATTTCCTTTCAAATCATAAAAACAACATTGCACCTTGACCCCACCCCAAATCCTATAATTGGCCCAGGCAGGGGGGTTGCAGGGGGCCTTACACACCGCGCTTTTTGTACGCCGTAAACTTAATTACAGAAAATTTTTTTCTATACCTACGTTTTGTTTAATGTTTTTTTTTAATTCGCAATGGTTTTTTTTTTAATTTAACTGTATGCCTGTAAGACCTAAGGTATTTTAAATGCAACCTGAATTGCACGGCACTAGTTTGGCAGTAAATAGGAAAAAAAGACGATAGAAGAATTCAAAAATTCTGAAGTTGGAAGTTATGAAAATAAATTGCTAGATAAGTTTCAACTTAGTTACAATCGGGAGGAGGAGGTGTTTTTAGTGCAGTAAGCATCTCACACTTCTAATGAGCACGCGTTTTTCGGAGCCTTTTGAAGGTTTTACACCTACCCACGGAGAAAAAAAACAGATGATTGTATGCAACTTCAGTATGATAAGTGTTTTGGTATATGCATTTTTCTTGGAATACTATAAATTGATTTCAAACTACTATTGTTTTATTTCATTTCAAATCATAAAAACAACATTGCACCTTGACCCCACCCCAAATCCTATAATTGGCCCAGACAGGGGGTTTGCAGGGGGCCTTACACACCGCGGTTTTTGTACGCCGTAAACTTAATTACAGAAAAATTTTTTCTATACGTACGTTTTGTTTAATGTTTTTTTTTTTAATTCGCAATTGTTTTTTTTTTTAATTTAACTGTATGCCTGTAAGACCCAAGGTATTTTAAATGCAACCTGAATTGCACGGCACTAGTTTGGCAGTAAATAGGAAAAAAAAGACAATGGAAGAATTCAAAACTTCTGAAGTTGGAAGTTATCTTAAAAGCTTGACAGCTAGAAAATAATCCAACTACTCACTCGGGAAAACTGTTAAAGTAACGAAGAAACCAAAGCTAGCAGCGCCTCCGATTAAGAATGAACAAACCGAATAGGCAAAAAGTGACAAAGAGAAAGCAAACGTTTTCGCGGATTACCTGTAGAACACATTTAAGCATTTTAATGGGCAAGGACTGAACGAAAATTTAAATAAACGTTCTAACTCAAACGAAAATTACATAACAAGAAATGTTACCCTTGCCGAATTAAGTAGAGAAATAAGAAAGCTTAAGTATAAGAAAGCTCCGGGATATGACTTAATTACGGCCGGTGTTCTCAAAATGCTTCCTCGCAAAGCGTTAAATAATCTTCTTTATATAATAAATGCCACTCTTAGGCTAAAGTACGTTCCGAGCCAATAATGGAAGGTTGCGGAAGTTATAATGGTTCTCAAACAAGGAAAACCATCACATGATAAGAAATCTTTCGCTTCTGGCCGTAGTAACTAAGGTCTTTGAAAGAATATTACTTCTGCGCGAAGAAAAGCGCTTAATACCTGAACATCAGTTCGGATTTACTAGCAAGCATTCGACAATTGACCAAGTGCATAGGATCCCTGACGTCATTGAGAAAATTCTTGAAGAAAAGAAAATTTGTTCGGTGGTCTTCCTAGACGTGCGCTAGCTTTTGATAAGGTGTGGCACGAAGGCCAAAATTTTAAATACAGACAAATTCTGCCTGAAGCACTTTGTACGCTTCTATAAGTTATCTAGAGAATAGACTTTTTAGAGTAAGACATGGAAACTCGGATCACAAACAAATAGTGGCTGGGTTACCACAAGGAAGTGTCTTAGTTCGATATTGTACGTATTATTTACACGTGATATACCTCAAACAGAAGACACTATCGTAGCCACGTTTGCTACGACACTGCAATGCTAGCAGCCGGCCAAACGATAAATGATGCTACGACTAAATTACAAAAAGCTCTGAACAATGTCAATGAATGGACAAAAACATGGCGGATATCGTTTAACGAAGTAAAATCAGTCCATGTAGATCTTACGTATAAAAAAATTAATAGATTACCGGTATTTGTTAATACGGTTTCAGTTCCGTTTGCTAATGAAGCAAAATATCTCGGAATGACTCTAGACGCGAAATTAAAATGGAAACCGCATGTTTAAAAGAAATGCTAAGAGTTAAATAATAAACTCAAAGATATGTATTGGTTGCTCGGGAACTACTCTAAGCTCAGTATCGAAAACAAGCTAATTTTGTACAGGCAGTTGCTTAAGCCTGTCTGGACTTACAGTATACAACTCTGGGGTTGTACGCGAGATTCTATTTCAAATAACTTACAAACATTTGAAAATAAACTGCTAAGATCGTTTGTAAACGCACCTTGGTACATTAGAAACGAAGATCTCCACAGAGATCTCGGGATTCCCACGGTTCGCGATAAAATAAAAAAATTTGCCCGAAATCATAGAAAACGGCTATTACAACACTGTTCTATAATCGAAATTATCGATGAGACAAATTTAGTACGCCGCCTGCGAAGGACTAAGCCTTCCGATCTGGTGCACTAAACGAGAATCTGCTTTCAAATCGCGGTATAAACAGGAACTATCACCGAATAGTTACCTGCACCAAGTTAATTAAGTTCGTTAAAAATAAATTGCTAGATAAGTTTCAACTTAGTTACAATCGGGAGGAGGAGGTGTTTTTAGTGCAGTAAGCATCTCACACTTCTATGAGCACGCGTTTTTCGGAGCCTTTTGAAGGTTTTACACCTACCCACGGAGAAAAAAAAAACAGATGATTGTATGCATCTTCAGTATGATAAGTGTTTTGGTATATGCATTTTTCATGGAATACTATAAATTGATTTCAAACTACTATTGATTTATTTCCTTTCAAATCATAAAAACAACATTGCACCTTGACCCCACCCCAAATCCTATAATTGGCCCAGACAGGGGGTTTGCAGGGGGCCTTACACACCGCGGTTTTTGTACGCCGTAAACTTAATTACAGAAAAATTTTTTCTATACGTACGTTTTATTTAATGTTTTTTTTTTTAATTCGCAATTGTTTTTTTTTTTAATTTAACTGTATGCCTGTAAGACCCAAGGTATTTTAAATGCAACCTGAATTGCACGGCACTAGTTTGGCAGTAAATAGGAACAAAAAGACGATAGAAGAATTCAAAAATTCTGAAGTTGGAAGTTATTCTAAAAGCTTGACAGCTAGAAAATAATCCAACTACTCACTCTGGAAAACTGTTAAAGTAACGAAGAAACCAAAGCTACCAGCGCCTCCGATTAAGAATGATCAAAACGAATAGGCAAAAAGTGACAAAGAGAAAGCAAACGTTTTCGCGGATTACCTGTAGAACACATTTAAGCATTTTAATGGGCAAAGACTGAACGAAAATTTAAATAAACGTTCTAACTAAGCGAAAATTACATAACAAGAAATGTTACCCTTGCCGAATTAAGTAGAGAAATAAGAAAGCTTAAGTATAAGAAAGCTCCGGGATATGACTTTATTACGGCCGGAGTTCTCAAAATGCTTCCTCGCAAAGCGTTAATTAATCTTCTTTATATTATAAATGCCACTCTTAGGCTAAAGTACGTTCCGAGCCAATAATGGAAGGTTGCGGAAGTTATAATGGTTCTCAAACAAGGAAAACCATCACATGATAAGAAATCTTATAGACCCATTTCGCTTCTGGCCGTAGTAACTAAGGTCTTTGAAAGAATATTACTTCTGCGCGAAGAAAAGCGCTTAATACCTGAACATCAGTTCGGATTTAGAAGCAAGCATTCGACAATTGACCAAGTGCATAGGATCCCTAACGTCATTGAGAAAATTCTTGAAGAAAAGAAAATTTGTTCGGTGGTCTTCCTAGACGTGCGCTAGCTTTTGATAAGGTGTGGCACGAAGGCCAAAATTTTAAATACAGACAAATTCTGCCTGAAGCACTTTGTACGCTTCTATAAGTTATCTAGATAATTGACTTTTTAGAGTAAGACATGGAAACTCGGATCACAAACAAATAGTGGCTGGGTTACCACAAGGAAGTGTCTTAGATCGATATTGTACGTATTATTTACACGTGATATACCTCAAACAGAAGACACTATCGTAGCCACGTTTGCTACGACACTGCAATGCTAGCAGCCGGCCAAACGATAAATGATGCTACGACTAAATTACAAAAAGCTCTGAACAATGTCAATGAATGGACAAAAACATGGCGGATATCGTTTAACGAAGTAAAATCAGTCCATGTAGATCTTACGTATAAAAAAATTAATAGATTAATTAAGCAGTTGCTTAAGCCTGTCTGGACTTACAGTATACAACTCTGGGGTTGTACGCGAGATTCTATTTCAAATAACTTACAAAAATTTGAAAATAAACTGCTAAGATCGTTTGTAAACGCACCTTGGTACATTAGAAACGAAGATCTCCACAGAGATCTCGGGATTTCCACGGTTCGCGATAAAATAAAAAAAATTTGCCCGAAATCATAGAAAACGGCTATTACAACACTGTTCTATAATCGAATTATCGATGAGACAAATTTAGTACGCCGCCTGCGAAGAACTAAGCCTTCCGATCTGGTGCACTAAACGAGAATCTGCTTTCAAATCGCGGTATAAACAGGAACTATCACCGAATAGTTACCTGCACCAAGTTAATTAAGTTCGTTAAAAATAAATTGCTAGATAAGTTTCAACTTAGTTACAATCGGGAGGAGGAGGTGTTTTTAGTGCAGTAAGCATCTCACACTTCTATGAGCACGCGTTTTTCGGAGCCTTTTGAAGGTTTTACACCTACCCACGGAGAAAAAAAACAGATGATTGTATGCATCTTTAGTATGATAAGTGTTTTGGTATATGCATTTTTCATGGAATACTATAAATTGATTTCAAACTACTATTGATTTATTTCCTTTCAAATCATAAAAACAACATTGCACCTTGACCCCACCCCAAATCCTATAATTGGCCCAGGCAGGGGGGTTGCAGGGGGCCTTACACACCGCGCTTTTTGTACGCCGTAAACTTAATTACAGAAAATTTTTTTCTATACCTACGTTTTGTTTAATGTTTTTTTTTAATTCGCAATGGTTTTTTTTTAATTTAACTGTATGCCTGTAAGACCTAAGGTATTTTAAATGCAACCTGAATTGCACGGCACTAGTTTGGCAGTAAATAGGAAAAAAAGACGATAGAAGAATTCAAAAATTCTGAAGTTGGAAGTTATGAAAATAAATTGCTAGATAAGTTTCAACTTAGTTACAATCGGGAGGAGGAGGTGTTTTTAGTGCAGTAAGCATCTCACACTTCTAATGAGCACGCGTTTTTCGGAGCCTTTTGAAGGTTTTACACCTACCCACGGAGAAAAAAAACAGATGATTGTATGCAACTTCAGTATGATAAGTGTTTTGGTATATGCATTTTTCTTGGAATACTATAAATTGATTTCAAACTACTATTGTTTTATTTCATTTCAAATCATAAAAACAACATTGCACCTTGACCCCACCCCAAATCCTATAATTGGCCCAGACAGGGGGTTTGCAGGGGGCCTTACACACCGCGGTTTTTGTACGCCGTAAACTTAATTACAGAAAAATTTTTTCTATACGTACGTTTTGTTTAATTATTTTTTTTTTTAATTCGCAATTGTTTTTTTTTTTAATTTAACTGTATGCCTGTAAGACCCAAGGTATTTTAAATGCAACCTGAATTGCACGGCACTAGTTTGGCAGTAAATAGGAAAAAAAAGACAATAGAAGAATTCAAAACTTCTGAAGTTGGAAGTTATCTTAAAAGCTTGACAGCTAGAAAATAATCCAACTACTCACTCGGGAAAACTGTTAAAGTAACGAAGAAACCAAAGCTAGCAGCGCCTCCGATTAAGAATGAACAAACCGAATAGGCAAAAAGTGACAAAGAGAAAGCAAACGTTTTCGCGGATTACCTGTAGAACACATTTAAGCATTTTAATGGGCAAGGACTGAACGAAAATTTAAATAAACGTTCTAACTCAAACGAAAATTACATAACAAGAAATGTTACCCTTGCCGAATTAAGTAGAGAAATAAGAAAGCTTAAGTATAAGAAAGCTCCGGGATATGACTTAATTACGGCCGGTGTTCTCAAAATGCTTCCTCGCAAAGCGTTAAATAATCTTCTTTATATAATAAATGCCACTCTTAGGCTAAAGTACGTTCCGAGCCAATAATGGAAGGTTGCGGAAGTTATAATGGTTCTCAAACAAGGAAAACCATCACATGATAAGAAATCTTTCGCTTCTGGCCGTAGTAACTAAGGTCTTTGAAAGAATATTACTTCTGCGCGAAGAAAAGCGCTTAATACCTGAACATCAGTTCGGATTTAGTAGCAAGCATTCGACAATTGACCAAGTGCATAGGATCCCTGACGTCATTGAGAAAATTCTTGAAGAAAAGAAAATTTGTTCGGTGGTCTTCCTAGACGTGCGCTAGCTTTTGATAAGGTGTGGCACGAAGGCCAAAATTTTAAATACAGACAAATTCTGCCTGAAGCACTTTGTACGCTTCTATAAGTTATCTAGAGAATAGACTTTTTAGAGTAAGACATGGAAACTCGGATCACAAACAAATAGTGGCTGGGTTACCACAAGGAAGTGTCTTAGTTCGATATTGTACGTATTATTTACACGTGATATACCTCAAACAGAAGACACTATCGTAGCCACGTTTGCTACGACACTGCAATGCTAGCAGCCGGCCAAACGATAAATGATGCTACGACTAAATTACAAAAAGCTCTGAACAATGTCAATGAATGGACAAAAACATGGCGGATATCGTTTAACGAAGTAAAATCAGTCCATGTAGATCTTACGTATAAAAAAATTAATAGATTACCGGTATTTGTTAATACGGTTTCAGTTCCGTTTACTAATGAAGCAAAATATCTCGGAATGACTCTAGACGCGAAATTAAAATGGAAACCGCATGTTAAAAAAAAATGCTAAGAGTTAAATAATAAACTCAAAGATATGTATTGGTTGCTCGGGAACTACTCTAAGCTCAGTATCGAAAACAAGCTAATTTTGTACAGGCAGTTGCTTAAGCCTGTCTGGACTTACAGTATACAACTCTGGGGTTGTACGCGAGATTCTATTTCAAATAACTTACAAACATTTGAAAATAAACTGCTAAGATCGTTTGTAAACGCACCTTGGTACATTAGAAACGAAGATCTCCACAGAGATCTCGGGATTCCCACGGTTCGCGATAAAATAAAAAAATTTGCCCGAAATCATAGAAAACGGCTATTACAACACTGTTCTATAATCGAAATTGTCGATGAGACAAATTTAGTACGCCGCCTGCGAAGGACTAGGCCTTCCGATCTGGTGCACTAAACGAGAATCTGCTTTAAAATCGCGGTATAAACAGGAACTATCACCGAATAGTTACCTGCACCAAGTTAATTAATTTCGTTAAAAATAAATTGCTAGATAAGTTTCAACTTAGTTACAATCGGGAGGAGGAGGTGTTTTTAGTGCAGTAAGCATCTCACACTTCTATGAGCACGCGTTTTTCGGAGCCTTTTGAAGGTTTTACACCTACCCACGGAGAAAAAAAACAGATGATTGTATGCAACTTCAGTATGATAAGTGTTTTGGTATATGCATTTTTCTTGGAATACTATAAATTGATTTCAAACTACTATTGTTTTATTTCATTTCAAATCATAAACACAACATTGCACCTTGACCCTACCCCAAATCCAATAATTGACACAGGCAGGGGGGTTGCAGAGGGCCTTACACACCGCGCTTTTTGTACGCCGTAAACTTAATTAGAGAAAATTTTTTTCTATACCTACGTTTTGTTTAATGTTTTTTTTTAATTCGCAATTGTTTTTTTTTTAAATTTAACTGTATGCCTGTAAGACCTAAGGTATCTTAAATGCAACCTGAATTGCACGGCACTAGTTTGGCAGTAAATAGGAAAAAAAAAGACGATAGAAGAATTCAAAAATTCTGAAGTTGGAAGTTATGAAAATAAATTGCTAGATAAGTTTCAACTTAGTTACAATCGGGAGGAGGAGGTATTTTTAGTGCAGTAAGCATCTCACACTTCTATGAGCACGCGTTTTTCGGAGCCTTTTGAAGGTTTAACACCTACCCACGGAGAAAAAAAACAGATGATTGTATGCAACTTCAGTATGATAAGTGTTTTGGTATATGCATTTTTCTTGGAATACTATAAATTGATTTCAAACTACTATTGTCTTATTTCATTTCAAATCATAAAAACAACATTGCACCTTGACCCCACCACAAATCATATAATTGGCCCAGGCAGGGGGGTTGCAGGGGGCCTTACACACCGCGGTTTTGTACACCGTAAACTTAATTACAGAAAATTTTTTTCTATACCTACGTTTTGTTTAATGTTTTTTTTTAATTTGCAATAGTTTTTTTTAAATTTAACTGTATGCCTGTAAGACCTAAGGTATCTTAAATGCAACCTGAATTGCACGGCACTAGTTTGGCAGTAAATAGGAAAAAAAAAAGACGATAGAAGAATTCAAAAATTCTGAAGTTGGAAGTTATGAAAATAAATTGCTAGATAAGTTTCAACTTAGTTACAATCGGGAGGAGGAGGTGTTTTTAGTGCAGTAAGCATCTCACACTTCTATGAGCACGCGTTTTTCGGAGCCTTTTGAAGGTTTTACACCTACCCACGGAGAAAAAAAACAGATGATTGTATGCAACTTCAGTATGATAAGTGTTTTGGTATATGCATTTTTCTTGGAATACTATAAATTGATTTCAAACTACTATTGTCTTATTTCATTTCAAATCATAAAAACAACATTGCACCTTGACCCCACCACAAATCATATAATTGGCCCAGGCAGGGGGGTTGCAGGGGGCCTTACACACCGCGGTTTTTGCACACCGTAAACTTAATTACAGAAAATTTTTTTCTATACCTACGTTTTGTTTAATGTTTTTTTTTAATTTGCAATAGTTTTTTTTTATTTAACTGTATGCCTGTAAGACCTAAGGTATTTTAAATGCAACCTGAATTGCACGGCACTAGTTTGGCAGTAAATAGGAAAAAAAAGACGATAAAAGAATTCAAAAATTCTGAAGTTGGAAGTTATCCTAAAAGCTTGACAGCTAGAAAACAATCCAACTACTCACTCTGGAAAACTGTTAAAGTAACGAAGAAACCAAAGCTACCAGCGCCTACGATTAAGAATGATCAAAACGAATAGGCAAAAAGTGACAAAGAGAAAGCAAACGTTTTCGCGGATTACCTGTAGAACACATTTAAGCATTTTAATGGGCAAGGACTGAACGAAAATTTAAATAAACGTTCTAACTAAGCGAAAATTACATAACAAGAAATGTTACCCTTGCCGAATTAAGTAGAGAAATAAGAAAGCTTAAGTATAAGAAAGCTCCGGGATATGACTTTATTACGGCCGGAGTTCTCAAAATGCTTCCTCGCAAAGCGTTAATTAATCTTCTTTATATTATAAATGCCACTCTTAGGCTAAAGTACGTTCCGAGCCAATAATGGAAGGTTGCGGAAGTTATAATGGTTCTCAAACAAGGAAAACCATCACATGATAAGAAATCTTATAGACCCATTTCGCTTCTGGCCGTAGTAACTAAGGTCTTTGAAAGAATATTACTTCTGCGCGAAGAAAAGCGCTTAATACCTGAACATCAGTTCGGATTTAGAAGCAAGCATTCGACAATTGACCAAGTGCATAGGATCCCTAACGTCATTGAGAAAATTCTTGAAGAAAAGAAAATTTGTTCGGTGGTCTTCCTAGACGTGCGCTAGCTTTTGATAAGGTGTGGCACGAAGGCCAAAATTTTAAATACAGACAAATTCTGCCTGAAGCACTTTGTACGCTTCTATAAGTTATCTAGAGAATAGACTTTTTAGAGTAAGACATGGAAACTCGGATCACAAACCAATAGTGGCTGGGTTACCACAAGGAAGTGTCTTAGTTCGATATTGTACGTATTATTTACACGTAATATACCTCAAACAGAAGACACTATCGTAGCCACGTTTGATACGACACTGCAATGCTAGCAGCCGGCCAACCGATAAATGATGCTACGACTAAATTACAAAAAGCTCTGAACAATGTCAATGAATGGACAAGAACATGGCGGATATCGTTTAACGAAGTAAAATCAGTCCATGTAGATCTTACGTATAAGAAAATTAATAGATTACTGGTATTTGTTAATACGGTTTCAGTTCCGTTTGCTAATGAAGCAAAATATCTCGGAATGACTCTAGACGCGAAATTAAAATGGAAACCGCTTGTTAAAAAGAAATGCTAAGAGTTAAATAATAAACTCAAAGATATGTATTGGTTGCTCGGGAACTACTCTAAGCTCAGTATCGAAAATAAGCTAATTTTGTACAGGCAGTTGCTTAAGCCTGTCTGGACTTACAGTATACAACTCTGGGATTGTACGCGAGATTCTATTTCAAATAACTTACAAAAATTTGAAAATAAACTGCTAAGATCGTTTGTAAACGCACCTTGGTACATTAGAAACGAAGATCTCCACAGACATCTCGGGATTCCCACGGTTCGCGATAAAATAAAAAAATTTGCCCGAAATCATAGAAAACGGCTATTACAACACTGTTCTATAATCGAAATTATCGATGAGACAAATTTAGTACACCGCCTGCGAAGGACTAAGCCTTCCGATCTGGTGCACTAAACGAGAATCTGCTTTAAAATCGCGGTATAAACAGGAACTATCACCGAATAGTTACCTGCACCAAGTTAATCAAGTTCGTTAAAAATAAATTGCTAGATAAGTTTCAACTTAGTTACAATCGGGAGGAGGAGGTGTTTTTTAGTGCAGTAAGCATCTCACACTTCTATGAGCATGCGTTTTTCGGAGCCTTTTGAAGGTTTTACACCTACCCTCGGAGAAAAAAACAGATGATTGTATGCAACTTCAGTATAAGTGTTTTGGTATATGCATTTTTCTTGGAATACTATAAATTGATTTCAAACTACTATTGTTCTATTTCATTTCAAATCATAAAAACAACATTGCACCTTGACCCCACCCCAAATCCTATAATTGGCCCAGGCAGGGGGTTGCAGGGGGCCTTACACACCGCCGTTTTTGTACGCCGTAAACTTAATTACAGAAAAATTTTTTCTATACCTACGTTTTGTTTAATGTTTTTTTTAATTCGCAATTGTTTTTTTTTAAATTTAACTGTATGCCTGTAAGACCTAAGGTATCTTAAATGCAACCTGAATTGCACGGCACTAGTTTGGCAGTAAATAGGAAAAAAAAAGACGATAGAAGAATTCAAAAATTCTGAAGTTGGAAGTTATGAAAATAAATTGCTAGATAAGTTTCAACTTAGTTACAATCGGGAGGAGGAGGTGTTTTTAGTGCAGTAAGCATCTCACACTTCTATGAGCACGCGTTTTTCGGAGCCTTTTGAAGGTTTTACACCTACCCACGGAGAAAAAAAACAGATGATTGTATGCAACTTCAGTATGATAAGTGTTTTGGTATATGCATTTTTCTTGGAATACTATAAATTGATTTCAAACTACTATTGTTTTATTTCATTTCAAATCATAAACACAACATTGCACCTTGACCCTACCCCAAATCCAATAATTGACACAGGCAGGGGGGTTGCAGAGGGCCTTACACACCGCGCTTTTTGTACGCCGTAAACTTAATTAGAGAAAATTTTTGCTATACCTACGTTTTGTTTAATGTTTTTTTTTAATTCGCAATTGTTTTTTTTTTAAATTTAACTGTATGCCTGTAAGACCTAAGGTATCTTAAATGCAACCTGAATTGCACGGCACTAGTTTGGCAGTAAATAGGAAAAAAAAAGACGATAGAAGAATTCAAAAATTCTGAAGTTGGAAGTTATGAAAATAAATTGCTAGATAAGTTTCAACTTAGTTACAATCGGGAGGAGGAGGTATTTTTAGTGCAGTAAGCATCTCACACTTCTATGAGCACGCGTTTTTCGGAGCCTTTTGAAGGTTTTACACCTACCCACGGAGAAAAAAACAGATGATTGTATGCAACTTCAGTATAAGTGTTTTGGTATATGCATTTTTCTTGGAATACTATAAATTGATTTCAAACTACTATTGTTCTATTTCATTTCAAATCATAAAAACAACATTGCACCTTGACCCCACCCCAAATCCTATAATTGGCCCAGGCAGGGGGTTGCAGGGGGCCTTACACACCGCCGTTTTTGTACGCCGTAAACTTAATTACAGAAAAATTTTTTCTATACCTACGTTTTGTTTAATGTTTTTTTTAATTCGCAACTGTTTTTTTTTTTTTTAATTTAACTGTATGCCTGTAAGACCTAAGGTATTTTAAATGCAGCCTGATTTGCACGGCACTAGTTTGGCAGTAAATAGGAAAAAAAAGACGATAGAAGAATTCAAAAATTCTGAAGTTGGAAGTTATCTTAAAAGCTTGACAGCTAGAAAATAATCCAACTACTCACTCGGGAAAACTGTTAAAGTAACGAAGAAACCAAAGCTAGCAGCGCCTCCGATTAAGAATGAACAAACCGAATAGGCAAAAAGTGACAAAGAGAAAGCAAACGTTTTCGCGGATTACCTGTAGAACACATTTAAGCATTTTAATGGGCAAGGACTGAACGAAAATTTAAATAAACGTTCTAACTAAGCGAAAATTACATAACAAGAAATGTTACCCTTGCCGAATTAAGTAGAGAAATAAGAAAGCTTAAGTATAAGAAAGCTCCGGGATATGACTTAATTACGGCCGGAGTTCTCAAAATGCTTCCTCGCAAAGCGTTAATTAATCTTCTTTATATTATAAATGCCACTCTTAGGCTAAAGTACGTTCCGAGCCAATAATGGAAGGTTGCGGAAGTTATAATGGTTCTTAAACAAGGAAAACCATCACATGATAAGAAATCTTATAGACCCATTTCGCTTCTGGCCGTAGTAACTAAGGTCTTTGATGGAATATTACTTCTGCGCGAAGAAAAGCGCTTAATACCTGAACATCAGTTCGGATTTAGAAGCAAGCATTCGACAATTGACCAAGTGCATAGGATCCCTGACGTCATTGAGAAAATTCTTGAAGAAAAGAAAATTTGTTCGGTGGTCTTCCTAGACGTGCGCTAGCTTTTGATAAGGTGTGGCACGAAGGCCAAAATTTTAAATACAGACAAATTCTGCCTGAAGCACTTTGTACGCTTCTATAAGTTATCTGGAGAATAGACTTTTTAGAGTAAGACATGGAAACTCGGATCACAAACAAATAGTGGCTAGGTTACCACAAGGAAGTGTCTTAGTTCAATATTGTACGTATTATTTACACGTGATATACCTCAAACAGAAGACACTATCGTAGCCACGTTTGTTACGACACTGCAATGCTAGCAGCCGGCCAAACGATAAATGATGCTACGACTAAATTACAAAAAGCTCTGAACAATGTCAATGAATGGACAAAAACATGGCGGATATCGTTTAACGACGTAAAATCAGTCCATGTAGATCTTACGTATAAAAAAATTAATAGATTACCGGTATTTTTTAATACGGTTTCAGTTCCGTTTGCTAATGAAGCAAAATATCTCGGAATGACTCTAGACGCGAAATTAAAATGGAAACCGCATGTTAAAAAGAAATGCTAAGAGTTAAATAATAAACTCAAAGATATGTATTGGTTGCTCGGGAACTACTCTAAGCTCAGTATCGAAAACAAGCTAATTTTGTACAGGCAGTTGCTTAAGCTTGTCTGGACTTACAGTATACAACTCTGGGGTTGTACGCGAGATTCTATTTCAAATAACTTACAAACATTTGAAAATAAACTGCTAAGATCGTTTGTAAACGCACCTTGGTACATTAGAAACGAAGATCTCCACAGAGATCTCGGGATTCCCACGGTTCGCGATAAAATAAAAAAATTTGCCCGAAATCATAGAAAACGGCTATTACAACACTGTTCTATAATCGAAATTGTCGATGAGACAAATTTAGTACGCCGCCTGCGAAGGACTAAGCCTTCCGATCTGGTGCACTAAACGAGAATCTGCTTTAAAATCGCGGTATAAACAGGAACTATCACCGAATAGTTACCTGCACTAAGTTAATTAATTTCGTTAAAAATAAATTGCTAGATAAGTTTCAACTTAGTTACAATCGGGAGGAGGAGGTGTTTTTAGTGCAGTAAGCATCTCACACTTCTATGAGCACGCGTTTTTCGGAGCCTTTTGAAGGTTTTACACCTACCCACGGAGAAAAAAAACAGATGATTGTATGCAACTTCAGTATGATAAGTGTTTTGGTATATGCATTTTTCTTGGAATACTATAAATTGATTTCAAACTACTATTGTCTTATTTCATTTCAAATCATAAAAACAACATTGCACCTTGACCCCACCACAAATCATATAATTGGCCCAGGCAGGGGGGTTGCAGGGGGCCTTACACACCGCGGTTTTTGTACACCGTAAACTTAGTTACAGAAAATTTTTTTCTATACCTACGTTTTGTTTAATGTTTTTTTTTAATTTGCAATAGTTTTTTTTTTTAATTTAACTGTATGCCTGTAAGACCTAAGGTATTTTAAATGCAACCTGAATTGCACGGCACTAGTTTGGCAGTAAATAGGAAAAAAAAGACGATAGAAGAATTCAAAAATTCTGAAGTTGGAAGTTATCCTAAAAGCTTGACAGCTAGAAAATATTATTATTATTAAAATTTATTAACTATAAATTAAAATTTATATGTTAATACATATTGTTTAGAGACTTAGCTGCTGAGGCTTCTGACTCTTAAGATCTAAGCTTGTGTATTTTTTTTTTTATTTAACAAAAAGAAGTAAATAGTGAGTAGTATAAATAGTGAAAATTAAATGTTTATGTTTTAAAGTTGTTTAGGTTTATAAAATTTTAATAATTATATGATTAGATTTCAAAGTTATGTAGGTTTACAAAGTTGTGTATTTTTCTGATGTTATTCGGAGCGAAGTTTCCTAGGATCTCGGTGGTTGATAGATTTGTATTGTATAAGCTGGTGTTAGAAGTCAAGTAATTGCAAGTACCCATTCCTAGAATGTGATTAACGTCCAAAATTTCTTGGCAGCCTGTTGATGTGTGAGAGTAGTGTGCCCTAGTCGTAGTCTTAACAAGGTGGTGTTCATCTGTCTTGAAGTTGAGGTTGGGTAGATTGGTTTAGATTTATCAGTGTTGATAGAGCCGTAGAAATGTTGGTAATTCTGCCAGTCGGTTAATCTATGTGCTTTGATTTTACGATTGACTTCACGTAATAAGTCACGTTTTGTCAGTGCAAGAACAGTTTTCACAGGGGAGACATGAGCAGCATTTGCTGCTTTATCAGCTTGTTCGTTACCAAAAATTCCGGCATGACCGGGAACCCACATTAGTTTTAGTTTGTTGGCAGACTTAATGAGGTGGTCTCTTATTTTTCTAGTAATGACGGTGCTATTGTTGGGATTTTGTATGGCATGTAGAACTGCCAAACTGTCCGAACAAATCACAAAGTTGCCTTGTAGTTTAGTTATTATCTCTGCCGTCTTTAAGATCGCAGTAGCTTCAGCGGTGAATACAGAGGCAGTGTTGTCTAGAATTCCAATGGAAAGAAGGGAACCATCTTCGTAAGTTGAGGCAAACGATGTGCTATATTGGGTTTTGGAACCGTCTGTGAAAATCATTTTCCAATTTTTTGACCTTAGGGCGTCAGTAGTATCTTTGAATAAAGATCGGTAGATGTATGAGGAAGTGTGATTCTTGTCGTGTTTAGTCATGTCCATGATAAAGGAGGAATCTTCGATGCGCCATGGTGGGCATCCTGGATAGTATTTTTCGTGTTTAATAACTGGAAGTTCCATAGATTTGGCAGTTGTTATAGCGGTAGAGATGGCTGAAGGGATGCGCTTAAGATATTTTGATTTATCAAGCGTTTTGACGTCTTCATCAATAATTGAGCCTTGGTTGAGAGCAAGTTTAACATAGAGCTTAGCTCTATTCTTCTACTAGGGGAAGTCCAGCTTCTGCCATTATGTTGCGTATCGGGGTGGTTGGAAAAGCATTTAAACTTCTGCGTGCAGCTTGGTGGTAAGGAGCCTTGATATAGTTTATTGTAGTTTTAGGAGAGTTTCCGTAGATTGATAAACCATAATCTATCTTACTTAAGATTAAAGATCTTGTTATATTACATAAAGTAATTATTTGTGCAAATGATTTTTTACTGGATAAATAATTTACAATGTTGACTCTAGCAGCTAAGCCCTTTTTAAGTTCAGTACAGTGGTTTTTGAAATTAAATTTATTATTGAAAATAATACCTAAAATACTTAGGTTAGTTACATTTTCCATACTGATATTATTAAAGTTAAAGGAAACTCCAGTACAAGATGTCTTACGACATGTATGCAAAGTTTTGCATTTATCTACTGATAATTTAGCACCCGAGGTAACAGACCATGTTAAAATATCAGCTAGAACATTTGAGAAAAGAGCTTGATGATCTGCGAGGTTATTGTGCTTACACATGATATATACGTCATCGGCGTAGATACAATGGTCTAGTTGCGAGTATTTAGCTATAATAGAATTGATGTTGTCGAAAGCAATCAGGAATAGCACGACTGATAAAGGAGAACCTTCAGAAAAACAATTGTTTGACCTGACGCAGATTTTTCTATTTGTCAAGAACGATTTGACGTAGTTGAAGATTTTGGGTCCGATACCCCTAGCTTTGATTTTTTCTAAAATTTGATGGATACCGATTCTATCAAAAGCCTTTTCGAAGTCAAGGGACAATATGGTAACGTGATTACGGGCCGATAAAGCTCTTGTGATATAGAAATCGATATGAAGTAAAGCATCGTTGCAGCCTTTGTTAGCTTTGAAAGCGACTTGGTTCTTGCTTATCAGATTTCTGGATTCTATAAACCACATAAGTCTTTTCGCAATTACTTTTTCCATTACTTTGGAAGCGCACGAAATGAGTGATATTGGGCGATATCCCTTAATAGTGTTATTTGGTTTGTTTGGTTTATGGATAGGCAGTATTGTTGCAAGCTTCCAATTCTGTGGAATAATGCCTGTATCAAGTATGTTATTAAATAGTTTCAATAGCCTGTGTTTGGTTGGAAGAGGAAGGTTTTTTAGCATCGGGTATGATATGCGGTCTCTAGTGGGAGTTTTACCTTTTAGTTTGGACAAACAACTTTCGAGTTCTAATAACGAAATTGGAGCTTCAATGCGGTTAGATTGGCGAAATAGAGGTGTGTGATTGATTGCAAAGTTTAAAGACGATAATTTTTGTATTTTGAACTCGTGAGAGAAGTTCTCGTCTTTGGAGAGGTTTGACCAATTACTAGCGAAATAATTGCTTATTTCGTAAGGATTTGTTATTTGCTGATCGTTAGCTGCAATACACTTGATTGATTGTGGAGTAAACGTACCTGTGAGAAGTCGAATATCTTGCCATATCTTGGATGGGGAAGAAGTGGGGTTGATTGTAGCAGTAATTTCACCGAATTTATTAGCTTTACTGTTTTTTACTTCCCTTCGGAATTTTGCGTTTGATTTTTTGTATAAAATGAAGTTTTGCTTCGTAGGGTATTTTTTAAACGATTTCCAAGCCTTGTTTTTATCTTTCCGCAAGGAGCTTAGCTCTGAATTCCACCACGATACTTTGTGTTTTCCAGGTCTTGGTGAGGTTTGTGGTATTGCGGTGTTTGCAGCTAGTCGAATAGCTTTAGTAAGGCGAGCGGCTTCTTGATTAATGTTGAGAGAGGTACGTTTACATGATAAGTAATTTAAAATGTGCTTTTGGAAACTAGGCCAGTTAGCTAGATCGGTTTTAAATTTGGGGGTAAAACAAGATTCAGAAGCAACTTGATTAGATATTACGGTTGTGATGATCGGGAAATGATCACTGTTATAGAGGTCGTCTAAAACCTTCCAAGAGATCTTTGGGTATATTTCCGGGGAGCAGGTGGTAATATCAATATGCGTAAAGGATTGGTGCGTGGAGAAATGACTAGGGGATCCATCATTAAGAATTATGAGGTTAGAGTTATTTAAAAACCTTTCCCAGATTGCCCCTCTGGCATTAGTTTTGGAAGAGCCCCACAACACACTCCAGGAATTAACGTCACCCGCTATTATGGCTGGAGTATTTATTTGGTGGACTATATTTTCGAGGTCGTTTGTAGAAAATGATTGATCAGGATGTATATATATGGATACCAAAGTGAATTTGGTTGAAAGTTGAACTTCGATTGCTAGAGTTAAGATGTGTGAGTTTATATGCATTTGTTTGTGCGGAATGTCTTTCTTAATTAGTATAACAATTCCTTGTTTGGCTGAGGTGTTGCTATCGAGGTTTTGAAAATAACCAGTATACGATTTTGGGGTATATGGCTTAAAAAGATAGGGACAGTGTGTTTCTTGAAGAGAAATTACAGATGGAGAAAATTCTTTTATAAGTATACTTAGCTCGTTGTAGTTATTAATAAAACCTTTCATATTCCATTGAAGGATTTGGGAGGATTCTTTTGATAGGTGTGTTATTGTCTTTAAAGATTTTTGTTTGGGTTGTCGATGTTATGGTGTTTAGGGCTTCGACTCCGCGGCGCGGGCGGTGAGAGCCCGGATGATTCAACGCTCGAGCAACGGAGTCAAAAGTTTGGATATTGTTATTTTCATTGCATTTCGACATCGTTTGGCTCTGAAGGAGTGTTTGCTACAAAGTAGTCATTTTTCTCTAGCAACGTTTGTGTTACCTTTGATATAGGTGAGTGCGTTGGTTTATTGATTGGATCGGTGGTTATTGAAGGTTGAGTTTGATTGGATTCTGGTTGTTTTGAAGAAGAAGGTTGATTATTTAAAAGAGATTGCAATTTTAGTGAGAGTGAGTTTGTTGGTTTGTCGGAGGTATTTTTGATATTAGATGACGCTTCGTTAGGGGAAAGGATTGATTGAATGGGTTTGGTAGTGCTGATTGAGTTAGTTTTTGTTGATGTATTAGTTGGTTTGGTTATGGCAGGGATAGGTCCTGTTGTTGTGGAGTTGATTGGTCTATTGTTGTTTATTGATTCAGTATTTGGTTGGAGTGCGATGGGGATAGGGCTGGGAGCTTTGGTTTTATCTTTGGTGGTTTTCGGGAGTTGAGCAGTTAGTGGTTGTGTGTGTGGTGTGTGTTTGACTTTATCAGCGAAGGATTCTGATGTAATAGAGCTATAAGAGTAAATAGGGCTTTGCTCTTTGTGAATTCTCTTGGCCTCGGCCATGGAACATTTTTTATGGGTTTTAATGGTTAGAATTTCCTTGGCTTGTTTATAAGCGGGGCAATTTTTGGAGTCAGAGGAATGAGCAAGTGAACAGTTTGCACATATTATATTATTGCATGGGTCTGGTTTATGAGGCAGGAGGCTGCACGATTCGCACCTAGACTCACTGTTGCATCGTTTGCTTGTATGACCTAGACGTTGGCAATTGCGACAACGCATCGGGTTGGGTATGTATTCCGTGATTTTAGCATTGTAGAATCCAATGTCGACAGTCTTTGGAAGTTGATACAGATTGAAGGTAAAAAGCATTAACCCGGTTCGTTTTTGCTTTCCCTCTTCATTTTTAGTAAATTTGTATATTTCCGATACTCCTTGGGATTTCATCTCTGTGACGATTTCTGTCTCAGTGACGTTAATCAGACAAGGAGCGTATGCAATTCCTTTAGTTTCATTCAATTTTTCGTGGAGTTTTATAATGACGGGGCACGTGTTGGCAAGACTATTAACTCTAAGAAAGATGTCTGCAACTTTTTGCGACTTTACTAAAATGAGAAGATTACCGTCTCTCAATTGAGAAATTTGTTCATAATCTTTGCTAATGTTGTCGATGGATTTTTTTAGAAGGAAGGGACTGAGGGAAGAAATGGGCTTATCATTGGATTTTGGTGAAATAACAATAAATTTGGGATTTTTAGCACTGGTTATTGTAGGGAGTTCAGGGTAATTGCACAAAGGAGTCGGGTTTGATTTATGTTTTTTGTTCGGTTGGATAATAGATGCGGAATCCACGTCAAGCGGTAGTTGCCTGAAACGGGACCCCCCTTGAACGTGGGGCATTTAAATTCGTAAGAAACACACGCACTTATCTGTAGTTGAAGGAGTAGACAAATTCTCAAACGGAATATGTGTTGAAAAGAAAGGTATAACGGGAGATACCGGTTGTTGCGCTAGGCAGCAAAAGAGAAAGCACAAAATAGACTACGAACGATGCGAACTGTTCGGAGGTTAGTCGGTGACTGGCAGCTAGAAAATAATCCAACTACTCACTCTGGAAAACTGTTAAAGTAACGAAGAAACCAAAGCTACCAGCGCCTCCGATTAAGAATGATCAAAACGAATAGGCAAAAAGTGACAAAGAGAAAGCAAACGTTTTCGCGGATTACCTGTAGAACACATTTAAGCATTTTAATGGGCAAGGACTGAACGAAAATTTAAATAAACGTTCTAACTAAGCGAAAATTACATAACAAGAGATGTTACCCTTGCCGAATTAAGTAGAGAAATAAGAAAGCTTAAGTATAAGAAAGCTCCGGGATATGACTTTATTACGGCCGGAGTTCTCAAAATGCTTCCTCGCAAAGCGTTAATTAATCTTCTTTATATTATAAATGCCACTCTTAGGCTAAAGTACGTTCCGAGCCAATAATGGAAGGTTGCGGAAGTTATAATGGTTCTCAAACAAGGAAAACCATCACATGATAAGAAATCTTATAGACCCATTTCGCTTCTGGCCGTAGTAACTAAGGTCTTTGAAAGAATATTACTTCTGCGCGAAGAAAAGCGCTTAATACCAGAACATCAGTTCGGATTTAGAAGCAAGCATTCGACAATTGACCAAGTGCATAGGATCCCTAACGTCATTGAGAAAATTCTTGAAGAAAAGAAAATTTGTTCGGTGGTCTTCCTAGACGTGCGCTAGCTTTTGATAAGGTGTGGCACGAAGGCCAAAATTTTAAATACAGACAAATTCTGCCTGAAGCACTTTGTACGCTTCTATAAGTTATCTAGAGAATAGACTTTTTAGAGTAAGACATGGAAACTCGGATCACAAACAAATAGTGGCTGGGTTACCACAAGGAAGTGTCTTAGTTCGATATTGTACGTATTATTTACACGTGATATACCTCAAACAGAAGACACTATCGTAGCCACGTTTGATACGACACTGCAATGCTAGCAGCCGGCCAAACGATAAATGATGCTACGACTAAATTACAAAAAGCTCTGAACAATGTCAATGAATGGACAAAAACATGGCGGATATCGCTTAACGAAGTAAAATCAGTCCATGTAGATCTTACGTATAAGAAAATTAATAGATTACCGGTATTTGTTAATACGGTTTCAGTTCCGTTTGCTAATGAAGCAAAATATCTCGGAATGACTCTAGACGCGAAATTAAAATGGAAACCGCTTGTTAAAAAGAAATGCTAAGAGTTAAATAATAAACTCAAAGATATGTATTGGTTGCTCGGGAACTACTCTAAGCTCAGTATCGAAAATAAGCTAATTTTGTACAGGCAGTTGCTTAAGCCTGTCTGGACTTACAGTATACAACTCTGGGATTGTACGCGAGATTCTATTTCAAATAACTTACAAAAATTTTAAAATAAACTGCTAAGATCGTTTGTAAACGCACCTTGGTACATTAGAAACGAAGATCTCCACAGACATCTCGGGATTCCCACGGTTCGCGATAAAATAAAAAAATTTGCCCGAAATCATAGAAAACGGCTATTACAACACTGTTCTATAATCGAAATTATCGATGAGACAAATTTAGTACACCGCCTGCGAAGGACTAAGCCTTCCGATCTGGTGCACTAAACGAGAATATGCTTTAAAATCGCGGTATAAACAGGAACTATCACCGAATAGTTACCTGCACCAAGTTAATCAAGTTCGTTAAAAATAAATTGCTAGATAAGTTTCAACTTAATTACAATCGGGAGGAGGAGGTGTTTTTTAGTGCAGTAAGCATCTCACACTTCTATGAGCATGCGTTTTTCGGAGCCTTTTGAAGGTTTTACACCTACCCACGGAGAAAAAAACAGATGATTGTATGCAACTTCAGTATAAGTGTTTTGGTATATGCATTTTTCTTGGAATACTATAAATTGATTTCAAACTACTATTGTTCTATTTCATTTCAAATCATAAAAACAACATTGCACCTTGACCCCACCCGAAATCCTATAATTGGCCCAGGCAGGGGGTTGCAGGGGGCCTTACACACCGCCGTTTTTGTACGCCGTAAACTTAATTACAGAAAAATTTTTTCTATACCTACGTTTTGTTTAATGTTTTTTTTAATTCGCAACTGTTTTTTTTTTTTTAATTTAACTGTATGCCTGTAAGACCTAAGGTATTTTAAATGCAACCTGATTTGCACGACACTAGTTTGGCAGTAAATAGGAAAAAAAAGACGATAGAAGAATTCAAAAATTCTGAAGTTGGAAGTTATCTTAAAAGCTTGACAGCTAGAAAATAATCCAACTACTCACTCGGGAAAACTGTTAAAGTAACGAAGAAACCAAAGCTAGCAGCGCCTCCGATTAAGAATGAACAAACCGAATAGGCAAAAAGTGACAAAGAGAAAGCAAACGTTTTCGCGGATTACCTGTAGAACACTTTTAAGCATTTTAATGGGCAAGGACTGAACGAAAATTTAAATAAACGTTCTAACTAAGCGAAAATTACATAACAAGAAATGTTACCCTTGCCGAATTAAGTAGAGAAATAAAAAAAGCTTAAGTATAAGAAAGCTCCGGGATATGACTTAATTACGGCCGGAGTTCTCAAAATGCTTCCTCGCAAAGCGTTAATTAATCTTCTTTATATTATAAATGCCACTCTTAGGCTAAAGTACGTTCCGAGCCAATAATGGAAGGTTGCGGAAGTTATAATGGTTCTCAAACAAGGAAAACCATCACATGATAAGAAATCTTATAGACCCATTTCGCTTCTGGCCGTAGTAACTAAGGTCTTTGATGGAATATTACTTCTGCGCGAAGAAAAGCGCTTAATACCTGAACATCAGTTCGGATTTAGAAGCAAGCATTCGACAATTGACCAAGTGCATAGGATCCCTGACGTCATTGAGAAAATTCTTGAAGAAAAGAAAATTTGTTTGGTGGTCTTCCTAGACGTGCGCTAGCTTTTGATAAGGTGTGGCACGAAGGCCAAAATTTTAAATACAGACAAATTCTGCCTGAAGCACTTTGTACGCTTCTATAAGTTATCTGGAGAATAGACTTTTTAGAGTAAGACATGGAAACTCGGATCACAAACAAATAGTGGCTAGGTTACCACAAGGAAGTGTCTTAGTTCAATATTGTACGTATTATTTACACGTGATATACCTCAAACAGAAGACACTATCGTAGCCACATTTGCTACGACACTGCAATGCTAGCAGCCGGCCAAACGATAAATGATGCTACGACTAAATTACAAAAAGCTCTGAACAATGTCAATGAATGGACAAAAACATGGCGGATATCGTTTAACGAAGTAAAATCAGTCCATGTAGATCTTACGTATAAGAAAATTAATAGATGTCCGGTATTTGTTAATACGGTTTCAGTTCCGTTTGCTAATGAAGCAAAATATCTCGGAATGACTCTAGACGCGAAATTAAAATGGAAACCGCTTGTTAAAAAGAAATGCTAAGAGTTAAATAATAAACTCAAAGATATGTATTGGTTGCTCGGGAACTACTCTAAGCTCAGTATCGAAAATAAGCTAATTTTGTACAGGCAGTTGCTTAAGCCTGTCTGGACTTACAGTATACAACTCTGGGATTGTACGCGAGATTCTATTTCAAATAACTTACAAAAATTTTAAAATAAACTGCTAAGATCGTTTGTAAACGCACCTTGGTACATTAGAAAAGAAGATCTCCACAGACATCTCGGGATTCCCACGGTTCGCGATAAAATAAAAAAATTTGCCCGAAATCATAGAAAACGGCTATTACAACACTGTTCTATAATCGAAATTATCGATGAGACAAATTTAGTACACCGCCTGCGAAGGACTAAGCCTTCCGATCTGGTGCACTAAACGAGAATATGCTTTAAAATCGCGGTATAAACAGGAACTATCACCGAATAGTTACCTGCACCAAGTTAATCAAGTTCGTTAAAAATAAATTGCTAGATAAGTTTCAACTTAGTTACAATCGGGAGGAGGAGGTGTTTTTTAGTGCAGTAAGCATCTCACACTTCTATGAGCATGCGTTTTTCGGAGCCTTTTGAAGGTTTTACACCTACCCACGGAGAAAAAAACAGATAATTGTATGCAACTTCAGTATAAGTGTTTTGGTATATGCATTTTTCTTGGAATACTATAAATTGATTTCAAACTACTATTGTTCTATTTCATTTCAAATCATAAAAACAACATTGCACCTTGACCCCACCCCAAATCCTATAATTGGCCCAGGCAGAGGGTTGCAGGGGGCCTTACACACCGCCGTTTTTGTACGCCGTAAACTTAATTACAGAAAAATTTTTTCTATACCTACGTTTTGTTTAATGTTTTTTTTTAATTCGCAACTGTTTTTTTTTTTTTTTAATTTAACTGTATGCCTGTAAGACCTAAGGTATTTTAAATGCAACCTGATTTGCACGGCACTAGTTTGGCAGTAAATAGGAAAAAAAAGACGATAGAAGAATTCAAAAATTCTGAAGTTGGAAGTTATCTTAAAAGCTTGACAGCTAGAAAATAATCCAACTACTCACTCGGGAAAACTGTTAAAGTAACGAAGAAACCAAAGCTAGCAGCGCCTCCGATTAAGAATGAACAAACCGAATAGGCAAAAAGTGACAAAGAGAAAGCAAACGTTTTCGCGGATTACCTGTAGAACACATTTAAGCATTTTAATGGGCAAGGACTGAACGAAAATTTAAATAAACGTTCTAACTAAGCGAAAATTACATAACAAGAAATGTTACCCTTGCCGAATTAAGTAGAGAAATAAGAAAGCTTAAGTATAAGAAAGCTCCGGGATATGACTTAATTACGGCCGGAGTTCTCAAAATGCTTCCTCGCAAAGCGTTAATTAATCTTCTTTATATTATAAATGCCACTCTTAGGCTAAAGTACGTTCCGAGCCAATAATGGAAGGTTGCGGAAGTTATAATGGTTCTCAAACAAGGAAAACCATCACATGATAAGAAATCTTATAGACCCATTTCGCTTCTGGCCGTAGTAACTAAGGTCTTTGATGGAATATTACTTTTGCGCGAAGAAAAGCGCTTAATACCTGAACATCAGTTCGGATTTAGAAGCAAGCATTCGACAATTGACCAAGTGCATAGGATCCCTGACGTCATTGAGAAAATTCTTGAAGAAAAGAAAATTTGTTCGGTGGTCTTCCTAGACGTGCGCTAGCTTTTGATAAGGTGTGGCACGAAGGCCAAAATTTTAAATACAGACAAATTCTGCCTGAAGCACTTTGTACGCTTCTATAAGTTATCTGGAGAATAGACTTTTTAGAGTAAGACATGGAAACTCGGATCACAAACAAATAGTGGCTAGGTTACCACCAGGAAGTGTCTTAGTTCAATATTGTACGTATTATTTACACGTGATATACCTCAAACAGAAGACACTATCGTAGCCACATTTGCTACGACACTGCAATGCTAGCAGCCGGCCAAACGATAAATGATGCTACGACTAAATTACAAAAAGCTCTGAACAATGTCAATGAATGGACAAAAACATGGCGGATATCGTTTAACGACGTAAAATCAGTCCATGTAGATCTTACGTATAAAAAAATTAATAGATTACCGGTATTTGTTAATACGGTTTCAGTTCCGTTTGCTAATGAAGCAAAATATTTCGGAATGACTCTAGACGCGAAATTAAAATGGAAACCGCATGTTAAAAAGAAATGCTAAGAGTTAAATAATAAACTCAAAGATATGTATTGGTTGCTCGGGAACTACTCTAAGCTCAGTATCGAAAACAAGCTAATTTTGTACAGGCAGTTGCTTAAGCCTGTCTGGACTTACAGTATAAAACTCTGGGGTTGTACGCGAGATTCTATTTCAAATAACTTACAAACATTTGAAAATAAACTGCTAAGATCGTTTGTAAACGCACCTTGGTACATTAGAAACGAAGATCTCCACAGAGATCTCGGGATTCCCACGGTTCGCGATAAAATAAAAAAATTTGCCCGAAATCATAGAAAACGGCTATTACAACACTGTTCTATAATCGAAATTGTCGATGAGACAAATTTAGTACGCCGCCTGCGAAGGACTAAGCCTTCCGATCTGGTGCACTAAACGAGAATCTGCTTTAAAATCGCGGTATAAACAGGAACTATCACCGAATAGTTACCTGCACCAAGTTAATTAATTTCGTTAAAAATAAATTGCTAGATAAGTTCCAACTTAGTTACAATCGGGAGGAGGAGGTGTTTTTAGTGCAGTAAGCATCTCACACTTCTATGAGCACGCGTTTTTCGGAGCCTTTTGAAGGTTTTACACCTACCCACGGAGAAAAAAAACAGATGATTGTATGCAACTTCAGTATGATAAGTGTTTTGGTATATGCATTTTTCTTGGAATACTATAAATTGATTTCAAACTACTATTGTTTTATTTCATTTCAAATCATAAACACAACATTGCACCTTGACCCTACCCCAAATCCTATAATTGGTACAGGCAGGGGGGTTGCAGAGGGCCTTACACACCGCGCTTTTTGTACGCCGTAAACTTAATTACAGAAAATTTTTTTCTATACCTACGTTTTGTTTAATGTTTTTTTTTAATTCGCAATTGTTTTTTTTTTAAATGTAACTGTATGCCTGTAAGACCTAAGGTATTTTAAATGCAACCTGAATTGCACGGCACTAGTTTGGCAGTAAATAGGAAAAAAAGACGATAGAAGAATTCAAAAATTCTGAAGTTGGAAGTTATGAAAATAAATTGCTAGATAAGTTTCAACTTAGTTACAATCGGGAGGAGGAGGTGTTTTTAGTGCAGTAAGCATCTCACACTTCTATGAGCACGCGTTTTTCGGAGCCTTTTGAAGGTTTTACACCTACCCACGGAGAAAAAAAACAGATGATTGTATGCAACTTCAGTATGATAAGTGTTTTTGTATATGCATTTTTCTTGGAATACTATAAATTGATTTCAAACTACTATTGTCTTATTTCATTTCAAATCATAAAAACAACATTGCACCTTGACCCCACCACAAATCATATAATTGGCCCAGGCAGGGGGGTTGCAGGGGGCCTTACACACCGCGGTTTTTGTACACCGTAAACTTAATTACAGAAAATTTTTTTCTATACCTACGTTTTGTTTAATGTTTTTTTTTAATTTGCAATAGTTTTTTTTTTTTAATTTAACTGTATGCCTGTAAGACCTAAGGTATTTTAAATGCAACCTGAATTGTACGGCACTAGTTTGGCAGTAAATAGGAAAAAAAAGACGATAGAAGAATTCAAAAATTCTGAAGTTGGAAGTTATCCTAAAAGCTTGACAGCTAGAAAATATTATTATTATTAAAATTTATTAACTATAAATTAAAATTTATATGTTAATACATATTGTTTAGAGACTTAGCTGCTGAGGCTTCTGACTCTTAAGATCTAAGCTTGTGTATTTTTTTTTTTATTTAACAAAAAGAAGTAAATAGTGAGTAGTATAAATAGTGAAAATTAAATGTTTATGTTTTAAAGTTGTTTAGGTTTATAAAATTTTAATAATTATATGATTAGATTTCAAAGTTATGTAGGTTTACAAAGTTGTGTATTTTTCTGATGTTATTCGGAGCGAAGTTTCCTAGGATCTCGGTGGTTGATAGATTTGTATTGTATAAGTTGTGTTAGAAGTCAAGTAATTGCAAGTACCCATTCCTAGAATGTGATTAACGTCCAAAATTTCTTGGCAGCCTGCACAAGTTGGAGGGCTTTCTTTTTTTAGAAGGTGTTGATGTGTGAGAGTAGTGTGCCCTAGTCGTAGTCTTAACAAGGTGGTGTTCATCTGTCTTGAAGTTGAGGTTGGGTAGATTGGTTTAGATTTATCAGTGTTGATAGAGCCGTAGAAATGTTGGTAATTCTGCCAGTCGGTTAATCTATGTGCTTTGATTTTACGATTGACTTCACGTAATAAGTCACGTTTTGTCAGTGCAAGAACAGTTTTCACAGGGGAGACATGAGCAGCATTTGCTGCTTTATCAGCTTGTTCGTTACCAAAAATTCCGGCATGACCGGGAACCCACACTAGTTTTAGTTTGTTGGCAGACTTAATGAGGTGGTCTCTTATTTTTCTAGTAATGACGGTGCTATTGTTGGGATTTTGTATGGCATGTAGAACTGCCAAACTGTCCGAACAAATCACAAAGTTGCCTTGTAGTTTAGTTATTATCTCTGCCGTCTTTAAGATCGCAGTAGCTTCAGCGGTGAATACAGAGGCAGTGTTGTCTAGAATTCCAATGGACAGAAGGGAACCATCTTCGTAAGTTGAGGCAAACGATGTGCTATATTGGGTTTTGGAACCGTCTGTGAAAATCATTTTCCAATTTTTTGACCTTAGGGCGTCAGTAGTATCTTTGAATAAAGATCGGTAGATGTATGAGGAAGTGTGATTCTTGTCGTGTTTAGTCATGTCCATGATAAAGGAGGAATCTTCGATGCGCCATGGTGGGCATCCTGGATAGTATTTTTCGTGTTTAATAACTGGAAGTTCCATAGATTTGGCAGTTGTTATAGCGGTAGAGATGGCTGAAGGGATGCGCTTAAGATATTTTGATTTATCAAGCGTTTTGACGTCTTCATCAATAATTGAGCCTTGGTTGAGAGCAAGTTTAACATAGAGCTTAGCTCTGATTTCAAGAATACGTTCTTCTACTAGGGGAAGTCCAGCTTCTGCCATTATGTTGCGTATCGGGGTGGTTGGAAAAGCATTTAAACTTCTGCGTGCAGCTTGGTGGTAAGGAGCCTTGATGTAGTTTATTGTAGTTTTAGGAGAGTTTCCGTAGATTGATAAACCATAATCTATCTTACTTAAGATTAAAGATCTCGTTATATTACATAAAGTATTTATTTGTGCAAATGATTTTTTACTGGATAAATAATTTACAATGTTGACTCTAGCAGCTAAGCCCTTTTTAAGTTCAGTACAGTGGTTTTTGAAATTAAATTTATTATTGAAAATAATACCTAAAATACTTAGGTTAGTTACATTTTCCATACTGATATTATTAAAGTTAAAGGAAACTCCAGTACAAGATGTCTTACGACATGTATGCAAAGTTTTGCATTTATCTACTGATAATTTAGCACCCGAGGTAACAGACCATGTTAAAATATCAGCTAGAACATTTGAGAAAAGAGCTTGATGATCTGCGAGGTTATTGTGCTTACACATGATATATACGTCATCGGCGTAGATACAATGGTCTAGTTGCGAGTATTTAGCTATAATAGAACTGATGTTGTCGAAAGCAATCAGGAATAGCACGACTGATAAAGGAGAACCTTGGGGGATGCCGTTGTGAAGAGAATATGATTCAGAAAAACAATTGTTTGACCTGACGCAGATTTTTCTATTTGTCAAGAACGATTTGACGTAGTTGAAGATTTTGGGTCCGATACCCCAAGCTTTGATTTTTTCTAAAATTTGATGGATACCGATTCTATCAAAAGCCTTTTCGAAGTCAAGGGACAATATGGTAACGTGATTACGGGCCGATAAAGCTCTTGTGATATAGAAATCGATATGAAGTAAAGCATCGTTGCAGCCTTTGTTAGCTTTGAAAGCGACTTGGTTCTTGCTTATCAGATTTCTTGATTCTATAAACCACATAAGTCTTTTCGCAATTACTTTTTCCATTACTTTGGAAGCGCACGAAATGAGTGATATTGGGCGATATCCCTTAATAGTGTTATTTGGTTTGTTTGGTTTATGGATAGGCAGTATTGTTGCAAGCTTCCAATTCTGTGGAATAATGCCTGTATCAAGTATGTTATTAAATAGTTTCAATAGCCTGTGTTTGGTTGGAAGAGGAAGGTTTTTTAGCATCGGGTATGATATGCGGTCTCTAGTGGGAGTTTTACCTTTTAGTTTGGACAAACAACTTTCGAGTTCTAATAACGAAATTGGAGCTTCAATGCGGTTAGATTGGCGAAATAGAGGTGTGTGATTGATTGCAAAGTTTAAAGACGATAATTTTTGTATTTTGAACTCGTGAGAGAAGTTCTCGTCTTTGGAGAGGTTTGACCAATTACTAGCGAAATAATTGCTTATTTCGTAAGGATTTGTTATTTGCTGATCGTTAGCTGCAATACACTTGATTGATTGTGGAGTAAACGTACCTGTGAGAAGTCGAATATCTTGCCATATCTTGGATGGGGAAGAAGTGGGGTTGATTGTAGCAGTAATTTCACCGAATTTATTAGCTTTACTGTTTTTTACTTCCCTTCGGAATTTTGCGTTTGATTTTTTGTATAAAATGAAGTTTTGCTTCGTAGGGTATTTTTTAAACGATTTCCAAGCCTTATTTTTATCTTTCCGCAAGGAGCTAAGCTCTGAATTCCACCACGATACTGTGTGTTTTCCAGGTCTTGGTGAGGTTTGTGGTATTGCGGTGTTTGCAGCTAGTCGAATAGCTTTAGTAAGGCGAGCGGCTTCTTGATTAATGTTGAGAGAGGTACGTTTACATGATAAGTAATTTAAAATGTGCTTTTGGAAACTAGGCCAGTTAGCTAGATCGGTTTTAAATTTGGGGGTAAAACAAGATTCAGAAGCAACTTGATTTGATATTACGGTTGTGATGATCGGGAAATGATCACTGTTATAGAGGTCGTCTAAAACCTTCCAAGAGATCTTTGGGTATATTTCCGGGGAGCAGGTGGTAATATCAATATGCGTAAAGGATTGGTGCGTGGAGAAATGACTAGGGGATCCATCATTAAGAATTATGAGGTTAGAGTTATTTAAAAACCTTTCCCAGATTGCCCCTCTGGCATTAGTTTTGGAAGAGCCCCACAACACACTCCAGGAATTAACGTCACCCGCTATTATGACTGGAGTATTTATTTGGTGGACTATATTTTCGAGGTCGTTTGTAGAAAATGATTGATCAGGATGTATATATATGGATACCAAAGTGAATTTGGTTGAAAGTTGAACTTCGATTGCTAGAGTTAAGATGTGTGAGTTTATATGCATTTGTTTGTGCGGAATGTCTTTCTTAATTAGTATAACAATTCCTTGTTTGGCTGAGGTGTTGCTATCGAGGTTTTGAAAATAACCAGTATACGATTTTGGGGTATATGGCTTAAAAAGATAGGGACAGTGTGTTTCTTGAAGAGAAATTACAGATGGAGAAAATTCTTTTATAAGTATACTTAGCTCGTTGTAGTTATTAATAAAACCTTTCATATTCCATTGAAGGATTTGGGAGGATTCTTTTGATAGGTGTGTTATTGTCTTTAAAGATTTTTGTTTGGGTAGATTTGGGTTGTCGATGTTATGGTGTTTAGGGCTTCGACTCCGCGGCGCGGGCGGTGAAGCATCCGGGCTCTCAGAAGAGCCCGGATGATTCAACGCTCGAGGAACGGAGTCAAAAGTTTGGATATTGTTATTTTCATTGCATTTCGACATCGTTTGGCTCTGAAGGAGTGTTTGCTACAAAGTAGTCATTTTTCTCTAGCAACGTTTGTGTTACCTTTGATATAGGTGAGTGCGTTGGTTTATTTATTGGATCGGTGGTTATTGAAGGTTGAGTTTGATTGGATTCTGGTTGTTTTGAAGAAGAAGGTTGATTATTTAAAAGAGATTGCAATTTTAGTGAGAGTGAGTTTGTTGGTTTGTCGGAGGTATTTTTGATATTAGATGACGCTTCGTTAGGGGAAAGGATTGATTGAATGGGTTTGGTAGTGCTGATTGAGTTAGTTTTTGTTGATGTATTAGTTGGTTTGGTTATGGCAGGGATAGGTCCTGTTGTTGTGGAGTTGATTGGTCTATTGTTGTTTATTGATTCAGTATTTGGTTGGAGTGCGATGGGGATAGGGCTGGGAGCTTTGGTTTTATCTTTGGTGGTTTTCGGGAGTTGAGCAGTTAGTGGTTGTGTGTGTGGTGTGTGTTTGACTTTATCAGCGAAGGATTCTGATGTAATAGAGCTATAAGAGTAAATAGGGCTTTGCTCTTTGTGAATTCTCTTGGCCTCGGCCATGGAACATTTTTTATGGGTTTTAATGGTTAGAATTTCCTTGGCTTGTTTATAAGCGGGGCAATTTTTGGAGTCAGAGGAATGAGCAAGTGAACAGTTTGCACATATTATATTATTGCATGGGTCTGGTTTATGAGGCAGGAGGCTGCACGATTCGCACCTAGACTCACTGTTGCATCGTTTGCTTGTATGACCTAGACGTTGGCAATTGCGACAACGCATCGGGTTGGGTATGTATTCCGTGATTTTAGCATTGTAGAATCCAATGTCGACAGTCTTTGGAAGTTGATACAGATTGAAGGTAAAAAGCATTAACCCGGTTCGTTTTTGCTTTCCCTCTTCATTTTTAGTAAATTTGTATATTTCCGATACTCCTTGGGATTTCATCTCTGTGACGATTTCTGTCTCAGTGACGTTAATCAGACAAGGAGCGTATGCAATTCCTTTAGTTTCATTCAATTTTTCGTGGAGTTTTATAATGACGGGGCACGTGTTGGCAAGACTATTAACTCTAAGAAAGATGTCTGCAACTTTTTGCGACTTTACTAAAATGAGAAGATTACCGTCTCTCAATTGAGAAATTTGTTCATAATCTTTGCTAATGTTGTCGATGGATTTTTTTAGAAGGAAGGGACTGAGGGAAGAAATGGGCTTATCATTGGATTTTGGTGAAATAACAATAAATTTGGGATTTTTAGCACTGGTTATTGTAGGGAGTTCAGGGTAATTGCACAAAGGAGTCGGGTTTGATTTATGTTTTTTGTTCGGTTGGATAATAGATGCGGAATCCACGTCAAGCGGTAGTTGCCTGAAACGGGACCCCCCTTGAACGTGGGGCATTTTAATTCCTAAGAAACACACGCACTTATCTGTAGTTGAAGGAGTAGACAAATTCTCAAACGGAATATGTGTTGAAAAGAAAGGTATAACGGGAGATACCGGTTGTTGCGCTAGGCAGCAAAAGAGAAAGTACAAAATAGACTACGAACGATGCGAACTGTTCGGAGGTTAGTCGGTGACTGGCAGCTAGAAAATAATCCAACTACTCACTCTGGAAAACTGTTAAAGTAACGAAGAAACCAAAGCTACCAGCGCCTCCGATTAAGAATGATCAAAACGAATAGGCAAAAAGTGACAAAGAGAAAGCAAACGTTTTCGCGGATTACCTGTAGAACACATTTAAGCATTTTAATGGGCAAGGACTGAACGAAAATTTAAATAAACGTTCTAACTAAGCGAAAATTACATAACAAGAAATGTTACCCTTGCCGAATTAAGTAGAGAAATAAGAAAGCTTAAGTATAAGAAAGCTCCGGGATATGACTTAATTACGGCCGGAGTTCTCAAAATGCTTCCTCGCAAAGCGTTAATTAATCTTCTTTATATTATAAATGCCACTCTTAGGCTAAAGTACGTTCTGAGCCAATAATGGAAGGTTGCGGAAGTTATAATGGTTCTCAAACAAGGAAAACCATCACATGATAAGAAATCTTATAGACCCATTTCGCTTCTGGCCGTAGTAACTAAGGTCTTTGAAAGAATATTACTTCTGCGCGAAGAAAAGCGCTTAATACCTGAACATCAGTTCGGATTTAGAAGCAAGCATTCGACAATTGACCAAGTGCATAGGATCCCTAACGTCGTTGAGAAAATTCTTGAAGAAAAGAAAATTTGTTCGGTGGTCTTCCTAGACGTGCGCTAGCTTTTGATAAGGTGTGGCACGAAGGCCAAAATTTTAAATACAGACAAATTCTGCCTGAAGCACTTTGTACGCTTCTATAAGTTATATAGAGAATAGACTTTTTAGAGTAAGACATGGAAACTCGGATCACAAACAAATAGTGGCTGGGTTACCACAAGGAAGTGTTTTAGTTCGATATTGTACGTATTGTTTACACGTGATATACCTCAAACAGAAGACACTATCGTAGCCACGTTTGCTACGACACTGCAATGCTAGCAGCCGGCCAAACGATAAATGATGCTACGACTAAATTACAAAAAGCTCTGAACAATGTCAATGAATGGACAAAAACATGGCGGATATCGTTTAACGAAGTAAAATCAGTCCATGTAGATCTTACGTATAAGAAAATTAATAGATTACCGGTATTTGTTAATACGGTTTCAGTTCCGTTTGCTAATGAAGCAAAATATCTCGGAATGACTCTATACGCGAAATTAAAATGGAAACCGCTTGTTAAAAAGAAATGCTAAGAGTTAAATAATAAACTCAAAGATATGTATTGGTTGCTCGGGAACTACTCTAAGCTCAGTATCGAAAATAAGCTAATTTTGTACAGGCAGTTGCTTAAGCCTGTCTGGACCTACAGTATACAACTCTGGGATTGTACGCGAGATTCTATTTCAAATAACTTACAAAAATTTGAAAATAAACTGCTAAGATCGTTTGTAAATGCACCTTGGTACATTAGAAACGAAGATCTGCACAGACATCTCGGGATTCCCACGGTTCGCGATAAAATAAAAAAATTTGCACGAAATCATAGAAAACGGCTATTACAACACTGTTCTATAATCGAAATTATCGATGAGACAAATTTAGTACGCCGCCTGCGAAGGACTAAGCCTTCCGATCTGGTGCACTAAACGAGAATCTGCTTTAAAATCGCGGTATAAACAGGAACTATCACCGAATAGTTACCTGCACCAAGTTAATCAAGTTCGTTAAAAATAAATTGCTAGATAAGTTTCAACTTAGTTACAATCGGGAGGAGGAGGTGTTTTTAGTGCAGTAAGCATCTCACACTTCTATGAGCATGCGTTTTTCGGAGCCTTTTGAAGGTTTTACACCTACCCACGGAGAAAAAAACAGATGATTGTATGCAACTTCAGTATAAGTGTTTTGGTATATGCATTTTTCTTGGAATACTATAAATTGATTTCAAACTACTATTGTTCTATTTCATTTCAAATCATAAAAACAACATTGCACCTTGACCCCACCCCAAATCCTATAATTCGCCCAGGCAGGGGGTTGCAGGGGGCCTTACACACCGCGGTTTTTGTTCGCCGTAAACTTAATTACAGAAAATTTTTTTCTATAGCTACGTTTTGTTTAATGTTTTTTTTTAATTCGCAATTGTTTTTTTTTTTTAATTTAACTGTATGCCTGTAAGACCTAAGGTATTTTAAATGCAACCTGAATTGCACGGCACTAGTTTGGCAGTAAATAGGAAAAAAAGACGATAGAAGAATTCAAAAATTCTGAAGTTGGAAGTTATCTTAAAAGCTTGACAGCTAGAAAATAATCCAACTACTCACTATGGAAAACTGTTAAAGTAACGAAGAAACTAAAGCTACCAGCGCCTTCGATTAAGAATTATCAAAACGAATAGGCAAAAAGTGACAAAGAGAAAGCAAACGTTTTCGCGGATTACCTGTAGAACACATTTAAGCATTTATTGGGCAAGGACTGAACGAACATTTAAATAAACGTTCTAACTCAAGCGAAAATTACATAACAAGAAATGTTACCCTTGCCGAATTAAGTAGAGAAATAAGAAAGCTTAAGTATAAGAAATCTCCGGGATATGACTTAATTACGGCCGGAGTTCTCAAAATGCTTCCTCGCAAAGCGTTAATTAATCTTCTTTATATAATAAATGCCACTCTTAGGCTAAAGTACGTTCCGAGCCAATAATGGAAGGTTACGGAAGTTATAATGGTTCTCAAACAAGGAAAACCATCACATGATAAGAAATCTTATAGACCCATTTCGCTTCTGGCCGTAGTAACTAAGGTCTTTGATAGAATATTACTTCTGCGCGAAGAAAAGCGCTTAATACCTGAACATCAGTTCGGATTTAGAAGCAAGCATTCGACAATTGACCAAGTGCATAGGATCCCTGACGTCATTGAGAAAATTCTTGAAGAAAAGAAAATTTGTTCGGTGGTCTTCCTAGACGTGCGCCAGCTTTTGATAAGGTGTGGCACGAAGGCCAAAATTTTAAATACAGACAAATTCTGCCTGAAGCACTTTGTCCGCTTCTATAAGTTATCTGGAGAATAGACTTTTTAGAGTAAGACATGGAAACTCGGGTCACAAGCAAATAGTGGCTGGGTTACCAAAAGGAAGTGTCTTAGTTCAATATTGTACGTATTATTTACACGTGATATACCTCAAACAGAAGACACTATCGTAGCCACGTTTGCTACGACACTGCAATGCTAGCAGCCGCCCAAACGATAAATGATGCTACGACTAAATTACAAAAAGCTCTGAACAATGTCAATGAATGGACAAAAACATGGCGGATATCGTTTAACGAAGTAAAATCAGTCCATGTAGATCTTACGTATAAAAAAATTAATAGATTACCGGTATTTGTTAATACGATTTCAGTTCCGATTGCTAATGAAGCAAAATATCTCGGAATGACTCTAGACGCGAAATTAAAATGGAAACCGCATGTTAAAAAGAAATGCTAAGAGTTAAATAATAAACTCAAAGATATGTATTGGTTGCTCGGGAACTGCTCTAAGCTCAGTATCGAAAACAAGCTAATTTTGTACAGGCAGTTGCTTAAGCCTGTCTGGACTTACAGTATACAACTCTGGGGTTGTACGCGAGATTCTATTTCAAATAACTTACAAAAATTTGAAAATAAACTGCTAAGATCGTTTGTAAACGCACCTTGGTACATTAGAAACGAAGATCTCCACAGAGATCTCGGGATTTCCACGGTTCGCGATAAAATAAAAAAAATTGCCCGAAATCATAGAAAACGGCTATTACAACACTGTTCTATAATCGAAATTATCGATGAGACAAATTTAGTACGCCGCCTGCGAAGAACTAAGCCTTCCGATCTGGTGCACTAAACGAGAATCTGCTTTCAAATCGCGGTATAAACAGGAACTATCACCGAATAGTTACCTGCACCAAGTTAATTAAGTTCGTTAAAAATAAATTGCTAGATAAGTTTCAACTTAGTTACAATCGGGAGGAGGAGGTGTTTTTAGTGCAGTAAGCATCTCACACTTCTATGAGCACGCGTTTTTCGGAGCCTTTTGAAGGTTTTACACCTACCCACGGAGAAAAAAAAAGATGATTGTATGCATCTTCAGTATGATAAGTGTTTTGGTATATGCATTTTTCTTGGAATACTATAAATTGATTTCAAACTACTATTGATTTATTTCATTTCAAATCATAAAAACAACATTGCACCTTGACCCCACCCCAAATCCTATAATTGGCCCAGGCAGGGGGGTTGCAGGGGGCCTTACACACCGCGCTTTTTGTACGCCGTAAACTTAATTACAGAAAATTTTTTCCTATACCTACGTTTTGTTTAATGTTTTTTTTTAATTCGCAATTGTTTTTTTTTTAATTTAACTGTATGCCTGTAAGACCTAAGGTATTTTAAATGCAACCTGAATTGCACGGCACTAGTTTGGCAGTAAATAGGAAAAAAAGACGATAGAAGAATTCAAAAATTCTGAAGTTGGAAGTTATCTTAAAAGCTTGACAGCTAGAAAATAATCCAACTACTCACTCGGGAAAACTGTTAAAGTAACGAAGAAACCAAAGCTAGCAGCGCCTCCGATTAAGAATGAACAAACCGAATAGGCAAAAAGTGACAAAGAGAAAGCAAACGTTTTCGCGGATTACCTGTAGAACACATTTAAGCATTTTAATGGGCAAGGACTGAACGAAAATGTAAATAAACGTTCTAACTCAAACGAAAATTACATAACAAGAAATGTTACCCTTGCCGAATTAAGTAGAGAAATAAGAAAGCTTAAGTATAAGAAAGCTCCGGGATATGACTTAATTACGGCCGGTGTTCTCAAAATGCTTCCTTCCAAAGCGTTAAATAATCTTCTTTATATAATAAATGCCACTCTTAGGCTAAAGTACGTTCCGAGCCAATAATGGAAGGTTGCGGAAGTTATAATGGTTCTCAAACAAGGAAAACCATCACATGATAAGAAATCTTATAGACCCATTTCGCTTCTGGCCGTAGTAACTAAGGTCTTTGAAAGAATATTACTTCTGCGCGAAGAAAAGCGCTTAATACCTGAACATCAGTTCGGATTTAGTAGCAAGCATTCGACAATTGACCAAGTGCATAGGATCCCTGACGTCATTGAGAAAATTCTTGAAGAAAAGAAAATTTGTTCGGTGGTCTTCCTAGACGTGCGCTAGCTTTTGATAAGGTGTGGCACGAAGGCCAAAATTTTAAATACAGACAAATTGCGCCTGAAGCACTTTGTACGCTTCTATAAGTTATCTAGAGAATAGACTTTTTAGAGTAAGACATGGAAACTCGGATCACAAACAAATAGTGGCTGGGTTACCACAAGGAAGTGTCTTAGTTCGATATTGTACGTATTATTTACACGTGATATACCTCAAACAGAAGACACTATCGTAGCCACGTTTGCTACGACACTGCAATGCTAGCAGCCGGCCAAACGATAAATGATGCTACGACTAAATTACAAAAAGCTCTGAACAATGTCAATGAATGGACAAAAACATGGCGGATATCGTTTAACGAAGTAAAATCAGTCCATGTAGATCTTACCTATAAAAAAATTAATAGATTACCGGTATTTGTTAATACGGTTTCAGTTCCGTTTGCTAATGAAGCAAAATATCTCGGAATGACTCTAGACGCGAAATTAAAATGGAAACCGCATGTTAAAAAGAAATGCTAAGAGTTAAATAATAAACTCAAAGATATGTATTGGTTGCTCGGGAACTACTCTAGGCTCAGTATCGAAAACAAGCTAATTTTGTACAGGCAGTTGCTTAAGCCTGTCTGGACTTACAGTATACAACTCTGGGGTTGTACGCGAGATTCTATTTCAAATAACTTACAAACATTTGAAAATAAACTGCTAAGATCGTTTGTAAACGCACCTTGGTACATTAGAAACGAAGATCTCCACAGAGATCTCGGGATTCCCACGGTTCGCGATAAAATAAAAAAAATTGCCCGAAATCATAGAAAACGGCTATTACAACACTGTTCTATAATCGAAATTGTCGATGAGACAAATTTAGTACGCCGCCTGCGAAGGACTAAGCCTTCCGATCTGGTGCACTAAACGAGAATCTGCTTTAAAATCGCGGTATAAACAGGAACTATCACCGAATAGTTACCTGCACCAAGTTAATTAATTTCGTTAAAAATAAATTGCTAGATAAGTTTCAACTTAGTTACAATCGGGAGGAGGAGGTGTTTTTAGTGCAGTAAGCATCTCACACTTCTATGAGCACGCGTTTTTCGGAGCCTTTTGAAGGTTTTACACCTACCCACGGAGAAAAAAAACAGATGATTGTATGCAACTTCAGTATGATAAGTGTTTTGGTATATGCATTTTTCTTGGAATACTATAAATTGATTTCAAACTACTATTGTTTTATTTCATTTCAAATCATAAACACAACATTGCACCTTGACCCCACCCCAAATCCTATAATTGGCACAGGCAGGGGGGTTGCAGAGGGCCTTACACACCGCGCTTTTTGTACGCCGTAAACTTAATTACAGAAATTTTTTTTTCTATACCTACGTTTTGTTTAATGTTTTTTTTTAATTCGCAATTGTTTTTTTTTTTTAAATTTAACTGTATGCCTGTAAGACCTAAGGTATTTTAAATGCAACCTGAATTGCACGGCACTAGTTTGGCAGTAAATAGGAAAAAAAAAAGACGATAGAAGAATTCAAAAATTCTGAAGTTGGAAGTTATGAAAATAAATTGCTAGATAAGTTTCAACTTAGTTACAATCGGGAGGAGGAGGTGTTTTTAGTGCAGTAAGCATCTCACACTTCTATGAGCACGCGTTTTTCGGAGACTTTTGAAGGTTTTACACCTACCCACGGAGAAAAAAAACAGATGATTGTATGCAACTTCAGTATGATAAGTGTTTTGGTATATGCATTTTTCTTGGAATACTATAAATTGATTTCAAACTACTATTGTCTTATTTCATTTCAAATCATAAAAACAACATTGCACCTTGACCCCACCACAAATCATATAATTGGCCCAGGCAGGGGGGTTGCAGGGGGCCTTACACACCGCGGTTTTTGTACACCGTAAACTTAATTACAGAAAATTTTTTTCTTACCTACGTTTTGTTTAATGTTTTTTTTTTTTAATTTGCAATAGTTTTTTTTTAATTTAACTGTATGCCTGTAAGACCTAAGGTATTTTAAATGCAACCTGAATTGCACGGCACTAGTTTGGCAGTAAATAGGAAAAAAAAAGACGATAGAAGAATTCAAAAATTCTGAAGTTGGAAGTTATGAAAATAAATTGCTAGATAAGTTTCAACTTAGTTACAATTGGGAGGAGGAGGTGTTTTTAGTGCAGTAAGCATCTCACACTGCTATGAGCACGCGTTTTTCGGAGCCTTTTGAAGGTTTTACACCTACCCACGGAGAAAAAAAAACAGATGATTGTATGCAACTTCAGTATGATAAGTGTTTTGGTATATGCATTTTTCTTGGAATACTATAAATTGATTTCAAACTACTATTGTCTTATTTCATTTCAAATCATAAAAACAACATTGCACCTTGACCCCACCACAAATCATATAATTGGCCCAGGCAGGGGGGTTGCAGGGGGCCTTACACACCGCGGTTTTTGTACACCGTAAACTTAATTACAGAAAATTTTTTTTTATACCTACGTTTTGTTTAATGTTTTTTTTTTTAATTTGCAATAGTTTTTTTTTAAATTGAACTGTATGCCTGTAAGACCTAAGGTATTTTAAATGCAACCTGAATTGCACGGCACTAGTTTGGCAGTAAATAGGAAAAAAAAGACGATAGAAGAATTCAAAAATTCTGAAGTTGGAAGTTATGAAAATAAATTGCTAGATAAGTTTCAACTTAGTTACAATCGGGAGGAGGAGGTGTTTTTAGTGCAGTAAGCATCTCACACTTCTATGAGCACGCGTTTTTCGGAGCCTTTTGAAGGTTTTACACCTACCCACGGAGAAAAAAACAGATGATTGTATGCAACTTCAGTATAAGTGTTTTGGTATATGCATTTTTCTTGGAATACTATAAATTGATTTCAAACTACTATTGTTCTATTTCATTTCAAATCATAAAAACAACATTGCACCTTGACCCCACCCCAAATCCTATAATTGGCCCAGGCAGGGGGTTGCAGGGGGCCTTACACACCGCGGTTTTTGTACGCCGTAAACTTAATTACAGAAAAATTTTTTCTATACCTACGTTTTGTTTAATGTTTTTTTTAATTCGCAACTGTTTGTTTTTTTTTTTAATTTAACTGTATGCCTGTAAGACCTAAGGTATTTTAAATGCAACCTGATTTGCACGGCACTAGTTTGGCAGTAAATAGAAAAAAAAAAGACCGATAGAAGAATTCAAAAATTCTGAAGTTGGAAGTTAACTTAAAAGCTTGACAGCTAGAAAATAATCCAACTACTCACTCGGGAAAACTGTTAAAGTAACGAAGAAACCAAAGCTAGCAGCGCCTCCGATTAAGAATGAACAAACCGAATAGGCAAAAAGTGACAAAGAGAAAGCAAACGTTTTCGCGGATTACCTGTAGAACACATTTAAGCATTTTAATGGGCAAGGACTGAACGAAAATTTAAATAAACGTTCTAACTCAAACGAAAATTACATAACAAGAAATGTTACCCTTGCCGAATTAAGTAGAGAAATAAGAAAGCTTAAGTATAAGCTTTGGTGCACTAAACGAGAATCTGCTTTAAAATCGCGGTATAAACAGGAACTATCACCGAATAGTTACCTGCACCAAGTTAATCAAGTTCGTTAAAAATAAATTGCTAGATAAGTTTCAACTTAGTTACAATCGGGAGGAGGAGGTGTTTTTAGTGCAGTAAGCATCTCACACTTCTATGAGCACGCGTTTTTCGGAGCCTTTTGAACGTTTTACACCTACCCACGGAGAAAAAAAACAGATGATTGTATGCAACTTCAGTATGATAAGTGTTTTGGTATATGCATTTTTCTTGGAATACTATAATTTGATTTCAAACTACTATTGTCTTATTTCATTTCAAATCATAAAAACAACATTGCACCTTGACCCCACCCCAAATTATATAATTGGCCCAGGCAGGGGGGTTGCAGGGGGCCTTACACACCGCGCTTTTTGTACGCCGTAAACTTAATTACAGAAAAATTTTTTCTATACCTACGTTTTGTTTAATGTTTTTTTTAATTCCCAATTGTTTTTTTTAAATTTAACTGTATGCCTGTAAGACCTAAGGTATTTTAAATGCAACCTGAATTGCACGGCACTAGTTTGGCAGTAAATAGGTACATGTGTATATTAAAAGTGATGCATAGCTACTTTTCGAAAAATATGATATTTCATTTGGTTAAATGTTTTCACGTTTTCAAAAAAAAACAAGAAATTATAAGAATACACTCACGACAAAAGTTCACTAGCCACAAACGCTAACCTCAAAATGAAAATGGCAGCCAAATAGTATACTATCGATAGAATGCTATGAGCTGTGCAATGTCTAGTATTAAATTTTTTTATAGAAAGCTATTTGTGGTCTCCATGAGCAATTTTCATACGCGGTGTCTCTACCTTCCATATTTTATAATATACTACCTGTCATTTTGATAGCAAGAAAGAAAAATAGAATGCTACAAAATTTGGCATTGGGCATTTCATAGCATACTATTTCAATTGCACAAATGTCGCGAAGGAATACGTATCGCTGTGTTCTTGCTCTAGCATTACAAGACTTAAAAAACCTTCAACAAAAGGAATTAACCAAAAAAAACAAGAAATTATAACAATACACTTACCACAAAAGTTCACCAGCCACAAACGCTAACCTCAAAATGAAAATGGCAGCCAAATAGTATAATATCGATAGAATGTTATGAGCTGTGCAATGTCTATTATGAAATTTTTTATGGCATGCATTTGTGGTCTCCATGAGCAATTTTCATAGAATGCGACCTAGCTTACTAGAAAATCTAGATCGTGGAGACCCCATGTTATAATTCCTTTTTTTTTTTAGTTCCGTTTGTTGAAGATTTTTTAAGTATTGGAATGCTAGAGCAAGAACACAGCGATACGTATTCCTTCGCGACATTTGTGCAATTGAAATAGTATGCTATGAAATGCCCAATGCCAAATTTTGTAGCATTCTATTTTTCTTTCTTGCCATCAAAATGACAGGTAGTATACTATAAAATATAGAAGGTAGAGACACCGTGTATGAAAATTGCTCATGGAGACCACAAATAGCTTTCTATAAAAAAAAAATGAATACTAGACATTGCACAGCTCATAGCATTCTATCGATAGTATACTATTTGGCTGCCATTTTCACTTTGAGGTTAGCGTTTGTGGCTGTTAAACGTTTGTTGTGTTTGTATTGTTACAATTCCTTTAGTTGAAGGTTTTTTATTAATGCAACTAGAGCAAGAATAGTAATGCGATAAGTATTCCTTCGCGACATTTGTGCAATTGAAAAAGTATGCTATGAAATGCACAATGCCAAATTTTGTAGAATTCTATTTTTCTTTCTTTATATCAAAATGACAGATAGTACACTATAAAATACAGGTGGAGACACAGTGTAATGGAAAGTCGTCTTTTTCGTTAGTGAACACTCTTTATATTAACTCTAATGTCGATTTGGTTTCAATAATTAGGATTCGCTAATAAAACCAATACTTTTTTGCTTTGAAACAACGATTACGGACCGAATCTCTTTTTGGGACTGTGCGTGTTGCTTGGCAGCTCTAAAAAAAAAAAAAACTTCAATTTTAGTTTTAATTTCCCGATTCCGACGCGGGGAGTTCCTAAACCCACTTGCACTTTTTTAATATTTGTTTTCAAGAAGTTTTTAACAATTTTTTTTAGTTTTTAATATATTAATTTACTTTTTCTGTACACTGGCACAAAATAAAATTAATTCAATACACAATAATTGAGAAACTTCAATACAAATATTGTAGTGTGTAAGAATCTGTGCACAAATGCGTTTTGAATCCGTCTCCAAAAAAGAGATTCAATACGGATCTGTTTTTCCAGAAAAAAAAACTGGTTTTAATTTGAAACCAATTTGATTTTCAGAAAAAAATTGACGGCGGATCGATGTTTTTGTTGAAACGAAATCGACATGACGAAACACCAAAAATAAATAAACCACCAAATAAACAAAACAGAAAACAACAAACAATTTTGACAGTTCTGATCTAGTTTAATCTCTCAAAAGCTAGAACAATAGATCCTGCTTTTGTCTGCTATATGTTCTGGAAACATTCAACGACCATGAAATCAGAACAGAAAACTACTCAGTGAACAGTAGAAAGTTGTAGTTTTCTATCCAGAAGTTGCTGAACAAAGCTATTACGCGCTATGTAAATAGACAGGCAAACTTTCATACATACATTTTTCAACCGCAAATAAACGTGAGCTGACGAGTAGTTATATACATGAAACCAAACATCCTCAGGCCAACCCCACCTTATCAGTTCTTCATCTAAAAAATAAAAGTTGAAAATTATTAATAGTTTCTCCTAAAGCAAAATGTATAAGCACACTTTCATATTTATCAGCACCCATAAATAAAATGAGGGGTGGCGATACAACATCAGAATTGAAAAAAAACACCATTTTAATCGCAGATGAATAATACCAAGATAGGAATCCTCGCCAGTGATACTGCACAAATAAGCCATACTATGATTGGAAACTTTTGTACGTTTCACCCCCCAAGATACCTTAACACATTTGAGGATTTGTAATTTTGACATTCTAAAGGTTGTATTTTGCAAGTTTCATTCAAGAAAAGATCTGCTCTTTCTGTCAAAAGATTGCATCTTTTTGAATTTTAAGAGTTTCATTCCAACAAAAAGAGCAGATATAGATCAGATCTCAACGCGAAAGATTTGATCTATGGCGGGTAGGCAGATTTGATCTGAATGCACGCATACATGTAAAACGTTTTTTCTGTCAGTCGATCTCGTACTGTGGAGGTGTTAACACGTTTTCGGCTTCCCATTTTTTTGCAAACTAAATTTCAGGTGTGAGTTTATGTGTAACGTTAAATCAACATTTCTCAAGTGGTGCAGTAGCACAAAGGTAGAGTGGCCGACCGAGAATCCGAGGCCCGCCAGTTCGATTCGCAGCCGGGCAACAGAACTTTGCAAGTTTTTTTCACAACCGTGAAGTGGAAAACATTATTGGTTGGGAAAACGAGCAAAGGAGGAGGAATTTAAGCACCGTGGCATCGATAGGTGTCCTAGGGCCAATGAGGCCAGCGATGGCATCAGCTGAGGGAACATCGAAAGATGTTCCGCTTACGAGCAGTGATTCTGCAGCAACAACATCAACAGCAATAACAACAACGGCAACATCATCCGATGCTTATCAGAAGGGCAGAAAGAGGATCAAGTGCGCACCAAATTTGGTAACGAGGAGATCCACGGCCACCTCAGCAAAGCTGCCAGCTGGGGTGAAGACGTCGGATATAGACGAGACGTCAGAGGCAGCAAGACAAACCCAGCTAGACACTTCACTCGAAGATGGTGTTGAATATATGTCTGAGGAAGGAGAAGGGCACTTCACGACGGGCGATAGTACTGCCTTCGTGAACCTCTCCCCATCAGAGGCGTCATCTGAGGAGGACGAGGAACAAAGAATGGTCGCTCAAATTGAAACAATGGAGGCAGAAATCCAAAGTTTGAAAAGCCAACAGGATCTGATAGTTATCGCCGTTAAGGCCAAGCAAGAAGCGCGCCGAGCGATTACGAAAAAAGAAAATGTGCCACCCATAAATACTTATAAAATGGAGTTACAGGATACCATAAATCTGTGTAAGTTGGCCATAGGTCAAAACTTTACTATAAAAAGATTAAATAATGATATGCATGCTATCCATTGCTTCACACTAGAACATCACAAAAAAATTAAAGCGTTGCTAAAAGAAACCACTACTGAATTCTTTAGTTTCACCCCTAAGAACGAAAATTTTCAAACGGTCCTTTTGAAGGGCATAGATCCCTGCACGGAACCATAGGTGCTCTTAAGTGAACTCCGCCAAAAAGTGAATGACGATCTCGACTTTATCGGGGTCAAGACGTTCGCTACAGTTAGAGCTAGGCGGGAGAAGCGGAGTCTTCCCTTCTTCCTTATTCAAATCTCACCCAGCAGCAAACTGGATAGTTTGAAGAGTATCTCCGTCCTCAACTACCAGGTTGTAATTTGGGAAAAATTAAAAAGGTGCGGCGACATGCTTCAATGCATGCGCTGCCAAAAGTTCGGCCACGCCGCAGCAAACTGCGAAATGCAGTCACGCTGTGTTAAGTGTGGAGAGAACCACAATGCAGATGAATGCAAGTTAGGAAGGGAACGGGTCGAAGACAGGACCCAGCTTAAATGCGTACTCTGCCGAGGTGACGGACACCCCGCTAATTATTGGAGATGCCCGACGTTTCAGCTTATAAAGATCAATAAAGCAGCAAAGCAAACAATGGTAGAAATTCGTCCAACAGTGCGCCCTCCTACAACAACGCCCGTCAACCCCCAAATTTCTTACGCCCAAATGGCATCAGGAAGGGGAAGCACGGTACAGCCTACACCACAGGTCGCCCAACAGGCCCCCGTGCCTAAGGCGCCGGCGGCACAGGCGGATATTATGGGCATTCTGCTGGCCATCCAGGGCCAGTTGACTAGCCGCCAAAACCAGATCAGGGAGCAGCCGACTAGGGTGGATTATCTCTACTCTGTTTTGCTGAGCTTAACGCAACTAAGAGGTTAAGGGCACGCTGCCGTAGAGGCCCTTTAAGATCCTAGCTGTGAATGTAAATTCACTGATTAGGACCGAACGAAGAGCGAATTTATTCCAATTGCTTAAAGACATAAAGTACAGATGTGTTTATGGCAAGCGAATCTAAGCTAAACCACAAACATAAATTGACTAACAACTATTACAATATCGTAAGAAGAGACCGACCCAACTCCACTCAAAGAGGAGGCTTCGCAATCTTTATACGTAAAGGCATTAGTCATAAGGTAATATATAATAGTGATGTGCGAAAATTTCGAACGTTAGAGGCATGCATCATATGCATTCATCTCCAACAGGGGAAGCGAATGTATGTGATCGCTGCCTATGCACCGGAAACACCTCTGCCCACACAGTTTATAACAGAACTTGAAAAGCTTTTTCAGTGCTTAAGATTGAGCTCGGAAGAAAACTTTTACATATTAGCCGGTGATTTAAACGCTAAACACATAGATTGGGGAAATCAAATACAAAATCCTCGAAGTAACCATTTGTATAATTGGATGGGTCAAAACAACCTTGAGTATCGCTTCGATCTTCTAGCCACAGAGGAGCCATCGCTTCCAAGAAGCGGTGCCTATCTGGATCTATTGCTGAAAGACGCAAGACTAACAATTACTGACACTGTGGGTCAACGACCAAAAAATTGTTTACGAACGATCGAGTACGACAGTGCCAACTGCGGATTCGCCGCCATTATACAACTTCCGAACGAGCTTATGGAGTTGGATGAGTATGTGCCTGTGCATACTTACAATTACTGTAAGGTGCGCTGGCCACGCTTCTCCAATGCCTTATTGAGTGAATTACGTTCAAATGGTATAGCCCCACCAAATGAGAGGAACCTAACAAATACTGAAATCGACAGATAGTTAGAACAAATTGACGAAACGATTCTACAAACAATGAAGAGAACAATACCGAAATACAAAGAACGTAACGCAACTGACATGTACCGTAACGCGACCATTGACGCAATTAGGACACTCAAGTCGTCCATCAAAAACATCAACCAATTTATCAAAGAAAATTATAGGTTGGCTATTAATTTGTTCTGGGACAATAAAATTCGTGCCCTTAACTCTAGCGACCCAAGTATGTTCCCAAAAATTAATAAGATTTTTAGAAAAAAGGATCAAAACGATCTTTCGTGTCTTAAGCTCCAGAGGACGACAGAGAACAGAGACTTACTTCTGACAGCAGGCATAGAACCACAGGATGCCGTATTGGACGATGACCTCTATATAATCGAAGATCCGCAGGAGAGAGTGGAGGCTGTGGGGGCTGCTTTCCAGCAAGTATACAAGGTGAATGATAGCATTCGCCCGAATCATGACCTGGAGGACAGAGCTCTGCTTCTCATCACTTATGGCTCCGGAACGATATAACCGAATAGCGATCTGAGAACCTTGGTTTTACCGGGTTTAATGATGAAGATTTGGCAAACACCATAATCGCCGACTGAAATGGGCCCAGTCCCCTGTTAATTTCGAAGAATGAGATCCAGCTCATCTTCGATTCATTAAAGAAAACGAAGTCAGCAGGAGTCGATGGTATATCCAACGTTGTTCTACGACATTTGCCTCAAGGAGCAGTTGACATTTATACCACACTGTTTAACAAAGCGCTGAATAATGCATATTATCCAGTGCGGTGGAAGACAGCTGTGATGCACCCTCTCCCAAAAAAGGGAAAGGACAACTCCAATCCGGCGAATCTCCGGTCGATGAGTCTTCTTCTGAGTATCAGCAGAGTATTTGAAAAGGTTATTAATAGAGCCCTGTTCAAGTGGGTGAAGGACAAAAATATCATCCCAGATAATCAGTTCGGTTTTAAGGCGGGACATGACACAATTTATGCCGTGTCTAAACTAGTTTCTGATATCCAATGGATCAAAACTAAAAAGCAGTGTACGGGTGCCTGTCTGGTTGATTTGGAAGACCTCTATCTAAAGCTAAACCGACTAGGTATAAGTAAACCTCTATTGTATATGCTTTATGACATGCTAAATGGTAGAAAGTTTGTTGTCAAGAGTGGCAATGTAACTTCTACCGCAATTTTGAATACTAATAATGGTCTTCAGCAGGGAGCGGTTAACTCGCCGATTCTATTCAGCATTTACACCAGCGATCTGATAGGTAGGCTAACTCAGGCAATTGCGCACGCCGACGATCTAATTGCGTACAGAACAGCTAATACAGTTGAGGTCATTAAAAGTCTTTTGCAGGGTGACTTCGACAAGATTCAGCGATATTGTGATGACTGGAACTTGAAAATCAACTTCCAGAAATCAGAAACTATTTTGTTTAGGACCCCGTTGTCTAGCGCCTCAAGGGATACGAGAAAGAACTGGCGCAAGCTGGTGATCGTAGGGCCACATAGACATCCACTGGCGAGTAAAAGTGTAGTAAAGTACTTTGGCATCTGGTTGGATCAGTACCTGTATTTCGACAGACGTATAGGTGCTGCCTTCGCCCGGGCTAGGGGAGCCTTTGCCTTGACAAAATGACTGTTTTATAGTAGCCGTCTGGACAGCAGGGTGAAGGTGATTTGTAATATGGCCCTCATCAGGCCGATGATTACCTACGGATGCCCGGTGTGGTTCAACATTGCCCCATGGAAAAGATTCTGGTGTTTGAGAGGTGTGTCTTAGACGTTGCCTTGGATTACACAGAACATCAGAGTCGGAGTACACAAGATATTATTCCAGCCAAGTTCTATACAACGGAGCCCACATAAATAAATAGGTAATTTTTTGTTTAAGCTGATTCGGGGGCATGTTGCAAGAGCGATGTCCTCAACTAGTAACTTAATTTTTGGGGCGTATTACCCCAATAACGAATATTTGTGGCAAAATCTTTCAACCAATATGTGCAGGGCTTAGTAGAAGTGCCAAGATACATCTGGCTGAATACTCAGAGTTCTTCAATTTTTACTGTAAAGAATGTAAGGATATAACGCTCTCACATATAATGCTTGCTTTAAAATGCAACAACGAACGTATAAATCAACTTTCTGAAACCATAGCTGAACTTAAGACTTACTTACGCGGTAGTTTTCGTAAAACTGATGAGCTTATGGCTGAAAATAACGATTACACTACAAAAATCATTGAACATTTTCAAATAGGAATCAAATCACATCTCTCCATTATCGAAACATCGTTGAAAAAGAACTTTCTTACGTTATCCGATTCTATCGATACTTCACATTCCACCTCGAACAATTTGAATAATCAGCTACTTAAAATTAGGAACTCTATTAATGCCATCAAATCTGCACAGGAACCAACAATTTGCTCAATTAACTTGATTGAAGATAGTTGTTCAAGGATGGCTGAATCTATTAAAGAGCAATCGACAACACTTACAACTGTGGGGGCTGCTTTCCAGCAAGTATACAAGGTGAATGATAGCATTCGCCCGAATCATGACCTGGAGGACAGAGCTCTGCTTCTCATCACTTATGGCTCCGGAACGATATAACCGAATAGCGATCTGAGAACCTTGGTTTTACCGGGTTTAATGATGAAGATTTGGCAAACACCATAATCGCCGACTGAAATGGGCCCAGTCCCCTGTTAATTTCGAAGAATGAGATCCAGCTCATCTTCGATTCATTAAAGAAAACGAAGTCAGCAGGAGTCGATGGTATATCCAACGTTGTTCTACGACATTTGCCTCAAGGAGCAGTTGACATTTATACCACACTGTTTAACAAAGCGCTGAATAATGCATATTATCCAGTGCGGTGGAAGACAGCTGTGATGCACCCTCTCCCAAAAAAGGGAAAGGACAACTCCAATCCGGCGAATCTCCGGTCGATGAGTCTTCTTCTGAGTATCAGCAGAGTATTTGAAAAGGTTATTAATAGAGCCCTGTTCAAGTGGGTGAAGGACAAAAATATCATCCCAGATAATCAGTTCGGTTTTAAGGCGGGACATGACACAATTTATGCCGTGTCTAAACTAGTTTCTGATATCCAATGGATCAAAACTAAAAAGCAGTGTACGGGTGCCTGTCTGGTTGATTTGGAAGACCTCTATCTAAAGCTAAACCGACTAGGTATAAGTAAACCTCTATTGTATATGCTTTATGACATGCTAAATGGTAGAAAGTTTGTTGTCAAGAGTGGCAATGTAACTTCTACCGCAATTTTTAATACTAATAATGGTCTTCAGCAGGGAGCGGTTAACTCGCCGATTCTATTCAGCATTTACACCAGCGATCTGATAGGTAGGCTAACTCAGGCAATTGCGCACGCCGACGATCTAATTGCGTACAGAACAGCTAATACAGTTGAGGTCATTAAAAGTCTTTTGCAGGGTGACTTCGACAAGATTCAGCGATATTGTGATGACTGGAACTTGAAAATCAACTTCCAGAAATCAGAAACTATTTTGTTTAGGACCCCGTTGTCTAGCGCCTCAAGGGATACGAGAAAGAACTGGCGCAAGCTGGTGATCGTAGGGCCACATAGACATCCACTGGCGAGTAAAAGTGTAGTAAAGTACTTTGGCATCTGGTTGGATCAGTACCTGTATTTCGACAGACGTATAGGTGCTGCCTTCGCCCGGGCTAGGGGAGCCTTTGCCTTGACAAAATGACTGTTTTATAGTAGCCGTCTGGACAGCAGGGTGAAGGTGATTTGTAATATGGCCCTCATCAGGCCGATGATTACCTACGGATGCCCGGTGTGGTTCAACATTGCCCCATGGAAAAGATTCTGGTGTTTGAGAGGTGTGTCTTAGACGTTGCCTTGGATTACACAGAACATCAGAGTCGGAGTACACAAGATATTATTCCAGCCAAGTTCTATACAACGGAGCCCACATAAATAAATAGGTAATTTTTTGTTTAAGCTGATTCGGGGGCATGTTGCAAGAGCGATGTCCTCAACTAGTAACTTAATTTTTGGGGCGTATTACCCCAATAACGAATATTTGTGGCAAAATCTTTCAACCAATATGTGCAGGGCTTAGTAGAAGTGCCAAGATACATCTGGCTGAATACTCAGAGTTCTTCAATTTTTACTGTAAAGAATGTAAGGATATAACGCTCTCACATATAATGCTTGCTTTAAAATGCAACAACGAACGTATAAATCAACTTTCTGAAACCATAGCTGAACTTAAGACTTACTTACGCGGTAGTTTTCGTAAAACTGATGAGCTTATGGCTGAAAATAACGATTCCACTACAAAAATCATTGAACATTTTCAAATAGGAATCAAATCACATCTCTCCATTATCGAAACATCGTTGAAAAAGAACTTTCTTACGTTATCCGATTCTATCGATACTTCACATTCCACCTCGAACAATATGAATAATCAGCTACTTAAAATTAGGAACTCTATTAATGCCATCAAATCTGCACAGGAACCAACAATTTGCTCAATTAACTTGATTGAAGATAGTTGTTCAAGGATGGCTGAATCTATTAAAGAGCAATCGACAACACTTACAACTGTGGGGGCTGCTTTCCAGCAAGTATACAAGGTGAATGATAGCATTCGCCCGAATCATGACCTGGAGGACAGAGCTCTGCTTCTCATCACTTATGGCTCCGGAACGATATAACCGAATAGCGATCTGAGAACCTTGGTTTTACCGGGTTTAATGATGAAGATTTGGCAAACACCATAATCGCCGACTGAAATGGGCCCAGTCCCCTGTTAATTTCGAAGAATGAGATCCAGCTCATCTTCGATTCATTAAAGAAAACGAAGTCAGCAGGAGTCGATGGTATATCCAACGTTGTTCTACGACATTTGCCTCAAGGAGCAGTTGACATTTATACCACACTGTTTAACAAAGCGCTGAATAATGCATATTATCCAGTGCGGTGGAAGACAGCTGTGATGCACCCTCTCCCAAAAAAGGGAAAGGACAACTCCAATCCGGCGAATCTCCGGTCGATGAGTCTTCTTCTGAGTATCAGCAGAGTATTTGAAAAGGTTATTAATAGAGCCCTGTTCAAGTGGGTGAAGGACAAAAATATCATCCCAGATAATCAGTTCGGTTTTAAGGCGGGACATGACACAATTTATGCCGTGTCTAAACTAGTTTCTGATATCCAATGGATCAAAACTAAAAAGCAGTGTACGGGTGCCTGTCTGGTTGATTTGGAAGACCTCTATCTAAAGCTAAACCGACTAGGTATAAGTAAACCTCTATTGTATATGCTTTATGACATGCTAAATGGTAGAAAGTTTGTTGTCAAGAGTGGCAATGTAACTTCTACCGCAATTTTTAATACTAATAATGGTCGTCAGCAGGGAGCGGTTAACTCGCCGATTCTATTCAGCATTTACACCAGCGATCTGATAGGTAGGCTAACTCAGGCAATTGCGCACGCCGACGATCTAATTGCGTACAGAACAGCTAATACAGTTGAGGTCATTAAAAGTCTTTTGCAGGGTGACTTCGACAAGATTCAGCGATATTGTGATGACTGGAACTTGAAAATCAACTTCCAGAAATCAGAAACTATTTTGTTTAGGACCCCGTTGTCTAGCGCCTCAAGGGATACGAGAAAGAACTGGCGCAAGCTGGTGATCGTAGGGCCACATAGACATCCACTGGCGAGTAAAAGTGTAGTAAAGTACTTTGGCATCTGGTTGGATCAGTACCTGTATTTCGACAGACGTATAGGTGCTGCCTTCGCCCGGGCTAGGGGAGCCTTTGCCTTGACAAAATGACTGTTTTATAGTAGCCGTCTGGACAGCAGGGTGAAGGTGATTTGTAATATGGCCCTCATCAGGCCGATGATTACCTACGGATGCCCGGTGTGGTTCAACATTGCCCCATGGAAAAGATTCTGGTGTTTGAGAGGTGTGTCTTAGACGTTGCCTTGGATTACACAGAACATCAGAGTCGGAGTACACAAGATATTATTCCAGCCAAGTTCTATACAACGGAGCCCACATAAATAAATAGGTAATTTTTTGTTTAAGCTGTTTCGGGGGCATGTTGCAAGAGCGATGTCCTCAACTAGTAACTTAATTTTTGGGGCGTATTACCCCAATAACGAATATTTGTGGCAAAATCTTTCAACCAATATGTGCAGGGCTTAGTAGAAGTGCCAAGATACATCTGGCTGAATACTCAGAGTTCTTCAATTTTTACTGTAAAGAATGTAAGGATATAACGCTCTCACATATAATGCTTGCTTTAAAATGCAACAACGAACGTATAAATCAACTTTCTGAAACCATAGCTGAACTTAAGACTTACTTACGCGGTAGTTTTCGTAAAACTGATGAGCTTATGGCTGAAAATAACGATTCCACTACAAAAATCATTGAACATTTTCAAATAGGAATCAAATCACATCTCTCCATTATCGAAACATCGTTGAAAAAGAACTTTCTTACGTTATCCGATTCTATCGATACTTCACATTCCACCTCGAACAATTTGAATAATCAGCTACTTAAAATTAGGAACTCTATTAATGCCATCAAATCTGCACAGGAACCAACAATTTGCTCAATTAACTTGATTGAAGATAGTTGTTCAAGGATGGCTGAATCTATTAAAGAGCAATCGACAACACTTACAACTTTAAATACCGACTTATCAGTATCTAAAAATCAATACACAAATGAATCCAGAACCCTTTCCGATGTGCTAGTGAAAGAATCTGCTGCCATTCGTTCCGCTATCTCAGGAATGTCCGAAGAAATGAGATTTTTAACTTGTAAAAATAATCCTGCTTCAGTTAATCCAGATGCTACTAATAACAAATCACTACACATTGAGCTTCAAGATCTTGTTAACTCCTCCAGTTCCTCCAACACCAGCTTACCAGTCGTGCAACATTGTACACCACCATCATCTGCGATAGACTCACCGACTTTCAGCAATACCGCCAACAACAAGTCATTACATGCTGAACTTCAAGACCACAATGCCTCTGTCACAAATGCCAGCATTAACTCATCTTCCACGAAAATTGTCAAACTAGGGGCGTTATGGACGCCATTTGAATGGGAAAACCGTCTTCTACGACTGAGAACATCACATATTAATTCCTCATCTTCGTTCTTCCTGAAAGGAGCCCCAAAAACAGCCAACAATACTTGGGTACAAAGTTTCCTTAAGAAGATATTCAGCATACCCGACGTACGTGTGCAATTCATATCACATAAACCTAGATCTTTCAAAATTGAGATCCCGTATAGATACGAATGGCTCTTTCTCAATCCAGTCGATGGCGTTCTTAAACTGGGTAGCATAATTATAAAACCATGGTTGAATCCGCCATTTTTAAACTTAAATTCAAAGTCTAGCTCTAAGTTTGCTCCTCGATCACTTAATAAATCTTCAATTACTAATTATAATAATTATAATCATACCACCTTACCTACCCAAACTCCTCCCCCCATTTCATCTTCTACTAAACCAGCAAATACTAATGTATCTTTTAATCTGCCTCGAGGCTCAAATTCATCCGCCAACAACCGTTCCCCAACCACTAAATATCCAAATTTCATCAATTCTCAGACTCTTAACCCACATACAACTTCCTCATATCCCCTCAAAAGCACAAAGTCTTCCCTTCCCATCGCCCAACTTTCTTGATCCACTAATTCCTCCAGTTGTAAAAATGACACAACAATTCTCCGACCTAAGCGACGACGGCCGGTATGTTCTTTCACGTCTCAGAGATCATCGTATTTATGCAAACGTCCGCCTCTATTTAGCATATCTTCATAACAAACATGATTCGATCTGTGTAGATGGTGTAACTAGAACTAGCGTTATGGTATCAATTCATCAAGAAGGTCTACCAACTAACACCAAGGAGCTTTTAAGAATTTTTACTCTTTTTCATAAAACGTTCAATTTAACTCCAAGTGATGTAGATAATGACCTATCTGCATTTGCTTCATACATTAAATCTAAAAGGCTTTCCCAAGTGCATAAGAATCACAAAAATGCGTATAATCCTTTTCGTTCCTAGCTATCTTACTCTAAACGTCTCGAAACCACATTTTATATCTCTCTACTACCAGAATGTAAGAGGTTTACGTTCCAAGAGTTCTGAAGTTTACCTGAATTCCCAAAAACTTCCCTTTGATGTCTTTGCTCTTACCGAAACCAATTTAACCCCTGACTTGTTTAACAACGAATTCTTCACTTCAGATTTTAACGTTTTTCGAAAAGATATCTTAGTTACCAGCGTCAGCGAAAGCGTTGATTCAAGAAATACATACTCCGGTCGTGGTGTTCTTTTGGCACTTCATTCCAACCTCGATACTTCTTTGATAAACATTCCTAATACGTTAAATCTGGAACTTATTTGTGTAAAAATCAGTCTATCCAACCGTTTCCTTTACATAGTTTGCTGTTACATACGTCCCACTCAGCCAACAAGTGAGTACAAACTTTTAGTTGATGCAGTTGATTATGTCGTTGACCTGACAAACCCTGAAGACGATATCATAATTGTAGATGAGTTTAATCTTCCATATTTAATTTGGGAAGTCTCAGATGATGAGCTTTATTACTTTTCTTCCAATGCCAACTCTGAAAAAGAAATTCTTTTTACCGACCGTCTTCTTTCTTCTAATCTTGCTCAAATGAGTGGTGTTAAAAATTGTTTGGATAGGCAACTAGACCTAGTTTTCTCTTCCGATGCCTATAATACCGAAGTCATGGAAAGTAATTATATACTTTCTATACTTGACAATTATCATCCCCCCATTTCTCTTACTTTTGCATTCACAAGGGATAATATCCTACCTTACCCCCTCACAACACAAATATATAATTTTCGTAAAGCAAACTTTATAGAACTTCATAATCTAATAGGTAATATTAACTTTGATTTTATCACCGACGAATCTAACATCGACTCTAAGATAACCACCTTTTATAATCAAATCCAAAGCTGTTTTTCGCAAACCATCCCACTTTCAACTCAGAAAAATTTTACTTCTTCTCCTTCCTGGTATAATAGAGAACTTCGTTCACTAAGAAATAGGAGAAACAAACTCTCGAAGAAATATCTCAAGTCAAAATCTAATCAAGACTTCTTCAATTATGTCTCAGTTCATAATAACTTCTCCAACATGTGTGAATCTCTCTATTCCAACCACCTCATTCAAACCCAGGCCGATCTTATTTCGAATCCCAAACATTTCTTTCAATTTATCAATTCAAAAAAGAAATCCGATGGTTATCCTTCAACACTGCATTACCTACACTCGTCATCTTCAGACCCAAAAATTATATCGAACCTTTTTGCTGATTTCTTTAGTCAAGCCTTTTCTCCTAATAGTAATGAAGTAGATACCAACTATTTCAATTATATGAACAATTGCATTCAAACTTCTTTATCTTCGATTAATATATCTTTGTCTTCTGTTATTGATAAAATCAATCTGCTTAAGGATGACTTTTCTTCTGGTCCCGATGGGATACCTCCTATTGTCCTTAAAAAATGTATCTCCAAATTTTCCAAACCCCTCACTTTACTTTTCCAGCTATCTATTACAAACGGTGTGTTTCCTAAACAATGGAAGGACTCGTTTATCATTCCCGTCCATAAAAAAGGGTGTAAGAATGATATATCCAACTATAGACCCATTGCCAAACTCTCTTGCATACCTAAACTATTTGAGAGTATAATTCATGATACTTTGCTCCTTCATTGTTATCAGATATTCTCCCTGAAACAGCACGGTTTTCTTAAAGGTAGATCAACTATTACCAATCTCACTGAATTCGTTTCAAGTACTATATGTGCCTTAGAAGCTGGTACGGAAGTCGATGCAATTGCAACTGATTTTAGCAAGGCATTTGACAAAATTTCCCACAAGATTATTGTGTTTAAACTTAAAGCATATGGTTTCCCTGCTTTGTTTATATCTTGGATTGAATCATATTTAACTGATCGTCATTATACAGTTAATTTTAGATCCTGTTATTCTAACTCTTTCTGTTCAACATCAAGTGTCCCGCAAGGTAGTCACTTAGGACCTTTGATTTTCCTGCTAACTGTTAATGATATTGAACTTATTCTTCAGCAATCAGACCTCCAGATTTATGCTGATGATATGCGGATTTCAAAACACATTTTAAACACCGCTGATGCACAATTGCTTCAAATAGATTTAAATAATTTCTTTGTCTGGTGTCAACATAACTCCCTCGAGCTCAATATTAACAAATGTCAAGCCATTACTTACTCCCGTAAACACCCACCCCTATTGCAACGCCAATATCTGATTAATAACCAACCAATTGCCATCGTATCTTCCATTCGCGACCTAGGTGTTATTTGTGACGACCAGCTTAATTTCCGGGATCATTTTGATTCTATCACTAATAGAGCCAATTCTACCCTTGGATTTGTCAAACGCTGGTCTAAGGAATTTTCAAATCCCTATGTCACCAAATCTCTATATATCTTTTGTTAGGCCTCTCCTTGAATATGCCGCGTAAGTCTGGTCTCCATACCATCAGATCCATATTCTTCGTATTGAGGCTGTTCAGCGTAGATTTTTGCACTTCGCTTTACGGGGCCTTAGTAGGGATGACCCTTACCACTTACCTCCCTACGAAAATCGACTAAAACTGATAAAGTTACAAACATTAAACCGACGTCGTGATAATGCAAATATAATGTTTATTCACCAACTTCTAACTGGAGGCATTGATTGTCCAGCCCTGTATGACAAGATCACATGGAACGTTAACCATCGTCATCTAAGATCTATACCACTTTTCGCAATCCCTTTCCATCGTACCGACTACGGCAAAAATGAACCGATGACTAGAATGCTTCAGAAAGATAATATTTCAAGCATTTTTGATCTAAACCTTTCCACATCCTCTCTACAACGAGCACTCCAATCTTAAAAATTTCCTTACTGTATCCTATGTACCTGATTCCTTAGTTTAAATTTAATCTTAAGTCTTTAATTTGTTACCTAGTTTTAAGATATTAATTAAGTAATTGTTAGTTGCTTGTATTAAGCTATAAATAAATAAATAACAATTTTGAGAGTGCGCGGTTAAGTGGCTATATCTTTCCCGAGGCATTCCTCTATTTAGACAGTCGAGGGCTGATACAGGATGGAGGGGCGGTTCCGCTCATCTACCACGTCAGCCGGAAAACTGTGGATAGGCGACTCCTGTATGGTCGAGACGTCATCGCTTAAGGTGGAGAAGAGCGCCTTCGGTTCAGTAGGACTGTGTCCGACCGGGACCGGAGAGATAGGTCGAAACATGAGAACCATTTCTGGTGGCTCTCTGAACAGCATCGTGATATTTAAAGTCGATTAAGATGGTATGTCTTGGCCGACTTACATACATATAGGGTAATTAGGTATAGGGAACAGTCGGGGTGGCACCAACAAAAATAAAAATATGTATGTATGCGGGGGCATATGTGATGTATCTGCGTGTCTGCACATGTATGTGCGTACGTATATGTATGTGCGTATGTACATGTATGGGTGGGTTGCATGTTGTTGTGTGTCTGCATGCATATAAAAAATAAACAAAAAAAAATTTTAAAACGAAAAAAATGCTGCTGTGGCTGTTCTAGGTTTTAAGTAGTTTTAAGTGGTTTTTGGGTATTATTAGGTATTTTAATTAGCTTAAGTTATTTTTAGTTAGTATAAGTTAGTTGTATTTAGTTTGAATTATTTTTAATATATCTTTAGGTTTAGTTTATAAAAAAAAAGAAATATATGATAAGATACCAAGTTTTTTTTGTTAATAAGTTTCCTTGGTTAAAAAAATATAATAATTAGATTTAATTAAAATAGTTTTTAGGTCGAAAGACTTTAGTTCTAAGGGTTATTGTTTAGTTTAGAGCACCAGTAAAGGGCCAGTAAATTAGTTGTAAGTTATTGATAATTAGGCTAGTTTTAAACATTTTTGTCTAGCTTTAAGATAGTTATAAGTTAATATTAAATAAAAATGAATTTACAAAAAAAAACCTTTTTTCTGTCAAACATCAAATGGAACCTATTTTGTTATGAATTTATTGTGAAATTGTTTCAGTCCCTGCTAAAAAATTAAACTAAAAAATAAACAAATAATAGACGAATAAGTTAATAATTTAAATTTTATAAATTTAGTGGAGTTTTTTATTGCTTTGTCTTCATCTTCCTCATCATCTGAAGATGAAGATATATTTTTTTTTTCAGAAATGTGTGTGTCAGTCACTCAGCACTGGTCGCGTTCGGTGCAATGCCGATAGGCTAGCCAAGATACTTTAGTAGCGGGTTTGTTTTCGAACGATCCAGGTAGATTTCTCTGTTAATTAAATTATTTATGTTTGACCAAGTTCAAATATATTGTTTTGTTGAAGAATCTGGTTCCTCTTCGGCTGTTTTGGTCACTTGATGTGTAATGAAACTAATTTGGTTTCATTTACTTTTCCCGCCGTTTCGACAGGGGTTGCTGCCTTCTTCAGGGGATCCTTTAAGGAGGCTTTACATGCATCTTCATCTTCTTCTGCATTGACATCTGCAAAAAAAGAGGAAACAAAATAAAAAATTCATACTTGTGCGATAGAGAGCGAAAACCAAAATGGAGATCTTCTTCATCTATGAAGATTATAGGAAGTACGAACCTGAAGATTGCAGATTATAGTGAAGATGAACATGTTCATCTTCATTATAGCATTTTCATCTGCACCATAATTTGTTCCGTTCAGATAACTAATTTTAAAGTTTTTTTTTACCATTTCACCTCAGTTTGCTTAAAAACAACGACAATAATGAAAATTGTCTTCTCAAAACTACATACCTGAACGCTAAGAACATGTGATTGTGAGATGTGTCAAGAAAGTTATAGCAGAGTTCGAGTAAGTTATTAGTGTGTACCCTGTCTTACTTTTGTGTTTGTTTTATATTATGATCCCACTCTACTTTTCTTCAAATCTGCAGATGCAGATCCATGTAAAGCCACCTTTATTGAAACAATAAATCACAAACACAGTTTAACAAATTTGTTTACAAAGAAAAAACAAAACTTCAAAGAACTTACATAAAAAATAATAAAATAAATTATTTGTCTAGTTTTGAATTAAAAAACTTTGAAAACTTTGTTGTTAATTGATTCTTAAATTTAAAAAGTTTTTAAGAAGATTTTATAAAGTTGCATTTCTAATGCGAAGATCAGTCTTGTTTTAAATTTAACTCAAAATTTAAAATTTCTTGGCCGTTACAAGAGAGCAGTAGACTGTGGAAATGTTTTGAGTGTCTTGTTTTCTGTTCATATTATTGGTGTTTTTGAGGATGTGTAGAGTTTCCAGAGTGTACCTTTTGGCAAAATGTCTTTCCGTTTGTAGAATTTCTACTTCCTCAAAATCTGGTTGATGGTTGGTTTGGACATAATGGTTCGCCAGTGCCGTCTTAGCGGAGCTTTTACTATTGATGTCCGATTTATAACCAGCTATTCTCTGTCGCAGGAACTGCTTTGTTGTGCCTACATAGCAAAGGTGGCAATTTTCATCATCTTTGCGCTTGCAGTTGATTTTGTACACAACGTCGGTTTTGTTTTCTTTTTTTGTTTTAGACTTTAGTTTTGTGTACAGTGTTGCAAGTGTGCAATGTGACGTGAAAGCTAGTTTCACATTTTTGCAACGGTCGGCAACCACTTGTTTGAAGTTTGTAGACAGTGTTGGAATATAAACTATGCTTTTATAAACGCAATCTGTTCCAATGATCGATGAACTTTTAGGGTTAACACTATTTGTGCAGCGTTGTATTAAACTTCTTATAAGATCATAGGGGTAGCCATTGTTAGCTAGAATTTGGGTGACTACGCTTTCATTTTTGGAGTGAAACTTACGGTCACTTAACGTAAATACTTTTTTAATCAAGTTAGTTGCCGTGTTGATTAAAATATGTTTGGCCTGGTTGGATCGAAAATTAACTAATCTTTCAGATGCTGTTTCTTCTTGGTACCGATCGAAGGTAAGGTAAATAAATTTTGACATCCAAAAAGGCTATCATATTATGCTTTTCCTTCTCCACGGTGAACTTGATTTTTTGATAATTGAACTTTCAAATTTATCACTTAAAAGTATTTAACCGATATTGTAGTCTAAGTTTATGAATTGATTGAAAAAAATTCCTTTATTGACTACAGCCAAAAATTTTGAAATTGAAAATAGAAATAAAAACACCAACGAATTTATTTAAAAACAATTTTAATTGTATGCATTTCAAGCCGACATGCAGCCCATCATCAGCAAATTTCAATCGTTACTAACACAAAACTTATCAAAACAAAAATTAAACAATACAAACAAACTTTGAAATTTACGTTAACATTTTAACAAATATACATGAAATCATGCTAATGAAAATAATGGAGAGTCTATATTCCCGTTGTCTGTGTTCATCACAGTTTTTGATTTAAATATTAGAAGAGACTCAAATGCATCTAGTTTTCTTTGGTTGTGTACATTTTGAAGCAACCGAACACTTTCTTCAAACGGTCCGATGCTGTGTGGTGGTTCATTTTTGTCACGCGAAGAAAAGACATGAGCAGCGACTGATGAGCGATTTAGTTGTTTATTTTTTATACAACTCATATGTTCTTTGAATATCGTCTTGATGTTCCGTTTCGTCTGCCCTATATATTTTTTGTTGCAGTCTTTACAGCTGATTTCGTATATGCCACTTTTAGCACTTGTTGGTGTGATGTCTTTCGTTGAGCCGAGAATATTCCTTAGTTTTCCATTGTTGTTGTAAATCAAGCTTATGTTTTCCTTTTCGAGTGTTTTTCGTAATTGGTTGGTTATTCTTGGTATATACGAAAATGATACACGTGATTTTGTTGTTGTCTCATTTCGGGTGAAAAGTGTAGATATGTTGTTTTTTCTAACTTTGTTTGATTGTTTTTTGACAATTTGCTCTACAACTGACTTATCAAAACCATTTATGTCTGCCAAGCGAACTATGAAATCAAACTCTTTTTTGAAATTTGTAACTGAAAGTGGAAGTTTACATAATCGGTATGCCATTGAATGGAATGCTGCAATTTTATGTTGATAAGAACAAAACGAGTCTTTGGTGATATACCGATCTGTTGCTGTGTTTTTTCTGAAGACTTCAAATTCTATTTTATTGTTGCGATTTTTGCATAACACATCCAAAAAGGATATACAATTTTGGTCATCTTCTTCTTCATATGTGAACTTAATGCTTTCATACCTGTTGTTTAGATTTAAGGTGTCATTTGCTGCGTTCTTTTTTATAACACTAAAGACATCGTCAACATATCTCAACCAAATCCTTGGTAATAAACCATCGTTTTGGAGGTCCATTTCAAACTTAGACATAAATGCTTCAGCGATAAATGGTGACAAGGGATTTCCCATGGTGGTTCCATGATCATTTTTGTAAAATTTATCCCGAAAAACAAAACAGTTGTGGGACATACAAACTTTTGCTGCTTTCATGTATGCTTTCTTTTTATTTTCTTCTATATTTTTGGTCTCTAGATGTAATTTTAAAGATTCTATAGCTACGTCGACTGGAAAGCTTGGAAATAAAGCTTGAACATCAAATGAAATCATGGTTTCATCATCTTGAAGGCTTATTTCTTTTACTCTATCAACGAAATCAAAGGTGTTCTCTACACTAGCACTTTCAAACCTTCCATACATCTTCATTTCATCCACTAACCATTTTGAGACATTAACGAGCGGGGAATTAATGTTTGGCACAATTTTGCGCATTTTCTCCCTGGTTTATGAACTTTCGGCAAGCCATACATCTTTGGTACTTCAGGATTTGAAACAATAAATTTATATTTATTGATTTTGAATGTTTCGCAGATTTCCTTGATGATTCCTTTTGCGTCATTTACCATTTTATTTAACGGTGATTTCTTCATGATCGTGAAGCCATCTTCAGTGATTGAATTCTTCATTCTTTCTTCATAATCAAGCTTGTCCAAAATGACAATGTTGTTACCTTTGTCGGCTTTCATGTAGTAAACATCTTTCTGTTTTAACTTTTTGATTATATTTCTATATTTTTGTTGTTCTTCTGAAACTTTAGTTGATTTTACTTTTTTAATAACTTTTTGGCTGCTTTTCGAATTTTTTCTTTGGATTCGGTTGACTTAAACTGGATCGCCGATTCAATATCCACAATAGCTTGACCGACGTCAACTATATTCATATTTGGGGTGAAATTAAGTCCTTTGTTCAATAAATCAAGTTCTTCAGCTTCAAACTGGGCGGATGATTGGTTTATAACTAAATTATCTACTGGTTTTACTTCGATTTTTATTGTGTTAATTTTTTGTTTGCAGACATAAATGGTTTTGATAAGTCAGTTGTAGAGAAATTGTCAAAAAACAATCGAACAAAGTTAGAAAAAACAACATATCTACACTTTTCACCCAAAATGAGACAACAACAAAATCACGTGTATCATTTTCGTATATACCAACAATAACCAACCAATTACGAAAAACACTCGAAAAGGAAAACATAAGCTTGGTTTACAACAACAATGGAAAGCTAAGGAATATTCTCGGCTCAACGAAAGACATCACACCAACAAGTGCTAAAAGTGGCATATACGAAATCAGCTGTAAAGACTGCAACAAAAAATATATAGGGCAGACGAAACGGAACATCAAGACGAGATTCAAAGAACATATGAGTTGTATAAAAAATAAACAACTAAATCGCTCATCAGTCGCTGCTCATGTCTTTTCTTCGTGTGACAAAAATGAACCACCACACAGCATCGGACCGTTTGAAGAGAGTGTTCGGTTGCTTAAAAATGTACACAACCAAAAAGAACTAGATGCATTTGAGTCTCTTCTAATATTTAAATCAAAAATGTGATGAACACAGATGGGAATTTTTTTTGTTGTTAATTGAATTTTGCTTAAAGGAAAACAACTACCTTCAATACAAAGACAACATCTATAAGCAAATACATGGCATGCCAATGGGCAACCCACTTTCGCTTACAATTGCGGATTTGGTACTGGATTATCTTCTCGATGAATATTTTGAAAGTATTGAAAGACGAAAGGCAATTTTCAAATATGTTGATGATATATTTGCGGTAATTGATCACCGCAACATTGAAAATTTGCTGGTGGCCCTCAACAATTTCAACCAAAAAATCAAGTTCACCGTGAAGAAGGAAAAGCATAACACGATAGCCATTTTGGATGTCAAAATTTATCGTGAAAAGGACCACCTTACCTTCGATTGGTACCAAAAAGAAACAGCATCTGGTAGATTAGTTAATTTTCGATCCAACCAGGCGAAACATATTTTAATCAACACGGCAACTAACTTGATTGAAAAAGTATTTACGTTAAGTGACCGTAAGTTTCACTCCAAAAATGAAAGCGTAGTCACCCAAATTCTAGCTAACAATGGCTACCCCTATGAGCTTATAAGAAGTTTAATACAACGCTACACAAATAGTGTTAACCCTGAAAGTCCATCGATCATTGGAACAGATTGCGTTTAGAAAAGCATAGTTTATAATCCAATACTGTCTACAAACTTCAAACAAGTGGTTGCCGACCGCTACAAAAATGTGACACTAGCTTTCACGTCACATTGCACACTTGCAACACTGTACACAAAACTAAAGTCTAAAACAAAAAAAAGAAAACAAAACCGACGTTGTGTACAAAATCAACTGCAAGGGCAAAGATGATGAAAATTGCCACCTTTGCTATGTAGGCACAACAAAGCAGTTCCTGCGACAGAGAATAGCTGGTCATAAATCAATCGGACATCAATAGTAAAAGCTCCGCTTAGACGGCACTGGCGAACCATTATGTCCAAACCAACCATCAACCAGATTTTGAGGAAGTAGAAATTCTACAAACGGAAAGACATTTTGCCAAAAGGTACACTCTGGAAACTCTATACATCCACAAAAACAACAATAATATGAACAGAAAACAAGCCACTCAAAACATCTCCGCAATCTACTGCTCTCTTGTAACGGCCAAGAAATTTTAAATTTTGAGTTAAAATTAAAACAAGACTGATCTTCGCATTAGAAATGCAACTTTATTAAATCTTTTTAAAAAAAATTTAAATTTAAAAATCAATTAACAACAAAGTTTTCAAAGTTTTTTAATTCAAAACTAGACAAATAATTTATTTTATTATTTTTTATGTAAGTTCTTTGAAGTTTTGTTTTCTCTTTGTAAACAAATTTGTTAAACTGTGTTTGTGATTTATTGTTTCAATAAAGGATCCCCTGAAGAAGGCAGCAACCCCTGTCGAAACGTCGGGAAAAGTAAATGAAACCAAATTAGTTTCATTACACATCAAGTGACCAAAATAGCCGAAGAGGAACCAGATTCTTCAACAAAACAGTAGATTTCTCTGTTATGTCAGTTGTATTCCATACAAATCTTTTACTGGCCGATTTCATAAAGGACTTTTAAATATTTCAAAGGCCATTTAACCTTAAAATGGGGATTTTTGGTTTCATCAACAACTTTTAAATTTAACAGGCTTCTAAACACCCTTATAAACTATAGGCTCATTTTCGTCTCATTAAATTTTAAAAGTGTCGTGAAAGTAATAACATCCCGTGAACATACAAATATGTTTGTTTTTGCATTTTTGACAGATTGCAACTATTAATTATATGAATAAGTAATACATTTTGGGTTTATTTGTGAACAATAATAACTTTAGTGATTTTTTTTTTTAGAATAATGCGAGTAGATCGGTCATCATCATCATCTTCTGAAAATGAATTAAATACCTACCTATGTATATCTATGTAGCTATTAATTAAAATGAATTAATTACAAATTATTATCAACAGAAGCTAAAGCTTGATTTTTTTATTTATTTGTATTTGTTCTCTAATATCTAAATCACTCCAGCTCTGCGGGTTCGTCCATTAGTTTTGTATCTTCGCAGTCCCGAAGTGAATCAATCCACCTTAAAAATTCATGTTTTATGCCATCTGATAAGAATTAATTAATGGTTAAAAATAACAGTTTTTACCTGCTTACTACTTTCATCATAAATAAAATTGAGCTCTTGCTCGCCACGGCCCAGAATTTGAAAGTTTTCCCCCACTATCAACTTACTTTTAAAAAGAATGTCAACTATATGTTTGAAATTATCCGAAAAGAAGTAAGATTCTCGAAAACTTTGCGAAATAATAAAAATAAAATAAAATACAATTGCAAGAATCCACATACCTGATAAAATATATACATAGCTCTTGAGTGATCGAGATGTTTAAATAAAAGAATATTATTGGAATATACATACTTTTTTTTCTATTACTACAGATTGTCAAAATTAAACAAAAAATTGATGTAAAACACAAATAATTCATTTTATTTTAATTTTAATAAAATATACACACATATGTATATAGGTATTATTATAAATATGTACGTACTTCTTTTTTACTTTTTATTTGAAATATACAAATACTTCTTTATTCACTTCTTCTTTGAAACATAACAGTCAAAAACTAAACTAATCTATTACTGGTCTCTTTTATTTAGTTTTTTTTCTTTTAGTTGAAGTTCGATTTCCTTTATTTTTAACTCGTAATCGAGTATCTCGAGCTCTTTTTCCTGCTTAATTTAAAAATATCACATTTGTGCACGTTCACTTTTTATATTTGCTTTTTTTTTTATTTCTTGCCGTAGCTTCCATTACAGGAAAGTCTGCGTTCGAATCATTATTTTTAGTTCATCATCTGGTTTTTCCTTAGGCGTTACAACAACACAAAGCAATCCGGATTGCTCTAATTATGCAACCGAACGCGGCCACTACTACAATTAAATTTGGACACAGAGTTTCATTGTAAAGATCAAATCTCCATTTTGAGAGAAGATCATTGAAATTTGAATGAAACCATTGTATATTAATAGTACTATCATGACGACGAAATTCATCCATCCTGCAATAAGTTCTACTACTCATCATGAGTTCCACTACCAAATCTGAGGTTAGGTAGTGTTGGTGTGTTATGAAAATGCTTATGAAGAGAAATAGTGTGATAATAAATTGAAGTGAGAAATATATAAACAAATTATTATAAGTTGGAGGAGAAAAGGAAAACTATTTATTGCCATTTTTGGGAAATACATTTTTTTCTTAACGGTTTCTAACATTTGTATGGGAGGTACCGTTGTTTTTTATTTTAGAAAAATAGTTTTTTTTAACTATTCAAGATAATGTCTAAAAACTACTAAATACGAAGTTTCGAAAAAATCTATTAAGTCGTTTTCGAAATTTTGAATTTAAAAAAAAAAAAATAATTTCCAAAATAATTTGTTTTGAAAAATTTTGGTATACAATAGTGCTTAAACTTTCTAGGAGCTTCTGAGTAAAAAAATTCAGATTAACCGTTTCCGAGAAAAACGAAAACCAAAAAAATGGTTCTACTAGAGTTACCAAAAAAACAATTTTTTTCTAAAAAAAAAATTATTGAAAGGTACCCTTTCCCTTCATTAATGAACTCATTTTTTTATAAAAATCGTTGAAGCCGTTTTTGAGAAAAATAAGATTTTTGTTTTTGGCCAAAAAAAATGTATGGGAGCTACTGTTATTTGTCGTCTTTGAAAAAAATTAAAAAAACGTGTGGGCATATTACCGAAAAAAACAATATGCACCAAGTTTGAAGACAATCTATCAAAGCGTTTAGGCTGTAGACTCGAGGACAGACAGACAGAATGACAGACAGACGGAATTAGGGGACCCACTTTTTGGTGTTCTCTATGATCGTAATATCATATTTGATTGTCAGAAAAAAAAATGTTTGGGAAAAATAATATTTATCTTTTTGGTCAAAAAGAAAGTTTGGCAGGTACCTAGGTAGGTATTGTCATCTTTCGTCTTAAAAAAGCTGATAAAAAAAACTGGGGACATGTTTATGAAAAAAAAAACGTCTAGGCTATAAGCTTGAGGATAGACAGACAGAGAGACGGAATTGCGGACCCAAGTTTGATCAAAATCTCGAGTTCGATTTTTTTCGAATCCATAACTTGTAATATAGTACCTACATTTATAATATCTCTAGTCAAAAAAAAAAATTAAAAAAATACTGCCTAGGTATACCTACTTTATTTCCTAATAAAACTGGCTGGAGAAAAAATTAAATTATTTTCAATAGATATTATATTTGAAAAAGAACAAAAAGTACCTATGTACATGCATATTGTATGTAGGTGGCTATCTGGATAGACATGTACCTACCTAAACAAAACATATTGAAATATCTCAACATTGCTTTGTTATTTTCGCATAGAAAAAGTGAAAAGTAGCAACGTTGCTACAATTCAAAATCCTAAAATCCACCAAATATCTAAGATTTGAAAGAAAAATTTAAAATAAATTCTATAATAACCTATACATGCATGTATATCCATATACATTCTTACTTCAAATTCATGTATACGCCAATAGCCTTGATATAATTTATTTATGCCCACCATATTTTGAAGGTTGCCATGGCAAAAACGTCTTATTCGGTTTTCTCCCTTACCCTCTATATAGTTGTCAGAACTAGTAAGTTTTGACCGTCTCCCTTGCTTTTTTTTGTATTTGCCTTTACATTTACTTCTTCCACATCAACAATTCAATATCAAGAAAAGAGAAACTAGCGCCCTCATCGACGTAACTACTAGCTAAAAAATTCAGTCTCGTAGTAGTACTATAGGTTTCATATACAAAGATGAAACTCGCTTTTAGACGGTCCTTTTGTTGTGTCATTGCCGTGACACTCTGACGTCAATATGACGTTGTCTGTAATAAAAGTGTCACGTCGTGTGATCGTCATTGTTTTGCATGTCATTGCCGTGACAAAAAGAATGACAAGCACCGTGCCACGTCACTTTTAGGTCATTGGAATGACAAATTGCAGTGACCGTGTGATAGCCCTTTCATTGTTGATGGGACACCGTGACACGTAGCCTGTCGCTGCAAGGACTGTGTCCCAATCGTTAATAGGCAGGAATTTCTGCCATGTCATTGTTTGTCACGGTTGGGCATAGTTACATAGGTACCTACCTACAAATGCGTATTTAAATGGATTTTAATTATGTAAATGAAGAGGGTTATTTGAACCTACCTACATAGATGGAACCTAGGTATGTAAATATGGACATTATATGTATATAATGAAAGTGAAGGATATAGGTGGGTAGGTACTTATATTTATGTGACGTTTTCAAAAATGTTATAGTTATAGTTTTAGGGGAGAAAAGTTGGCATTTGAATTCTTGGGCCAATGTCGTAAATTTTGTTCTGATTAAATGAGTACCAATTCTCAAAATTTTGTATCAAAACCGTTGGAGCCGTTTTCTAGAAAAATAAGCTTTTCATTAACAACCAAGACACAATGACTCCATTGATCGACAGCGTGTGATCGTCACTGATAAAAATAATAAATCTCATTATAGATTAGGCCATCTCCAATGATCAGTTGTTTGAGAGTTGACACGTATTGTGATAGTCATTGTTTTGCATGTCATTGCCGTGACGCCCAGATACAAATATCACCGTGACACACTTTGACGTTCATTGTATTTTGGGACAACAATGACAGACATGTGTCATTCTTGTGATGATCAGTGTAGCTAACCATGACACAATTACCATTGTCACGGCAATGACGGTAGTAGGACCTATTTTGTTTATGACGTCAGAGTGTCACGGCAAAGACACATTACAAGAACCGTTTATTACAAGCTTAACTATGACATTGTACATAAAATCTATAGTAATATCACGAGGTAGCTTTTATTTACGTTGGATAACGACTCGTGAGGGCGCTAGTTTCTACATTAAAATTAGCAACATTGTCAGATTTGTCGCAACATTTTGAATATACGCACCATTTTAAAAAGAGCAGGTTATATTATGTACATAAACTATATTAATAAAGGAGTAAGAGAGTTGAATAAAAAATATATTTTTTTTTGTCATATCAAGGACAAAAAACAGATAAATTGCCAGTAAATAGAAAAATTTGCAGTCCGTGTGTGTGAATTTTACATTTAGTCTTGTTTTGTTTTGATTTGATTTGGTTTGTTTTTTTTCATTTTTTTCCAAATTTTAGAAGTTCAAGGTGTTTGTTGTGCTGCATTCTGATCTTGGTGAAAAAAAAACATTAATACTCGTATAATAACATAGAACAATGTTCACTTCAATATGGGAAGATTACATACATATCGTTTTGAGATTTTGTGAAGTTCAGTTGGTGATGTAGGTTGTATCGCTTTTTTTGTGAATTTTGTGGATAAATCTAGGATTTATTAAAATACCTACAATGCAAATACATATTTGCAAATGGAATTTATTGATGCTAAGTGTTGTGAAAACATTATTATAAGATCTTTGAATATATCTTAGGCGTATACATATACATACTAACATACCTTCTTTGGTATCTTATTCAATGAAATGAATATTAATTTTTTTTGGATTGAAAGTGTTTGTATCAAAAATGTTTTTTTTTGTTAATAATAATAATAATAAGAAAGTTGTGTGAATTTATTGAAAGTATAGCCTGTACAGTTAAAAGTCGGTTGTTCTTTTTAAGAAATACATATAGCCTTTTGAATAACATAAAACTAGTATCTTATAATTTGTATAGCAACTTAACAATAAATTAATGAAATTCCTTCAGGATTGAAGTGATTTATCCTCCATACCAAGATAAATGACCACCAGCATCGTATTTTGGATGGGCAAAATCGCATCGTCACCTCCACGCGGTGCCCGCTGGATAGCCGAAAGGTGAACTAACGACGAGCGTTGCATACATCGGATCCAAAGGTTATAGAGAGTTCTTTTCTCAGGAACTAGGAGCGCTCTGAAGATCCAACCACTAACACGATGTACACTTCATGCACAGGGCTCACACGCCGGTCATGAAAGGGAATCGAAATTGTGATAAAAAACGCAAATTTTGCCTCGGATGACCAAACCAATAATGTTGAGCCGCCTGGAGGAGCATACTAAGCCAGGCCCACCACGCTCTAGTAACGCCATCATAAGTAAGTAAGTAGCATCGTATTATTATGGTAATATTTTTTTTGTATATACCCACATACCTATCTTTTGTACATAGTTTCGTTTCTCAAAAAAAGTATTCTCTCTTGCAGACAAGGAAAATGGACAATTAGGTATATCCAAGTACTAAGCATAATTTGGTTACCTCAAGAACATACCCTCGTTCAACTTTTTGCAAGTCAATTTAAACTTTAAGCACATAGAATTTAACTGTTGCAAATCAAATCAAATCAAGTTCATACCAACATAGAGTTGATACCTACATAGAATTGATATAGAACAGTTTTTTGCGACCTTCTAAGGGGGTTATTTCGCAAATTGGAATATGCTAATCTGATCGCAGTTTAGTTAATTTTGGATAACGCAAGTATCCATAAGGCGCAGAAAGTGTGCGATTTTGTCGGTCAGACAAGGCACAGTCTACTCTTTCTGCCCCTATATTCCCAAATGCTGAGCCACATCGAATAAGTCTTCTATAAAATCAAGTAGCATGCACAGAATATGTTAAGAAATCCTACAAGGCATAATAGTTTAGTTGATTTTATTAATAATTCTGTTGCAACTCTAACTTCTACATACCTACTGCTATAGTATTATATGAATATGTATGTAAAGTACCAGAACAATATTCTAGATTAGCATACTATCATTTGTTTTAATTTTGGACTTTATTTATTAAATTTATCTGTGTTTATGTCAATACCGTGTTACATATGCAATTATTTGAATTTCCAGTAAAAAAATGTTTGCTTTCTTAAGTTGTTATTCACATATGGTTTCATATTTTTTTTCATATAAATTTATTTTAAACGATTTAATCTCCAAAAACGTGAATTTGATTTGTCCAAGGGTCGATTTAATTTGGAAAGGCTATATGAAATCGACATCATATTTTTTTGATTGACCAAAAATTTTCAAATATTTTTTTTTCTTAATTGACAAAAGTGAAGTTTCTGATTAATTTTTTTCTTAATATGCTATTTGAAAGAAGGCAAACATTTTTGAAAAAAAATATTAAACATCAAAGATAAGCTAAATTTTGTTACAATACAAAAATCGAAAAACTCGTATTTGAAAATTTGAGTAAACAGTTTTATTAACACTCTTAGCAAGAATAATTTTAGGAGAATAATGTTAATCGTCAATCCAATAGTAAGAAAGTCGAAAATATTAAAGTGTGTTAATAAAAACCAAAAGTGGTACTAGTGGAATTACTGTTAATAAATTGAAGAAACGCAAACAATATGTTTATATTATTTTTGTTTTAGTCGACTGTTTGAATTTAAAGCCAATTGAATGTTTTTGTGACCTTTAGTCCAAAATGCGTTTCTCCCAGGTACTACAGTTGGGCTCGTCAGTTATATGCTGTAGTGCCTTTCTAAGACGCATTATTTTTTGATTGATGTTTACCGACTTTAATAAAATTTTACAGCGATTACTCACTGTAAATTATATTTTTCTAGGGGAATTTGGTTAGATTCATGCACCTAGGAGTATGTTTTGCCCGTGGTCTGGCCAGTGAATTAATTGAAGAAAACGCAAACAATATGTTTAAATTATTTTAATTTTGGTGGACTGTATGGATTTAAAGCCAATTGAATGTTTTTGTGACCTTTAGTCCAAAATGCGTTTCGCCCAGGCACTACAGTTGGGCTCATCAGTTAGATGCTGTAGTACCCTTCTAAGACGCATTATTTTTTGATCGATTTTTACCGACTTTAATAAAATTTTACAGCGATTACTCACTGTAAATTATATTTTTCTACGGGAATTTGGTTAGATTCATGCACCTAGGAGTATGTTTTGCCGGTGGTCTGGCCGGTGAATTAATTGAAGAAAACACAAACCATATGTTTATATTATTTTTGTTTAGTGGACTGTATTGATTTAAAGCCAATTGAGTGTTTTCGTGACCCCTTAGTCCAAACTGCGTTTCGCCCAGGTACTACAGTTGGGCTCATCAGTTAGATGCTCTAATACCTTTCTATGAAGAATTATTTTTTGATTGATGTTTACCGACTTTAATAAAATTTTACAGTGATTACTCACAGAATTTATATTTTTCTAGGGGAATTTGGTTAGATCCATGCACCTAGGAGTATGCTTTGCCCGTGGTCTGGCTAATGAATTAATTGAAGAGAACGCAAACAATATGTTTATATTATTTTTGTATAAGTGGACTGTATGGATTTAAAGCCAATTGAATGTTTTTGTGACCTTCAGTCTAAAATGCGTTTCGCCCAGGTACTACAGTTTTGATCATCAGTTAGATGCTGTAGTACCTTTCTGAAACGCATTATTTTTTGATCAATGTTTACCGATTTTTATAAAATCTTACAGCGGTTACTCACTGTAAATTATATTTTTCTAGGTGAATTTGGATGGATTTATGCACCTAGGAGTATGTTTTTTTGGACTAAAGGTCACAAAAACATTCAATTTGCTTTAAGTCCATACAGTCCACTAAAACAAAAATAATATAAACATATTGTTTGCGTTTTCTTCAATTAATTCACTGGCCAGACCACGGGCAAACATACTCCTAGGTGCATGAATCTAACAAATTCCCCTAGAAAAATATAATTTACAGTGAGTAATCGCTGTAAAATTTTATTAAAGTCGGTAAACATCGATCAAAAAATAATGCTTCTTAGAAAGGTACTACAGCATTTAACTTATGATCCCAACTGTAGTACCTTGGGGAAACGCATTTTGGACTAAAGGTCACAAAAACAGTACTGTTAATAAGTACGCAAAATAAAATATTTTTATATTTGAAGTGGACTGTACTAATATAAGAACACACACATTTTTTATAAAAATTCTTGGAGCCGTTTTTGAGGTACCGTTATTTTTTTATTTTAGGAAAATAATTTTTTTAACTGTGAAAATAATGTCAAAAAACTTCCAAATACGAAGTTTCGAAAAAATCTATTGAGCCGTTTTTGAAATTTTGAGTTTTCAAAAAAAAAAAATTAATTTCCATAAAAATGTTTTTTGAAAAATTTTGGTTACAATAATGTTTAAACTTTCTAGGAGCTTCTACATAAAAAAATTAAATAAAATCAAATTAACTGTTTCCCAGAAAGTCGAAAACCAAAAAAATGGTTGTAGTAGAGTTACCAAAAATAACAATTTTTTCCAAAAAAAAAAATTTCAAAAGGTACCCTTTCCCTTCATTAATGAACTGATTTTTTTATATTAATCGCTTGAGCCGTTTTTGAGAAAAATAAGCTTTTCTTTTTTGGCCAAAAAGAAATGTATGGGAGCTACTGTTATTTGTCGTCTTAAAAAAAACTTAAAAAAGCGTGTATGCATACTATCGAAAAAATAATATGTAAAAATTTGAAGTAAATTCACCGAACCTTTTAGACTGCAGACTCGCGGACAGACAGACGGAATTGGGGGACCCACTTTTTGGTGTTCTCTATGATCGTAATGTCATGATTGATTGTTAGAATTTTTTTTTGAATCCATACTTGCTATACATAACTTGCTTTATAGTAGGTGCCTATAATCGCAAGTAAATTTTTTTTTTTAAACTGCTCCAAGGTTCTTGGAGTTTTTTATATATAATCATACATACTCTAAATAGGTATCAGAATTCAAATTTAGATTAGAAATATTATTATTATTATTATTATATTTATTATTATTAGAAATATACCTACCTACACAAAAATTGAGAAATGCAAAAATTGGTAGGTACATATATATATGCATAACTACAAAAAAATCTGAAGTAGTAAATAATGTTTAACCAACAATGTACGTATAGTAAACCTAGTAGTACATACAGTTTTATCTTATAAAAAAATTATTATCTCCAATAGTTCACAAGTTATAGGATTTTGATCTTTTTCTCGATTATCTGTTGACACTTTTTTTGATTCTAACCGACACAAATTTAATAACATTAAAACCATACCTTCATCCCACATTGATGTAGTGATATCTACAACGTTGCTGGATTTTGCACCAAAATTCAAAATTCTAATGATATTACCTACAAAAATATCTGTCTATAATAATAAATGTCTATCGTATTTGACTGTTCAAACTGTTGTGTATGTGTTAGTTTTAGTCTTCGTTCATCTACGAAACTTAGGGTTGGAATTTCAGTCCGTTCCGTACTGCACACTTCGCTTCCCTAGCCCACAAAACTGTTCTTAGTCTGGAGGAAATAGTCTCGTGTGTGCAGGCCCATTTTCCATATAATGTTCCCATTCACGCAATTGTCAATTATCAACCCTAAATTTCGTGGCTGAACGAAGACCAAAATTAATACAAACACAACAGTTTGAACAGTCAAATGCGATAGACATACTAACACATATAAAAGAGGTTCATGTATACAATTCTTCGCTCAACTGAAATCATCTCGTGTGTGCTTGGACTAAAGACGAAAACCGAAGAATCGTATACATATATGAACTCTTTTTATATGGCTTAGTATGTCTATCGTATTTGACTGTTCAAACTGTTGTGTATGTGTTAGTTTTAGTCTTCGCTCATCCACGAAATTTAGGGTTGAAATTTCAGTCCGTTCCGTACTGCACATTTCGCTTCCCTTGCCCACAAACTGTTCTTTGTCCGGAGGAAATAGTATCGTGTGTGCAGGTCCAATGACTATGAGTAGATGTGAAATCGAAAAACAAAATAAACATAAATTACTAGGGCGCACTGATCTCTATAATATACTGGATAGTGTATTCCCTACTAATTATAACTGTTTTTTTGACTCTAATTGAATTTGACAGTAGCACCAGTGCAATTGCCTATCTCGTGCTTAAATAGAAAGAAAGAAAGGGACAGATCCTACTGCCTTTTTCAATGTTTTCAACAAAAAAAAATGACAAACAATTTATTTTTAATGTGGACGATTGAATTGAAATCGAATAAGTCAAATTTAAATAAATATCAATTGAAATTAATTATTGTTTTTAAACATTCGATTAAATAAAAGTAAAAATTATATATTGATTTAGAAATTTGAAAATATATTTTTCGCGTTGGAAGAAGGCTGTTTGGTAATTGATTTTAAGCAAAAAATTTAAAATTCTTCAACATAATTTGCCTTTGAATAATTTAATCAAGTGCTTTATATAATGTGACCTTTTTAGGGAAAGTTGTTGATTAAAATTGCACGCTCGTGAAAATAAATTTGTGGTGAGAGATTTCGTATACATGAAATAACAGTTGGCTAAAAAACGAAATCACTAAACTGATGTTCATTTATAATTAAATGCAATTTGATCGTCTCGTAAGATGATTAAAAGTAAATTTCGGAGAATCTTTTTGCGCTTTTGTACATGCTAAGGCGCTACGTTTCCCATTGAGTTCATTTTAAGGTATGTACCTCCAGTAAATTGTAAATTCCCAAGCTATTCTTATCCAGCAAAATAAAATAAAATGCACGACTGGATCATACTAACTTGCTCTTAGAGCTGACACATTCAATGTACCTAAACATTGACACTGTTTGGTAGATAGGTAGTCTAGTTATGCAGGTTTAGAGCCGATGAGGAGGAGGTAAAGGTGAAGCAAACTGCTGGAGGAGTTGGTGGAAATCTTGCTGAAGGAATCTACAAACTTTATGGCTCAGCGCACTTCATTTCTGCTATAGGAAATGACGAGTTGGGAAAAAGTTTTCTGAAATTAATACCAATGCCCTTGACCGCTGGAACCTTTCAAGATCCAAATAGTTGCACGACTCTCTGTTCTGTGATATTTGATAAATGTGGAGACTGTAAAATAATCATGGGAAATATGGAAATCCATCGATCTATCAGTCCAGATCTAACTTTGAAAAACGAAAACATTTTGTCTCGAACACCTCTCATTGTTATGGACGCTAATTTACGTAACAAACAATGGAAACCATCTTAAAAATAGCTCGTAAGCACAAGAAGCCCGGGTTCTTTGAAACAACTGACATGAAGATAGCTGCTAAATCGTTTAGTCTTCCAAAAGAACTTTGGCAACAAATTAAGTTCATCTCACCAAATCTTTATAAATTAGTTGAGATATCACAAGCTTTAACAGGAAAATCATTCTCTCCCAGCGACAAAAATTCCGTTGATTCAGTTTGCGAAAACAGTTATCAAAGCAGTTCATGAACATTTTCATTGCATTTTACTTACCTTGGGCGCTCATGGAGTTATTGTTGATCGAAGAAAAACCCAGCATTTACTAGACATTACTACGGACCATACCACTGTTAAACGTTCCATTCGTTTTTATCCCACAGACGAGACTAAAAATCTTGTTAATGTATCAGGAGCTGGTGATAGTTTTTCGAGTGGTTTCATTGCAAATATGTTACGTGGAAAAACTGAGGAAGAATGTATTTCACTAGGATTATATGCTGCTAATAAAGCCCTGCAGTCGGATGGTGCTGTTCCTAAGGACTATTTTAACAAGAAACCTATTTAAGATTCGTCCATGTGGAAAGATATATAGATGGGCTTATAATGTATTTGTCTAGATTATAAAAATTAAAAGTTTTACTTTTCTACCTTGATTCTTAGTACATATAATGACTTGTCGAATAAATGATTCATAATTATCCATTATGGATTTTATTAATGTAAGTTAAGAGAGAAATATGTACCTACATATATTGATAGAACATATGTATGTAAATATGTACTTATGATAATGAAAATGATAGATGTAGGTGGGTGGGTAATTATGTGCAATATGCATACCTAAGATTCATCTACAATAGGTGTGTTTCTTTACTTTTTGGGTAAAGTTTGGAAAAAGAAAAAAAAGCCAACATCTAAGAAGCACTGATCTCTATAGAGAAGGAACCTTTTTTAGATTCGTCCATGTGGAAAGATATATAGATGGGCTCATAATGTATTTGTCTAGATTATAAAAATAAAAGCTTTACTTTTCTACCTTGATTCTTAGTACATATAATGACTTGTCGAATGAATGATTCATAATTATCCATTATGGATTTTATTAATGTAAGTTAAGAGAGAAATATGTACCTAGATATATTGATAGAACATATGTATGTAAATATGTACTTATGATAATGAAAATGAAGGATATAGGTGGGTAGGTAATTTATGTGCAATATGCATACCTAAGATTCATCTACAATAGGTGTGTTTCTTTAATTTTTGGGTAAAGTTTGGAAAAAGAAAAAAAAGCCAACATCTAAGAAGCACTGATCTCTATAGAGATCAGTGCTAAGAAGAGGTATTCTTATTTCATGTTTTTCGAGCTAAATCGGAACGTGCGCCGGTAGGTCGGAACTCTAATTAAATTGTTTATCATATAAGTAAAATATGAAAATTTCAATTTCTTTTTTCGCATGCCTATTTTCACTTTTTTTTGAGAATGCGAAAACTGAAATTTTTTTTGGCAGGCCAATTCTAAATTACTACCTTGAAGACCAAATTTAGTGTTCATAATATAGATAATATATTTAACTCTTTTTCCTTTTAAAAGCGATTCAATTCAAAGTAAAAACAATGGTTCGAGTATGTAAATATTTTAACAAAAAAGGCGGGAGTGAAGGGAGAACACTTCATGGGTGAGATATACATACCTACGTATATTTGGTAGAACTCATAATGACTTTAAATTTTAAATTATATTATTAATAACTATAAAATCTTAACCACGGTTCATATCTAGCTGCTGGCAGTTCCTGCCGCTTACTTCTAAGAATTAAAAATGCGAAATTTGTTGTGCTTATCTCCGCTGCCTACTCGCAGAAGTTGAACGTGTTCAACTTAACGTTGGTTTCAGAAGCGGCTGGTAAGCAGCTGAATGTGACTCGTTTTTAAGTTGCATTCTTTGATCGTTGTTGAGTAACATTTTTTTTTATAGATTTCCACTCAAAGAAACGGGGTTGTTAAAACTTTGGAAAGTTCCTAGTTTTGTTTTAACAAAGAATAGCAGGATTTGTTCCGACCATTTTAAAAAAGAGTGTTTTAAACTGACGAAACAGGGGAGAGTTTTGAACCCTGGAAGTGTGCCAACGCTCTTTTTGGAACAAAAGAAATGCTGCTGTTACTGCAATGTAACAAAAGACAGCAAACCAGGAATTTCCCTTCGGAAGTAAGAAGTACTTTAAAGAACATACATAGTAAAACATACTTACATCTTACAGATTTCCTTTAAATAAGCCGTGCACTGTTCTTTCGCCAGAGATGCATTCATCTACACAAGGTCCCAAAGCGGGTGCTATGCAAGTGATCGATGTCAAAACTCTCTAGTGCTCACTAGCAGCTTTACTGGACGAGCGCATGAAGAACTTGGCATCAAAAACTGATTTAATCGAAGTAAAGTCTAAAATGGAATGCCTGGAACGTAGCAATGAACTGCTTCAAACCAAACTCCAGCAAGTAGAGAGTAAATGCCAGGTTCTTGAACGGCAAATAGATTTCCTCGAAAGGAAAATCAACGAGAATAATGTGGTACTGCACATACCGGCAATGGATGATGACCAACAGGCGATGGAGAAAGCCAGAAACGTTTGCTTGGACCTTCTACAACAAAATAACCCACTAACAATACGAAAAACAAAAGTCATTCGCTCTAGAAATAACAGATTCGCTAATGTCATCGTAGAATTGCAACACAGCGACGACGTACCACGCATATTGAATGCTGCCATAAAATTGAGAGATACTGGAATTTCTATTCACCGAGATTATACCAAAGCTGATCGAGAAAACCGGCGAATTCTTATGCAAATAAAGGCAAAAATCAATGCAGAACACAAAAACAACAAAATATCTATTCGTGGACAACAACTTTTATTCGAAAACAAAACATATTACTTAGACCATAACAATACTCTGAAGTGTGAATTAGAAGGCGGGATGGCGCTAATAAACAAATTCATTATCGAAACAGCTGGTAGTGACAGCCCCCAACTGACAGGAACTGCACAACAGGTCAACATCGTCGGTAATGCAGTACATCTGCCAGAACCCAGTGGTGTCGAAAATGGTTTTAATTATAGTGTTTAGTACTAAAGCCGTCTGCCATTCAAGTAAAATTGTAGTATCTAGTAATTTAAACGAAGAAAAAGAATATTTTAAAATTTTATCGTACAATGGTTTGATTAATAAATCGTTATTTTCTGATTTTTATAAATTTGTGAATAGCTTTGATTTAATATTTTTGTATGAAACTTTTGTAACTGTAAATAACTTTTCAATTATCGAAAATAAGCTGTTAGATTTTGTATTTAAGTGGATCCCGGCAATGCGTACTCATGAGCGTGGAAGAGCAAGTGGAGTTGCTACTTTGGTTTCAAAAGAAAGCTTCAAAGTTTAAAGTGCGAGTTTCGGATGTACTGTAACATATGGTTTGTTGACTTAGAAACTAATACCAAACGTCTATGGATACCACCTCAATACCTCAACTGTAATAATTGGGAAGAGGACTTTGAAAGAACAAACGAGTTACTTAGCCACACGAGATCGACGAACGTTTTGCTTATCGGAGACCTGAACGCGAGGCAGGAGCAATGAACGTTTTTACCGGCTTTTATAGGCAATCAAAGGATAGTGTTTATAATGCAAGAGGAAAGAAACTCCTAGATCTTTGCGATTCTTTTGGACTCCGAATTCAGAATGGAGCGAGTGCGAGTGACACCTCGGGGAATTTCACATTTATTGGAGGCCAAGGATCATCAGTGATTGATTATGCAATCCTAGGAGAAGACTGGGAGCCACTGGTGACGGATCTAGAGGTTAAAGAATTTCCGTATTCGGATCACCTTCCGATTGTTATAACATTCCAACGGCGGCGCTTGCAAGAAAATGTTGATGAAACTATCAGACCACAATCACTGCCCAGACTTAACTGGAAGATATCGCAAGCCTCAGCATACAGACAACGGCTGGATGCTAGACTCCAAGCACATCAAAGACCAGACTTTCGAATTTTAGAGCAAACCATAAAGGCAGCTTACCCCCCAACAGCAGGATAGCGGAAAAGGATGGAATTCAGGAAATGAGCCTTGGTTTGATCAAGAATGCCGAAAAGCTCGGAAGATTTCTTTTGCATGGTTGAGAATTTTTCGGAACTCCTCCCAAAGTTCATTTAGGAGTAACTACTTAGAGTCCAATAGGAAATATAAAGAGCTATGCAAATTCAAAAAGATGGAATATGAAGAAAAACAAGCATGCAGATTGATGTCGTGTAAAACCGCTAGTGACTTTTGGAAACTGGCTTGGGAGTTAAATGGAAAACAACCAGTAATACACAAAAAACTGTGTGAAAATTCACTTTTCATTCACTTCAAAGATCTACTAAATCCGGAAACAGCACCAGCAAACTGGAATTATGCAGTTCCTCGATTTGAGAACGAAATTTTGGACCCAGAATTTAGTTTGCAAGAACTTGAACAAACTTTATGGACTCTGAAAGATGGGAAAGCGGCGGGTTCAAATGGTATTCCAGTAGAGTTCTACAAATACGGTAGCGTCACACTGAAAGAACATCTGGTAACATTATTTAATAGAGTTTTTGAGGGGAATCTTCCGGTAGATGAATTTAGGAATGCTATAATATTCCCGATTCACAAAAAGGGATCCTTGTTGGATGCAGCGAACTATCGAGGAATCTCCTTTTAAATTCAACATATAAGATCTTCACAACAATGTTACAGAAGCGACTTACAAGGTGGATTACAACGCAAAATGTGTTGAACGAGTGTCAAGCCGTTTTAGATCCGGTTACTCTACAATCGATAATATCTTTGTCCTGAGAAGCCTGGCCGAAAGCTTCTGCATGCAGGGTAAAAAATTGTATGTATTTTTCATTGACTTCAGAGCAGCTTTTGACACCATCAACCGAGGGGCTTTGTTTTACAAACTGTACAATTTGGGATTGTCGTTGAAGTTCGGTTTAATACTTGAAGAGTTGTACAGAGGAACACGAGCTGCAGTTTGGAACGGAACGAATCTTTCGGATTGGTTTGCAACTTCATCAGGAGTGAGGCAAGGCTGTACACTGAGTCCTACCCTCTTCTCGCTCTTCATAAATGATTTAATTGATTTCCTTCCTGGAGGAGTTGACTTTGCGGGAGAGCGTATTAAAGCATTGATGTTCGCAGATGATATAGTCTTGTATGCATACTCCCCAGAAACACTTCAACTTATGATTAACAGGATTTACAATTACTGTTGTTTATGGAATTTAGTTGTTAACATTCAAAAATCTAAGGTGATGATTTTTAAAAGAGGAGGTGGACGAAACGCATCGAACGAAAAGTGGGTGTTTAACGGAGAAGTCGTCGAATGTGTCAACGAGTACAAATACCTAGGAGTCATCTTTTCCAGCAACTTAAGCATGGAAAAGTATCTAGTAGAAACACTACAAAAAGCAAAAATAGCCATAAATATAGCTTGGAAAAAAGTTTTTATGAACTTCAACATAGCACATAGCAGCAAATTTAAAGTATTTCAAGCTGCAGCGGAGAGTATCCTATTATATGGCGCCCAAGTTTGGGGATGTAAAAAGTATCTCACAGTGGAGAAACTACTAACTCACTACGTGAAAAGAGTATTTCGTCTACCAAGTAACACACCAAACTACGTCATTATGCTAGAGACTGGACTTTCACAACTATTCGTCAAAACCCTTAAATTGCAAGCAGACTATTTACTGAAAGTCTTTAATATGAATGAATCTCGACTGGTCAAGAAAGTAGCTCTTAAGGCAGCACAAAATCAAAATAGCTGGTACAGGCAGTGGAATTGCCTAGCCGAAGGATGTAACGTGGTGTTCAATTTAAACGTTGGAAACATATCAAGTTGTAAGGATATATTATATGACGTGATTGCGAAAGTAGATGATAAATGTAGAGAAGATTATAACGGGTTTTCCAATAAGAGGTGTTATTTTGAATAGCCCGCTATTTCGGTAGCTGTCACTTTTGAAGCTGTCATTTTTTGACATTTGACAAGTAGAAACTACGCTATTAATAAAAATGGAACGATACACGCTTCAACAACGCATTGAAATTATTAAAATTCACTATAAAAATGGTGAAAATTTGGCAGAGACGGTTCGTAAAACTAAAACATTTTTGGGTCGTCGTGAAGCACCTTGTCGGACCGCAATACAGAAATTGGTGGACAAATTCGAGCTGTTGGGACAAGTTAGTGATGTGAAGAATAAAACCCGTGCACGTCGCTCAAGAACAACTGAGAATATTGCTGTTGTAGCCCAAAGTGTTGAAGAAAACCCAGGTTTGTCCATTCCTCGTCGTTCTTTGGAATTAGGCATTCCACAAACGTCATTACACCGTATTTTGCATAAAGACTTGGGTCTTAAGGCTAATAAAGTTCAGTTAACACAAGAACTCAAGCCGGCTGATCATCAACAACGTCGTGTCTTTGCTGATTGGGTCCTTGAAATGCATGAAAATGAACCGGAATTTCATCGAAAAATCATCTTGACTGATGAGGCCCATTTCCACCTCGGAGGCTACGTCAACAAGCAAAACTGTCGCATCTGGGGCTCGGAAAACCCAAGAGTTATTGTTGAAAAGCCTCTCCATCCTCAACGCGTGACTGTTTGGTGCGGTTTATGGTCCCGCGGGGTCATTGGACCTTACTTTTTCGAAAATGAGGCTGGAGCAACAGTTACGGTCAATGGATTGCGCTATCGAGAGATGATTAATGATTTTTTATGGCCTGAATTGGATGGTATTGATCTGGACAACGTTTACTTTCAACAAGACGGCGCTACGTGCCACACAAGCAATGAAACCATCGATCTTTTACGGGAAAAGTTTCCGGACCGTGTTATCTCTCGAAGAGGTGATCACAATTGGCCACCGAGATCTTGTGATTTAACACCTTGCGACTTCTTCCTTTGGGGCCACGTGAAAGATAAGGTCTACGCCAACAGCCCAGCGTCGATTCAAGACCTCAAAGATGAAATTCGTGAGGCTATCGAGGACATAGGGCAGCCACTTTGCGATTTGGTTATGGAAAATTTCATGAAAAGGATATGGTCCTGTAAGCGTGGTCTTGGCGGCCATTTGGCTGATGTTGTTTTCCATTATTAACGGCATACCTTCCTCTTTATAATGAAATAAACATCCGATCATTTATCTCCAAAAATGCCATTTTTCTTTGAATATCAAAATAACACCTCTTATTGGAAAACCCTGTATATCTGAAGCTTCAGAGTCCTTATTCAGAACAGTTTATAGAAGGCGGAACCACAATCTTGCAGAAAGAAATTACTTCAGTGATGCAAATAGTGTGAACGAGATTTCAACAATGGTTAGACTCCGAAGCGAACTTAAAAGCCTGAATTTCATACCGCACAGACCCAAACTACCATTGGAGTGCAGTATGTGCAATCTTAGAGAAAGAGAGGACGTTCTTCATTTCGTTGGAAAATGCCCTACTCTTAGGGAAACAAGAAGGAGGTTTTTTTGGAAGTGACTTCTTATCGGATGAGCAAGTTGTTGACATTCTAAATGAGATGAATGTCGGCAATTTGTACAAATTTTGCAAAATCGCGCTAAAATATAGATCCAGAATTATGAACGAAGATTTCTGATTTATTACAAAATATTCTACGTAAATGAATTCAAACTTAAAAATTGTGAAAATAACTTCTTTTTTAAATCCATATTCAATAATTATAAAAGCTTATTATAATACTTGTATAATTTATGTTTATTGTCAATCTGGCAGACAGCAAATGCCATGTCATAATGATTTTTTGTATTTTGTATTACATATATATGTAAAACCATGATTTAAAAATGTATTTATAATAGTCTAATAAAAAAATCTATCTAATCTAATCTAAAATCTATTCATTTTGCAAAAACAAATGTAGTTATAAAGAATACTATAATTTAATTCTGAGTAATTTTTATTGTAAAAAAATGTATATTTACATAAAACACATTTTGTAATGGCAATATTTGCGGAATAAAACAAAAAAAATTACAAATATATTACAGTACAATATATTTATGTGTATTTAAAGTCTCTTACAGCTATTTTTCTTTTTGTCATCATTGTGATATAATATTACGGAACACATGGAACACATAACGTCCACAAAATGTCTGGTCACAAATCAATATCCGGCAGTTGTAAATTATTCAATACATGGGCAGTTACATTTTTTCCTGTAAAAAAAGAAAAAATAAACATTGTTGGCAACTGAGTGACTTTTAAAAGAATTAATGTTATATAAACATTTTATCAATACAAAATTGCAATATATAATGTTTGATTTCAAACAACTGACTTAATAATTGGAAAAACTACAGTTTTGGGGTTTTGATTGAGTTTAGTTGAAGTGGCCGTCAGGGAAACAACTGACTTAGACCTTAGATTGGTCCATTGTGATAATTGTTTATAAAATAAAAGAGTGATATAATAGAATAAGAATTAATCATATAAAACAAAAGGAAAAAAACTGAAAAAGTTCTTTGTGAAGTTGAAGATAGTAAGTGCTGCGCGGTGAAAAAAATTGTGAACTGTATACCTACATATATGGTTATAAAGATTATATTGTATTTAAATAAGAAAGGTGTATGAATTTATTAAAAGTGCAGCCTGTAATTTTCAAATCAGCTGTTCTGTATAATAAATACATATTGCCTTTTGGAGTTCATCAATCAAAGTTTACAACTTTAAACATACATAACAAATAAAAACCGCAAAAAATTGAAAAAAAAAAAAATAAAACATTAAACCTACATATCTACCTCCATTTTAATACGAAAAAAATTCTGATGTACATACGAGTAGTTCACTAAAATACATATAATAAAATTTGTGCTCACTTAATCGTGTAAAAAGTATTAAAAAAAATGGTACTACTAGAGGTACCAAAAGTAACAATTTGTTTCCAAAACAAAAATTACCAAAATGTTCCCTCTTGCTTCATTAATGAACTGATTTAAAAAAAAAAATCGTTGGAGCCGTTTTCGAAAAAAAAACAAGTTTTTTTATTTTTGGCCAGAAAAAAATGTATGGGAGCTACTGTTATTTGTCTTCTTAAAATAAACGAAAAAACGTATGGGCATATTACCGAACAAAAAATACATACCAAGTTTAAAGCAAATACATGACCCACCTTTTTGGCGTTCTCTATGGTCGTAATGTCATGTTTGATTGTTAGATTTTTTTGTTTGCACGAATCTATAACTTGCCTTATAGTACCTATAGTTGTAAACAAATATGTTGATTTGTGAAGTTAAAGTTGGTGCGTGATGTGCAGAAAAAAGTGAAATTGGAAATTGGTGTTGTGGTTACCTGGTCATACACTACGGTGCACTCAAAACTTGTGAATTTAAATTCAAAACAACTCTCTATAAACCCAAAATGGACCCCACACTAAAACCTATAACTGGCCAAGCAGGGGATTGCAGGGGGCAGCATGCCCCCATAAGATTTTCATACATACATTTTAAATATGAATTCCATTGATAGTAATGTAGAATTTTCTTTTTTTTAATGGAATTAACATCGAACGGAATGGAAATAACATCGAAAAAAACAAATTCCCCTAAATAATATAATTTGCAGTGTGTAAATGATGCAAATTTTATAAGAACCGGTAACCATCGACCGAAAAACATTGCGTCTTGGAAGGGTACGATAGCATCTAACTGATGAGCCCAACTATGGTGCCTGGGCGAAACGCATTTTGGACTATAAAAATCGTCAATTTGGCTTTAATCCACACAGTCCACAAAAACAAAAATAATATTAAATTATTATTTGCGTTTTCTTCGAAAAAAAAAATCCTTGTACACTGTCTTATAGCTTAAAAGCTAAAAACTTATACTTAAACCGATTCGAATAGACCCCGTATACACAACAGTCTCTGAGCTGTACACGCCTCTTCAAACCTAGCCAATAATCCTAATTTAAGGATTTGTAAGAATCTTAAATAATTAACTTACTTCGGTTATTGCAATGTCTGATATAAACTAAATAATACTCAAGAGAAGACATACCAGTTGATGCAACATAAAAGCACGTTGGTTTCTTTGACGCTGCTGAAGCTATTGTTTTATTATTTTCGTGGGTCGAACTGGTGCCGCATGATCTGCCTCATCGTGCCCATTGGTATTTATACCTGATTTCAGTAAAATACCTTCTTTTACTTCATCAAATTTTTGTTCTTAGATAGCCAATTTTGTAGATGGAACTTCTTTACGTCTTAAGTCAGATCATTTTAAAAAGATTCAATTTAATGATTTTGAATGACCAACAAAATGAACATCAAATTAGCTTGTAATGACTATACTTACCAACTTGATTATAGACTTCTACGAGTGTTTCATTTGCGACGTCTCGCACAGGTGATGTTGGATCACCGAGAAGTATCACAATTGGTTGAATGTATGTCTTTAATGATAATTGCGATGTTCCGTATCTAAAATGTTAAAAAAATAAAAATATTTTATAATAAATAAAAATGTTACAACAGAAAAGTTAAAGCACTCATACTCATTTAATGTATTAACGATTGTTTGAAGAATCTCTTGGCGAACTTTAGAATTTTTATGTTTAAAACACGGCACTAGCTTATCGATTAATTGTTGCGGACTGAGAACTTTGAATTCCATTAAATTATGCAGCAGTAATTATGCCTTCTTGCTGACTGTATCTTTGCTGTCACCTAAACGGTCAATCCGGACCCAAGAGTCTGATTAGTTTTGTAAAGGCTTCTGGAGACTTTTGTGCAATCTGCAAATTAAAAAAAAAACATTTGCATGTTATTCAGAAAAAGACGTACTTACATCATTGCAATAGTCAAACTTATAAGCTGCCAATTTATTTTTATATTTCATATTTTTTTTAAGTGCGCTTGGTTGATTAAAATAAAGAATTTTAATTTAGTTTAGTTTGAAGCACCATCTTGAAATGTGACTTTGGCAACAGAAATGTTATACTATTATACTGACATGGAGCCACTAAAAAATCCAAAAAATTGGACCTGGTTAGATGGAATAGGTGCTATAAGTACATCCATCGGGCAGGAAGGACGGCTCGTCATAAAGCCCGTGGAGCTTCCTTATGAGGTAGATGGCATGGTTACCGAACCATATTGACCCGCGAAAACTTTTCTCTCACAAAGGAAGGATGGAGGGATTCCTGGCTCGAATCTAATAATCTCTTAATATGAACGTAGGCCATTGGTACGATTTCGATTGTAATTCCTCTTTTGTATTGTTCTCAGGTTTTGGAATTCTTTGTATAATCGGCACACGATACGACAATCTTCTCTTGCAGCATATACCCACCGCCGCCTTTGAGGAGTGCCATATGTTCATTGGCTCCATCTTCTATGGCACAATCTAGATGCGGATTGCGATCCAAATCCACCAATATCTAAATATCAGTGCATTTTCAATAATGAGATGTCCGGCCTGCAAACTTGTAGGAAGGCAAACCGATTGAAGATCTTCTTTTTTCTCAATTCATATGACATTCTTAATAATTTTGTTCAAAGAAATTTCTTGGCCTGGGGAAACATATTACTCTTTCATCAGCGCTTTCTTCTGTGAAAAACTACGAAACGTAGCTAGAAATATAACCCCTTATCACGCCTAACGGGGCGCTCCCGGACTGTTCTTTTTTTTAAGGGACACCTCTTATATGCTAGGATTGTTATATGTGCTAAAAATTTAAATTATAAAAAACAAACAACTTCACATGGGAACGACCAACGACCGTCGAAGAAAGGAATCAATTCGATTTAAACCAATTTACCAACCTAAATTCTTCACAATTTCTAAACAAATTTTATTTCAAATATAATTATTTATATTAAAGTTCAGACAAAACCATTTAATTTTTAATTGCCAAAACAAGATAAATTTAAGAAAAAACAATATTGGTGATCTCAAATTGCACCTGATTGTTAATTGTTACGAACAGTCAACTATATTCGCATTCCATATACATATAATATATATAATATATAATAAATATATAATATCAGATCTGCCTTTTGCAAAAAGGTCAATGATCAACCAAAATTTTCTATTTGTTAGTTAAATATGGAGTAAATTATATGTATATATATTTATTTTTCTTTAACCTACACATAATATAAAAATTCTTATAAAAGTTAGCTAGCAAAAAAAAGAATACTTATTTTAAACGTTAACTAAAATATATTATATGAACATTGATATACTATATTTATTTCATATATATACTTATTTACAAACAAAAACTTCATATTTGTTTTTAATTAAATTTCTATTTCTAATCATCATTGTCATTTGAAAGAACAAACTCAATTACCTCGTCGATTGGATAATTATTGAATAGTTCTTTTATAGTATCATTTTGAATGACAACAGTAAAGAGCAACTTAACATACTCTCTCATTCTAGTGCAATAGTCATCGTTAAATATTATCGGTGTCATATTGTAGCCACAGTTCTCAATAACTCTACAAAGAGCCTACATCCAAAATAAACATTAATTCAGTTGAAAGAAAAAATATTCTCATAAAATATATTTAACTTACCTTTTCAACAGTATCCGCTGGCCAGCCGAACTTAGTTAGTGTCTCTGCGTTCACTAACATATCAATTAGTTTTCTAACATTTTCAGTAATCTGCATTTCTTCCTCGTTTACACCTGCTTCAAATTAGCTTACATTCGATTCACGTAAACATTCCGCCATAGATTTTCTGAGTTCAGATCGAAATGCGGCTTTTGTCATAGATTTAAGAGGTTTCACATATTCAGGAGAAACTTCGTTATTCTTTGCAATGATGGCGTAATTTTGAACAGATTGTGTTTTAGGAAGTTCTATTTCGGAAATTGACTCAAAAACATATTCTTGAATAACGACCGCTTCGGTCTCAGTTTTCACCATTTCTACATCACTTGATAATCTAAAATTTTGAATTATTGGAAAACGTAATACATGTTACAACTCACGAATTATCCATTGTTTCATGGTATTTGAGTACATGAAATTGGAGGGCCTTTGTATTCTTCAGTTCCAAACCCCATAGATGGCAATTTTTGTTTGCGTTTTCTAAATATGTAATTTATATTATATAAAATATAGTGAACAATTAATTAAGAAATAAATAGTATAGCCATATGTCCCTGAGATAAATCATGGCGTAAAAACGCCGACACAGTCCGGAAGCTCATATTACAATCTGCACAAGCGTATTCTTTGTGTTGCCTACTTTTAGCTGTGTCTTCTGGGTTGTTAGATTTGGAGTTACGCTTGGAATCACGTTTCCTTTTTAGAAATGAATGTTCTTTGGAGTGTTTTTGCAATCTGGGTAAAATGTCAAACATAAACACCTAAAACATTTATTTTGTATTTTTAAAGTATCTTACTGAAATCGTGTTTTAAATTTTGCATCACCTTCTGAGCATTCGTATGGCCTTAAATGCGTTCGTAGTTGATTTTTTAATTGGGTGGCTTGTATAAAACGTTTACCGCATTTTTCGCAGGCATGCGGTTTTTCCCGGTGTGGCGTTTCATGTGCCTGTTAAGAACTACTTTGACTGCAAAGTTCGAGTTGCACTAAAATCAGAAATTAAATTATTAACATTTGACTTAAATTTGCAGTCCATAAGTCACAAGAAAAAATAAAGAAATTATTTCAGATTTGGAGATATGGTGAATACAAAATTTGGGTGGGAATGTTTCTAGACTTCGAGCATTGGAAACATGAATGACACCCGAAAGTCTCCCTCAGTTTGATAGCAATAGAATTAAACTTTACAGCGAAATTTGATTGCCAGTTCATAGGATTTTTAATTCTGTTCCAAATTGGACGCGTTTTACTTATAACAAACAATTTTCTTAACTTTGTTTTAACTGTTTATAATGACAATTTAAAAATACAAACCCGCTTATGCAAAATTTTGTAATATGCCGTGTCGGAGTGGTAGCAGAGATTTAAAAATCGAATCCCAGATTATTTCACCTTAAAATAAAAATAAAAAAGTAGACCAGCACCACTAGAGCAAAGGAATCTGATGATCGACCTTGGCAAGTCGTGAAATAGCTATAATTACAGGTGGTAGCACACTCAAGTTTTTGTTGGTCATTCAGTCATTAAGTGGAAAATGGGAAATCACGGTCACACTATAATAAGTTTTACAAATACAACAATTGAAACAGTCTACATTTTAGCATACATAGATTTAAGCCCATTGTGCGCTAACAGTGATCCCATGAAGGGAGTGCTGGAAGAAAAACCGGGTCAACAACAAAAATCATGTTTCGGTCTTTACGGACATATCTAAGTCAGAAATGAAGGTAAGGTCAGGAATCTATTCAAAAAAACCCCCCCTAACCAAACCAATGTATCGGCTTTTTTGCCACCACACGACGAAGAGTTCAAATGCCGTTTCAAATGATAATGTCGAGTAAAGTCTTTACCACACACTTTACAAGCAAACGATTTGCCTCGTGTTATATGCTGTTCCATATGAAGGTCTAATAAAGCTTCAGTTCGAATTTTACCATTGCATATTGTACAAGGAAAATCATTTTTCTCTGAATGAATTAGAAACATGTGTCGTTAAAGACCTAATTGAGTTTTAAACGTTTTAGGGAAATCGGAGCAATTAATATGACCACCCTGGAGAAAAACCATTATTTTCATATAATATAAAAAAACAAAAACTTTGAAAGTCTATTTTATGATTCATACATGGCATGTGTCGAAGCTATCACCGCAACAAAAGCAAATATCCTTTTTATGCATGTGCAAAGATTCCTTTTCAATTTTATCAATGTTCTTTAGCATCTCGTCCCTTCGTGATGCCAATTCAGCAGAAAAAATACAAAATGCAATGTGTGGCTTTAGAGCCTATCATTATTAAAAATATACACAATTAAATATATGCACATAGAATTAAAAATATTTTACCTTTAGTGTACTAAATGATTTAAATTTCTTGCGTCCTTACAACTATTGGATCCACATCATCTGCATCAATTTCATAATCATCTATCTCTTCATCTATTTGAATTTCTGCGGTGCATTCGGGTACTGGTCCTTCATTGCCAACACTTAAATTATCCGTTAGTACAAAGTTAATCTCGTTCTCTTGTTCCTCGTCATCATTTTTGAACTCGGTTAGGACATAATGTTCAGTTGGAGCTTCGGTTTCAGTGAGTATACATTCTACATCATCATATAATTCAGCACGAAGGTGCTTGATTGGCCACTTCACGCTTTTGTAAGAGTGTTGAAATGGGTTTCCTGAGGAAAGAATTTTTTTTTACACATTTTTGAAAGTAAATTAAAACGAAATGATAAATCTAAAAGAAATGTACGTATAAAGAAGCAAACTGATGGAAAATAGAACGAGTAATAAGGAATACACACTAAATAATTGCTTGAAATAAATATTTACATACAATGCATTTTGCGCCGAGCAATATAGCCAACACTGTTGAAGACACACTAGAAATAATCAAGTATATCATTACTATGGCTTTTTTTATTAAGAAAAATTCGTACTTACATTTGTTCCTTTGTGTGGTCAAAATTGATGTGTAATTTTATATTTTATATTTTTTACTTTTTTGAAGAAAGTGCCCTTGCTATGCTTGATTAAACAAAATTTCAAACATAAGCAACGATCTTGAAATGTCACTTTGGCAACAAAAATGTTATACTGTTATACTGACATGGGCCCACTACAATTATTACAGTTTTCTATTGGGGTCGATTTTTTTATGTGAATACACTATCAAGTGTATTATAGAGATCAGTGATATAATCTAAATAAATGGCAAAACTGGCAGAACAGGAATACTGTATGCTAACTCATGAGAGTCCGAGCGAGAGAAAAAAACAGCCAATTTTGTATCGACTCAAATAAAATGAAAAAAAATTGAAGATAGAAGAACGGGAAAATTAAAGGAGTGTAAGACTGTATTTGAATTTGCATAAGTGTAGGTATAGAAAAATTAAAGATTAAAGAAGGTCAAGATTTTTGTGAATGAACTGTTTTTTGCCTTGTGGACGATCTGTTACGACTAAAAAGAAACCTACATACATAGTAGGTAGTTATGAAAAAATATATTTAGAATCATTCATGCTTTCCACTCATAAAAATATTTTCTGGTAATAAATAATGTTTTATTTTGTAGGATATGTAGGTATCATATATATTCGATAAAAATGAAGTAAGAAGGTGGTATATGTGGGTACATTCATACATAATGTAGGTATGTAAGATAAACAACTAGTTTTTTTTTATAATAATCGGTTCTAAAAAACGCAGTGTTTATAAAATTTTAATAGGTAAGTAGGTACCTATCTGACTTAATTTTGTGAGCAACACCAATGTTTTGGCGAGAGGCGATGCGTAAATGGTTTTATTTGGGAAAAAATTGAAATAATGTTGAGAGTGCCACGCAATTTTGCTGATAACAATACAAAAGAGGAAGTACAATCGAAATCGTACCAATGGCCTACGTTCCTATTAGGAAAAGAATTGAAAGTGGTTTCGGTGGTAGCTTAATATTGCCAATAGCGGCTTCTAAAGCCGCACCTTGTATCGCAGATAACGGCATCTTTATCTTAGGCTGGCGGTGAGGGTCATCTCGTCCAGAAAATCGAAAAAAAACAGCATATGTATTGTAAATAACCTAGAATTTTAAGACGAAAAAAGACAGCAAAACGCACAATATTAACTTCCATTTGTAAAAGAACTTGAACTTGTTTTATTTTCCCAACAATTACATTGCAATAATTTCAGCTTCAATATTTACTTATAGTTTTTCTGCAATATCTTTCACGTTCTTGTGACGTGGTTCATCTTCTTTGTCGTCGTCATTTGAATAGCTACCAGTTACTGAAACAATTCTGGTCGGTGGTTGGTGAACCAAATTTTCACTTTTAACTTCTCCAATACCATTATCACCATCTTCTTCATCATTATTTGAATCACTGTTTACCACATTGCAAATCTTATCTGGATTCGGCAAACATGAAAAACCGACATCATGTTGATCGTGTTCATCACTACCAAAGTCGTCGACTTCATCTTCATCTTCGTCTTCGTAATTGTTGCCTTTTCATTCTTTCTTAAGATGGCTAACATTAAAGAATTTCTTGTTCTTCATAAGGAAAACAGACTTGATGTACGGCACAAACGCACGCTGGGCATTTTCTCTAAGTTCTTTGTTTCGAGCCAGGAATCCCTCCATCTTTCCTTTGTGAGAGAAAAGTTTTCGCGGGTCAATATAAATCTGATTGATTTCTATTTTGGCAGTTTTTAGTTCGGCAACCATTCCATCTACCTCATAAGGTAGCACCACGTGCTTTGTGACGAGCCATCCTTCCTGCCCGATGGATAGCACCTATTCCATCTAACCATATCCATTTTTTTTTATGAATAAGTCTTCTATCACCTTGAAAATTTAAAAAGATTAAACAAAAATGATTTAATTTTTATTATTTCTTGAAACTTACTTTATATCTTGGTTGAAACTGACAATAAAAATAAATAGTTTTTTCTTTTTTTTTTTTGAAAAGGAGTGCAATCTATCTCTTTCTTTCTTTTTATAAAAACAAACGAGATAGGCAATTGCACTGGTGCTACTGTCAAATTCAATTGGGGTCAAAAAAAACTGTTATACCTCGTAGGGAATACACTATCCAGTGTATTATAGAGATCAGTGATATAATCTAAATAAATGGCAAAACTGGCAGAACAGGAATACTGTATGCTAACTCATGAGAGTCCGAGCGAGAGAAAAAAAACAGCCAATTTTGTATCGAATCAAATAAAATGCAAAAAATAGAAGATAGAAGAACGGGAAAATTAAAGGAGTGCAAGACTGTATTTGAATTTACACATGCATAAGTGTAGGTATAGAAAAACTGAAAGATTAAAGAAGGTCAAGATTTTTGTGAATGAACTGTTTTTTGCCTTGTGGACGATTTGTTACGACTAAAAAAAAACCTACATACATAGTAGCTAGTTATGGAAAAATAAATTTAGAATCATTCAGGCTTTGTCAGTCTGTCAGTCTGTCAGTCTGTCAGTCTGTCAGTCTGTCAGTCTGTCAGTCTGTCAGTCTGTCAGTCTGTCAGTCTGTAAGTCTGTCAGTCTGTCAGTCTGTCAGTCTGTCAGTCTGTCAGTCTGTCAGTCTGTCAGTCTGTCAGTCTGTCAGTCTGTCAGTCTGTCAGTCTGTCAGTCTGTCAGTCTGTCAGTCTGTCAGTCTGTCAGTCTGTCAGTCTGTCAGTCTGTCAGTCTGTCAGTCTGTCAGTCTGTCAGTCTGTCAGTCTGTCAGTCTGTCAGTCTGTCAGTCTGTCAGTCTGTCAGTCTGTCAGTCTGTCAGTCTGTCAGTCTGTCAGTCTGTCAGTCTGTCAGTCTGTCAGTCTGTCAGTCTGTCAGTCTGTCAGTCTGTCAGTCTGTCAGTCTGTCAGTCTGTCAGTCTGTCAGTCTGTCAGTCTGTCAGTCTGTCAGTCTGTCAGTCTGTCAGTCTGTCAGTCTGTCAGTCTGTCAGTCTGTCAGTCTGTCAGTCTGTCAGTCTGTCAGTCTGTCAGTCTGTCAGTCTGTCAGTCTGTCAGTCTGTCAGTCTGTCAGTCTGTCAGTCTGTCAGTCTGTCAGTCTGTCAGTCTGTCAGTCTGTCAGTCTGTCAGTCTGTCAGTCTGTCAGTCTGTCAGTCTGTCAGTCTGTCAGTCTGTCAGTCTGTCAGTCTGTCAGTCTGTCAGTCTGTCAGTCTGTCAGTCTGTCAGTCTGTCAGTCTGTCAGTCTGTCAGTCTGTCAGTCTGTCAGTCTGTCAGTCTGTCAGTCTGTCAGTCTGTCAGTCTGTCAGTCTGTCAGTCTGTCAGTCTGTCAGTCTGTCAGTCTGTCAGTCTGTCAGTCTGTCAGTCTGTCAGTCTGTCAGTCTGTCAGTCTGTCAGTCTGTCAGTCTGTCAGTCTGTCAGTCTGTCAGTCTGTCAGTCTGTCAGTCTGTCAGTCTGTCAGTCTGTCAGTCTGTCAGTCTGTCAGTCTGTCAGTCTGTCAGTCTGTCAGTCTGTCAGTCTGTCAGTCTGTCAGTCTGTCAGTCTGTCAGTCTGTCAGTCTGTCAGTCTGTCAGTCTGTCAGTCTGTCAGTCTGTCAGTCTGTCAGTCTGTCAGTCTGTCAGTCTGTCAGTCTGTCAGTCTGTCAGTCTGTCAGTCTGTCAGTCTGTCAGTCTGTCAGTCTGTCAGTCTGTCAGTCTGTCAGTCTGTCAGTCTGTCAGTCTGTCAGTCTGTCAGTCTGTCAGTCTGTCAGTCTGTCAGTCTGTCAGTCTGTCAGTCTGTCAGTCTGTCAGTCTGTCAGTCTGTCAGTCTGTCAGTCTGTCAGTCTGTCAGTCTGTCAGTCTGTCAGTCTGTCAGTCTGTCAGTCTGTCAGTCTGTCAGTCTGTCAGTCTGTCAGTCTGTCAGTCTGTCAGTCTGTCAGTCTGTCAGTCTGTCAGTCTGTCAGTCTGTCAGTCTGTCAGTCTGTCAGTCTGTCAGTCTGTCAGTCTGTCAGTCTGTCAGTCTGTCAGTCTGTCAGTCTGTCAGTCTGTCAGTCTGTCAGTCTGTCAGTCTGTCAGTCTGTCAGTCTGTCAGTCTGTCAGTCTGTCAGTCTGTCAGTCTGTCAGTCTGTCAGTCTGTCAGTCTGTCAGTCTGTCAGTCTGTCAGTCTGTCAGTCTGTCAGTCTGTCAGTCTGTCAGTCTGTCAGTCTGTCAGTCTGTCAGTCTGTCAGTCTGTCAGTCTGTCAGTCTGTCAGTCTGTCAGTCTGTCAGTCTGTCAGTCTGTCAGTCTGTCAGTCTGTCAGTCTGTCAGTCTGTCAGTCTGTCAGTCTGTCAGTCTGTCAGTCTGTCAGTCTGTCAGTCTGTCAGTCTGTCAGTCTGTCAGTCTGTCAGTCTGTCAGTCTGTCAGTCTGTCAGTCTGTCAGTCTGTCAGTCTGTCAGTCTGTCAGTCTGTCAGTCTGTCAGTCTGTCAGTCTGTCAGTCTGTCAGTCTGTCAGTCTGTCAGTCTGTCAGTCTGTCAGTCTGTCAGTCTGTCAGTCTGTCAGTCTGTCAGTCTGTCAGTCTGTCAGTCTGTCAGTCTGTCAGTCTGTCAGTCTGTCAGTCTGTCAGTCTGTCAGTCTGTCAGTCTGTCAGTCTGTCAGTCTGTCAGTCTGTCAGTCTGTCAGTCTGTCAGTCTGTCAGTCTGTCAGTCTGTCAGTCTGTCAGTCTGTCAGTCTGTCAGTCTGTCAGTCTGTCAGTCTGTCAGTCTGTCAGTCTGTCAGTCTGTCAGTCTGTCAGTCTGTCAGTCTGTCAGTCTGTCAGTCTGTCAGTCTGTCAGTCTGTCAGTCTGTCAGTCTGTCAGTCTGTCAGTCTGTCAGTCTGTCAGTCTGTCAGTCTGTCAGTCTGTCAGTCTGTCAGTCTGTCAGTCTGTCAGTCTGTCAGTCTGTCAGTCTGTCAGTCTGTCAGTCTGTCAGTCTGTCAGTCTGTCAGTCTGTCAGTCTGTCAGTCTGTCAGTCTGTCAGTCTGTCAGTCTGTCAGTCTGTCAGTCTGTCAGTCTGTCAGTCTGTCAGTCTGTCAGTCTGTCAGTCTGTCAGTCTGTCAGTCTGTCAGTCTGTCAGTCTGTCAGTCTGTCAGTCTGTCAGTCTGTCAGTCTGTCAGTCTGTCAGTCTGTCAGTCTGTCAGTCTGTCAGTCTGTCAGTCTGTCAGTCTGTCAGTCTGTCAGTCTGTCAGTCTGTCAGTCTGTCAGTCTGTCAGTCTGTCAGTCTGTCAGTCTGTCAGTCTGTCAGTCTGTCAGTCTGTCAGTCTGTCAGTCTGTCAGTCTGTCAGTCTGTCAGTCTGTCAGTCTGTCAGTCTGTCAGTCTGTCAGTCTGTCAGTCTGTCAGTCTGTCAGTCTGTCAGTCTGTCAGTCTGTCAGTCTGTCAGTCTGTCAGTCTGTCAGTCTGTCAGTCTGTCAGTCTGTCAGTCTGTCAGTCTGTCAGTCTGTCAGTCTGTCAGTCTGTCAGTCTGTCAGTCTGTCAGTCTGTCAGTCTGTCAGTCTGTCAGTCTGTCAGTCTGTCAGTCTGTCAGTCTGTCAGTCTGTCAGTCTGTCAGTCTGTCAGTCTGTCAGTCTGTCAGTCTGTCAGTCTGTCAGTCTGTCAGTCTGTCAGTCTGTCAGTCTGTCAGTCTGTCAGTCTGTCAGTCTGTCAGTCTGTCAGTCTGTCAGTCTGTCAGTCTGTCAGTCTGTCAGTCTGTCAGTCTGTCAGTCTGTCAGTCTGTCAGTCTGTCAGTCTGTCAGTCTGTCAGTCTGTCAGTCTGTCAGTCTGTCAGTCTGTCAGTCTGTCAGTCTGTCAGTCTGTCAGTCTGTCAGTCTGTCAGTCTGTCAGTCTGTCAGTCTGTCAGTCTGTCAGTCTGTCAGTCTGTCAGTCTGTCAGTCTGTCAGTCTGTCAGTCTGTCAGTCTGTCAGTCTGTCAGTCTGTCAGTCTGTCAGTCTGTCAGTCTGTCAGTCTGTCAGTCTGTCAGTCTGTCAGTCTGTCAGTCTGTCAGTCTGTCAGTCTGTCAGTCTGTCAGTCTGTCAGTCTGTCAGTCTGTCAGTCTGTCAGTCTGTCAGTCTGTCAGTCTGTCAGTCTGTCAGTCTGTCAGTCTGTCAGTCTGTCAGTCTGTCAGTCTGTCAGTCTGTCAGTCTGTCAGTCTGTCAGTCTGTCAGTCTGTCAGTCTGTCAGTCTGTCAGTCTGTCAGTCTGTCAGTCTGTCAGTCTGTCAGTCTGTCAGTCTGTCAGTCTGTCAGTCTGTCAGTCTGTCAGTCTGTCAGTCTGTCAGTCTGTCAGTCTGTCAGTCTGTCAGTCTGTCAGTCTGTCAGTCTGTCAGTCTGTCAGTCTGTCAGTCTGTCAGTCTGTCAGTCTGTCAGTCTGTCAGTCTGTCAGTCTGTCAGTCTGTCAGTCTGTCAGTCTGTCAGTCTGTCAGTCTGTCAGTCTGTCAGTCTGTCAGTCTGTCAGTCTGTCAGTCTGTCAGTCTGTCAGTCTGTCAGTCTGTCAGTCTGTCAGTCTGTCAGTCTGTCAGTCTGTCAGTCTGTCAGTCTGTCAGTCTGTCAGTCTGTCAGTCTGTCAGTCTGTCAGTCTGTCAGTCTGTCAGTCTGTCAGTCTGTCAGTCTGTCAGTCTGTCAGTCTGTCAGTCTGTCAGTCTGTCAGTCTGTCAGTCTGTCAGTCTGTCAGTCTGTCAGTCTGTCAGTCTGTCAGTCTGTCAGTCTGTCAGTCTGTCAGTCTGTCAGTCTGTCAGTCTGTCAGTCTGTCAGTCTGTCAGTCTGTCAGTCTGTCAGTCTGTCAGTCTGTCAGTCTGTCAGTCTGTCAGTCTGTCAGTCTGTCAGTCTGTCAGTCTGTCAGTCTGTCAGTCTGTCAGTCTGTCAGTCTGTCAGTCTGTCAGTCTGTCAGTCTGTCAGTCTGTCAGTCTGTCAGTCTGTCAGTCTGTCAGTCTGTCAGTCTGTCAGTCTGTCAGTCTGTCAGTCTGTCAGTCTGTCAGTCTGTCAGTCTGTCAGTCTGTCAGTCTGTCAGTCTGTCAGTCTGTCAGTCTGTCAGTCTGTCAGTCTGTCAGTCTGTCAGTCTGTCAGTCTGTCAGTCTGTCAGTCTGTCAGTCTGTCAGTCTGTCAGTCTGTCAGTCTGTCAGTCTGTCAGTCTGTCAGTCTGTCAGTCTGTCAGTCTGTCAGTCTGTCAGTCTGTCAGTCTGTCAGTCTGTCAGTCTGTCAGTCTGTCAGTCTGTCAGTCTGTCAGTCTGTCAGTCTGTCAGTCTGTCAGTCTGTCAGTCTGTCAGTCTGTCAGTCTGTCAGTCTGTCAGTCTGTCAGTCTGTCAGTCTGTCAGTCTGTCAGTCTGTCAGTCTGTCAGTCTGTCAGTCTGTCAGTCTGTCAGTCTGTCAGTCTGTCAGTCTGTCAGTCTGTCAGTCTGTCAGTCTGTCAGTCTGTCAGTCTGTCAGTCTGTCAGTCTGTCAGTCTGTCAGTCTGTCAGTCTGTCAGTCTGTCAGTCTGTCAGTCTGTCAGTCTGTCAGTCTGTCAGTCTGTCAGTCTGTCAGTCTGTCAGTCTGTCAGTCTGTCAGTCTGTCAGTCTGTCAGTCTGTCAGTCTGTCAGTCTGTCAGTCTGTCAGTCTGTCAGTCTGTCAGTCTGTCAGTCTGTCAGTCTGTCAGTCTGTCAGTCTGTCAGTCTGTCAGTCTGTCAGTCTGTCAGTCTGTCAGTCTGTCAGTCTGTCAGTCTGTCAGTCTGTCAGTCTGTCAGTCTGTCAGTCTGTCAGTCTGTCAGTCTGTCAGTCTGTCAGTCTGTCAGTCTGTCAGTCTGTCAGTCTGTCAGTCTGTCAGTCTGTCAGTCTGTCAGTCTGTCAGTCTGTCAGTCTGTCAGTCTGTCAGTCTGTCAGTCTGTCAGTCTGTCAGTCTGTCAGTCTGTCAGTCTGTCAGTCTGTCAGTCTGTCAGTCTGTCAGTCTGTCAGTCTGTCAGTCTGTCAGTCTGTCAGTCTGTCAGTCTGTCAGTCTGTCAGTCTGTCAGTCTGTCAGTCTGTCAGTCTGTCAGTCTGTCAGTCTGTCAGTCTGTCAGTCTGTCAGTCTGTCAGTCTGTCAGTCTGTCAGTCTGTCAGTCTGTCAGTCTGTCAGTCTGTCAGTCTGTCAGTCTGTCAGTCTGTCAGTCTGTCAGTCTGTCAGTCTGTCAGTCTGTCAGTCTGTCAGTCTGTCAGTCTGTCAGTCTGTCAGTCTGTCAGTCTGTCAGTCTGTCAGTCTGTCAGTCTGTCAGTCTGTCAGTCTGTCAGTCTGTCAGTCTGTCAGTCTGTCAGTCTGTCAGTCTGTCAGTCTGTCAGTCTGTCAGTCTGTCAGTCTGTCAGTCTGTCAGTCTGTCAGTCTGTCAGTCTGTCAGTCTGTCAGTCTGTCAGTCTGTCAGTCTGTCAGTCTGTCAGTCTGTCAGTCTGTCAGTCTGTCAGTCTGTCAGTCTGTCAGTCTGTCAGTCTGTCAGTCTGTCAGTCTGTCAGTCTGTCAGTCTGTCAGTCTGTCAGTCTGTCAGTCTGTCAGTCTGTCAGTCTGTCAGTCTGTCAGTCTGTCAGTCTGTCAGTCTGTCAGTCTGTCAGTCTGTCAGTCTGTCAGTCTGTCAGTCTGTCAGTCTGTCAGTCTGTCAGTCTGTCAGTCTGTCAGTCTGTCAGTCTGTCAGTCTGTCAGTCTGTCAGTCTGTCAGTCTGTCAGTCTGTCAGTCTGTCAGTCTGTCAGTCTGTCAGTCTGTCAGTCTGTCAGTCTGTCAGTCTGTCAGTCTGTCAGTCTGTCAGTCTGTCAGTCTGTCAGTCTGTCAGTCTGTCAGTCTGTCAGTCTGTCAGTCTGTCAGTCTGTCAGTCTGTCAGTCTGTCAGTCTGTCAGTCTGTCAGTCTGTCAGTCTGTCAGTCTGTCAGTCTGTCAGTCTGTCAGTCTGTCAGTCTGTCAGTCTGTCAGTCTGTCAGTCTGTCAGTCTGTCAGTCTGTCAGTCTGTCAGTCTGTCAGTCTGTCAGTCTGTCAGTCTGTCAGTCTGTCAGTCTGTCAGTCTGTCAGTCTGTCAGTCTGTCAGTCTGTCAGTCTGTCAGTCTGTCAGTCTGTCAGTCTGTCAGTCTGTCAGTCTGTCAGTCTGTCAGTCTGTCAGTCTGTCAGTCTGTCAGTCTGTCAGTCTGTCAGTCTGTCAGTCTGTCAGTCTGTCAGTCTGTCAGTCTGTCAGTCTGTCAGTCTGTCAGTCTGTCAGTCTGTCAGTCTGTCAGTCTGTCAGTCTGTCAGTCTGTCAGTCTGTCAGTCTGTCAGTCTGTCAGTCTGTCAGTCTGTCAGTCTGTCAGTCTGTCAGTCTGTCAGTCTGTCAGTCTGTCAGTCTGTCAGTCTGTCAGTCTGTCAGTCTGTCAGTCTGTCAGTCTGTCAGTCTGTCAGTCTGTCAGTCTGTCAGTCTGTCAGTCTGTCAGTCTGTCAGTCTGTCAGTCTGTCAGTCTGTCAGTCTGTCAGTCTGTCAGTCTGTCAGTCTGTCAGTCTGTCAGTCTGTCAGTCTGTCAGTCTGTCAGTCTGTCAGTCTGTCAGTCTGTCAGTCTGTCAGTCTGTCAGTCTGTCAGTCTGTCAGTCTGTCAGTCTGTCAGTCTGTCAGTCTGTCAGTCTGTCAGTCTGTCAGTCTGTCAGTCTGTCAGTCTGTCAGTCTGTCAGTCTGTCAGTCTGTCAGTCTGTCAGTCTGTCAGTCTGTCAGTCTGTCAGTCTGTCAGTCTGTCAGTCTGTCAGTCTGTCAGTCTGTCAGTCTGTCAGTCTGTCAGTCTGTCAGTCTGTCAGTCTGTCAGTCTGTCAGTCTGTCAGTCTGTCAGTCTGTCAGTCTGTCAGTCTGTCAGTCTGTCAGTCTGTCAGTCTGTCAGTCTGTCAGTCTGTCAGTCTGTCAGTCTGTCAGTCTGTCAGTCTGTCAGTCTGTCAGTCTGTCAGTCTGTCAGTCTGTCAGTCTGTCAGTCTGTCAGTCTGTCAGTCTGTCAGTCTGTCAGTCTGTCAGTCTGTCAGTCTGTCAGTCTGTCAGTCTGTCAGTCTGTCAGTCTGTCAGTCTGTCAGTCTGTCAGTCTGTCAGTCTGTCAGTCTGTCAGTCTGTCAGTCTGTCAGTCTGTCAGTCTGTCAGTCTGTCAGTCTGTCAGTCTGTCAGTCTGTCAGTCTGTCAGTCTGTCAGTCTGTCAGTCTGTCAGTCTGTCAGTCTGTCAGTCTGTCAGTCTGTCAGTCTGTCAGTCTGTCAGTCTGTCAGTCTGTCAGTCTGTCAGTCTGTCAGTCTGTCAGTCTGTCAGTCTGTCAGTCTGTCAGTCTGTCAGTCTGTCAGTCTGTCAGTCTGTCAGTCTGTCAGTCTGTCAGTCTGTCAGTCTGTCAGTCTGTCAGTCTGTCAGTCTGTCAGTCTGTCAGTCTGTCAGTCTGTCAGTCTGTCAGTCTGTCAGTCTGTCAGTCTGTCAGTCTGTCAGTCTGTCAGTCTGTCAGTCTGTCAGTCTGTCAGTCTGTCAGTCTGTCAGTCTGTCAGTCTGTCAGTCTGTCAGTCTGTCAGTCTGTCAGTCTGTCAGTCTGTCAGTCTGTCAGTCTGTCAGTCTGTCAGTCTGTCAGTCTGTCAGTCTGTCAGTCTGTCAGTCTGTCAGTCTGTCAGTCTGTCAGTCTGTCAGTCTGTCAGTCTGTCAGTCTGTCAGTCTGTCAGTCTGTCAGTCTGTCAGTCTGTCAGTCTGTCAGTCTGTCAGTCTGTCAGTCTGTCAGTCTGTCAGTCTGTCAGTCTGTCAGTCTGTCAGTCTGTCAGTCTGTCAGTCTGTCAGTCTGTCAGTCTGTCAGTCTGTCAGTCTGTCAGTCTGTCAGTCTGTCAGTCTGTCAGTCTGTCAGTCTGTCAGTCTGTCAGTCTGTCAGTCTGTCAGTCTGTCAGTCTGTCAGTCTGTCAGTCTGTCAGTCTGTCAGTCTGTCAGTCTGTCAGTCTGTCAGTCTGTCAGTCTGTCAGTCTGTCAGTCTGTCAGTCTGTCAGTCTGTCAGTCTGTCAGTCTGTCAGTCTGTCAGTCTGTCAGTCTGTCAGTCTGTCAGTCTGTCAGTCTGTCAGTCTGTCAGTCTGTCAGTCTGTCAGTCTGTCAGTCTGTCAGTCTGTCAGTCTGTCAGTCTGTCAGTCTGTCAGTCTGTCAGTCTGTCAGTCTGTCAGTCTGTCAGTCTGTCAGTCTGTCAGTCTGTCAGTCTGTCAGTCTGTCAGTCTGTCAGTCTGTCAGTCTGTCAGTCTGTCAGTCTGTCAGTCTGTCAGTCTGTCAGTCTGTCAGTCTGTCAGTCTGTCAGTCTGTCAGTCTGTCAGTCTGTCAGTCTGTCAGTCTGTCAGTCTGTCAGTCTGTCAGTCTGTCAGTCTGTCAGTCTGTCAGTCTGTCAGTCTGTCAGTCTGTCAGTCTGTCAGTCTGTCAGTCTGTCAGTCTGTCAGTCTGTCAGTCTGTCAGTCTGTCAGTCTGTCAGTCTGTCAGTCTGTCAGTCTGTCAGTCTGTCAGTCTGTCAGTCTGTCAGTCTGTCAGTCTGTCAGTCTGTCAGTCTGTCAGTCTGTCAGTCTGTCAGTCTGTCAGTCTGTCAGTCTGTCAGTCTGTCAGTCTGTCAGTCTGTCAGTCTGTCAGTCTGTCAGTCTGTCAGTCTGTCAGTCTGTCAGTCTGTCAGTCTGTCAGTCTGTCAGTCTGTCAGTCTGTCAGTCTGTCAGTCTGTCAGTCTGTCAGTCTGTCAGTCTGTCAGTCTGTCAGTCTGTCAGTCTGTCAGTCTGTCAGTCTGTCAGTCTGTCAGTCTGTCAGTCTGTCAGTCTGTCAGTCTGTCAGTCTGTCAGTCTGTCAGTCTGTCAGTCTGTCAGTCTGTCAGTCTGTCAGTCTGTCAGTCTGTCAGTCTGTCAGTCTGTCAGTCTGTCAGTCTGTCAGTCTGTCAGTCTGTCAGTCTGTCAGTCTGTCAGTCTGTCAGTCTGTCAGTCTGTCAGTCTGTCAGTCTGTCAGTCTGTCAGTCTGTCAGTCTGTCAGTCTGTCAGTCTGTCAGTCTGTCAGTCTGTCAGTCTGTCAGTCTGTCAGTCTGTCAGTCTGTCAGTCTGTCAGTCTGTCAGTCTGTCAGTCTGTCAGTCTGTCAGTCTGTCAGTCTGTCAGTCTGTCAGTCTGTCAGTCTGTCAGTCTGTCAGTCTGTCAGTCTGTCAGTCTGTCAGTCTGTCAGTCTGTCAGTCTGTCAGTCTGTCAGTCTGTCAGTCTGTCAGTCTGTCAGTCTGTCAGTCTGTCAGTCTGTCAGTCTGTCAGTCTGTCAGTCTGTCAGTCTGTCAGTCTGTCAGTCTGTCAGTCTGTCAGTCTGTCAGTCTGTCAGTCTGTCAGTCTGTCAGTCTGTCAGTCTGTCAGTCTGTCAGTCTGTCAGTCTGTCAGTCTGTCAGTCTGTCAGTCTGTCAGTCTGTCAGTCTGTCAGTCTGTCAGTCTGTCAGTCTGTCAGTCTGTCAGTCTGTCAGTCTGTCAGTCTGTCAGTCTGTCAGTCTGTCAGTCTGTCAGTCTGTCAGTCTGTCAGTCTGTCAGTCTGTCAGTCTGTCAGTCTGTCAGTCTGTCAGTCTGTCAGTCTGTCAGTCTGTCAGTCTGTCAGTCTGTCAGTCTGTCAGTCTGTCAGTCTGTCAGTCTGTCAGTCTGTCAGTCTGTCAGTCTGTCAGTCTGTCAGTCTGTCAGTCTGTCAGTCTGTCAGTCTGTCAGTCTGTCAGTCTGTCAGTCTGTCAGTCTGTCAGTCTGTCAGTCTGTCAGTCTGTCAGTCTGTCAGTCTGTCAGTCTGTCAGTCTGTCAGTCTGTCAGTCTGTCAGTCTGTCAGTCTGTCAGTCTGTCAGTCTGTCAGTCTGTCAGTCTGTCAGTCTGTCAGTCTGTCAGTCTGTCAGTCTGTCAGTCTGTCAGTCTGTCAGTCTGTCAGTCTGTCAGTCTGTCAGTCTGTCAGTCTGTCAGTCTGTCAGTCTGTCAGTCTGTCAGTCTGTCAGTCTGTCAGTCTGTCAGTCTGTCAGTCTGTCAGTCTGTCAGTCTGTCAGTCTGTCAGTCTGTCAGTCTGTCAGTCTGTCAGTCTGTCAGTCTGTCAGTCTGTCAGTCTGTCAGTCTGTCAGTCTGTCAGTCTGTCAGTCTGTCAGTCTGTCAGTCTGTCAGTCTGTCAGTCTGTCAGTCTGTCAGTCTGTCAGTCTGTCAGTCTGTCAGTCTGTCAGTCTGTCAGTCTGTCAGTCTGTCAGTCTGTCAGTCTGTCAGTCTGTCAGTCTGTCAGTCTGTCAGTCTGTCAGTCTGTCAGTCTGTCAGTCTGTCAGTCTGTCAGTCTGTCAGTCTGTCAGTCTGTCAGTCTGTCAGTCTGTCAGTCTGTCAGTCTGTCAGTCTGTCAGTCTGTCAGTCTGTCAGTCTGTCAGTCTGTCAGTCTGTCAGTCTGTCAGTCTGTCAGTCTGTCAGTCTGTCAGTCTGTCAGTCTGTCAGTCTGTCAGTCTGTCAGTCTGTCAGTCTGTCAGTCTGTCAGTCTGTCAGTCTGTCAGTCTGTCAGTCTGTCAGTCTGTCAGTCTGTCAGTCTGTCAGTCTGTCAGTCTGTCAGTCTGTCAGTCTGTCAGTCTGTCAGTCTGTCAGTCTGTCAGTCTGTCAGTCTGTCAGTCTGTCAGTCTGTCAGTCTGTCAGTCTGTCAGTCTGTCAGTCTGTCAGTCTGTCAGTCTGTCAGTCTGTCAGTCTGTCAGTCTGTCAGTCTGTCAGTCTGTCAGTCTGTCAGTCTGTCAGTCTGTCAGTCTGTCAGTCTGTCAGTCTGTCAGTCTGTCAGTCTGTCAGTCTGTCAGTCTGTCAGTCTGTCAGTCTGTCAGTCTGTCAGTCTGTCAGTCTGTCAGTCTGTCAGTCTGTCAGTCTGTCAGTCTGTCAGTCTGTCAGTCTGTCAGTCTGTCAGTCTGTCAGTCTGTCAGTCTGTCAGTCTGTCAGTCTGTCAGTCTGTCAGTCTGTCAGTCTGTCAGTCTGTCAGTCTGTCAGTCTGTCAGTCTGTCAGTCTGTCAGTCTGTCAGTCTGTCAGTCTGTCAGTCTGTCAGTCTGTCAGTCTGTCAGTCTGTCAGTCTGTCAGTCTGTCAGTCTGTCAGTCTGTCAGTCTGTCAGTCTGTCAGTCTGTCAGTCTGTCAGTCTGTCAGTCTGTCAGTCTGTCAGTCTGTCAGTCTGTCAGTCTGTCAGTCTGTCAGTCTGTCAGTCTGTCAGTCTGTCAGTCTGTCAGTCTGTCAGTCTGTCAGTCTGTCAGTCTGTCAGTCTGTCAGTCTGTCAGTCTGTCAGTCTGTCAGTCTGTCAGTCTGTCAGTCTGTCAGTCTGTCAGTCTGTCAGTCTGTCAGTCTGTCAGTCTGTCAGTCTGTCAGTCTGTCAGTCTGTCAGTCTGTCAGTCTGTCAGTCTGTCAGTCTGTCAGTCTGTCAGTCTGTCAGTCTGTCAGTCTGTCAGTCTGTCAGTCTGTCAGTCTGTCAGTCTGTCAGTCTGTCAGTCTGTCAGTCTGTCAGTCTGTCAGTCTGTCAGTCTGTCAGTCTGTCAGTCTGTCAGTCTGTCAGTCTGTCAGTCTGTCAGTCTGTCAGTCTGTCAGTCTGTCAGTCTGTCAGTCTGTCAGTCTGTCAGTCTGTCAGTCTGTCAGTCTGTCAGTCTGTCAGTCTGTCAGTCTGTCAGTCTGTCAGTCTGTCAGTCTGTCAGTCTGTCAGTCTGTCAGTCTGTCAGTCTGTCAGTCTGTCAGTCTGTCAGTCTGTCAGTCTGTCAGTCTGTCAGTCTGTCAGTCTGTCAGTCTGTCAGTCTGTCAGTCTGTCAGTCTGTCAGTCTGTCAGTCTGTCAGTCTGTCAGTCTGTCAGTCTGTCAGTCTGTCAGTCTGTCAGTCTGTCAGTCTGTCAGTCTGTCAGTCTGTCAGTCTGTCAGTCTGTCAGTCTGTCAGTCTGTCAGTCTGTCAGTCTGTCAGTCTGTCAGTCTGTCAGTCTGTCAGTCTGTCAGTCTGTCAGTCTGTCAGTCTGTCAGTCTGTCAGTCTGTCAGTCTGTCAGTCTGTCAGTCTGTCAGTCTGTCAGTCTGTCAGTCTGTCAGTCTGTCAGTCTGTCAGTCTGTCAGTCTGTCAGTCTGTCAGTCTGTCAGTCTGTCAGTCTGTCAGTCTGTCAGTCTGTCAGTCTGTCAGTCTGTCAGTCTGTCAGTCTGTCAGTCTGTCAGTCTGTCAGTCTGTCAGTCTGTCAGTCTGTCAGTCTGTCAGTCTGTCAGTCTGTCAGTCTGTCAGTCTGTCAGTCTGTCAGTCTGTCAGTCTGTCAGTCTGTCAGTCTGTCAGTCTGTCAGTCTGTCAGTCTGTCAGTCTGTCAGTCTCTGTCAGTCTGTCAGTCTGTCAGTCTGTCAGTCTGTCAGTCTGTCAGTCTGTCAGTCTGTCAGTCTGTCAGTCTGTCAGTCTGTCAGTCTGTCAGTCTGTCAGTCTGTCAGTCTGTCAGTCTGTCAGTCTGTCAGTCTGTCAGTCTGTCAGTCTGTCAGTCTGTCAGTCTGTCAGTCTGTCAGTCTGTCAGTCTGTCAGTCTGTCAGTCTGTCAGTCTGTCAGTCTGTCAGTCTGTCAGTCTGTCAGTCTGTCAGTCTGTCAGTCTGTCAGTCTGTCAGTCTGTCAGTCTGTCAGTCTGTCAGTCTGTCAGTCTGTCAGTCTGTCAGTCTGTCAGTCTGTCAGTCTGTCAGTCTGTCAGTCTGTCAGTCTGTCAGTCTGTCAGTCTGTCAGTCTGTCAGTCTGTCAGTCTGTCAGTCTGTCAGTCTGTCAGTCTGTCAGTCTGTCAGTCTGTCAGTCTGTCAGTCTGTCAGTCTGTCAGTCTGTCAGTCTGTCAGTCTGTCAGTCTGTCAGTCTGTCAGTCTGTCAGTCTGTCAGTCTGTCAGTCTGTCAGTCTGTCAGTCTGTCAGTCTGTCAGTCTGTCAGTCTGTCAGTCTGTCAGTCTGTCAGTCTGTCAGTCTGTCAGTCTGTCAGTCTGTCAGTCTGTCAGTCTGTCAGTCTGTCAGTCTGTCAGTCTGTCAGTCTGTCAGTCTGTCAGTCTGTCAGTCTGTCAGTCTGTCAGTCTGTCAGTCTGTCAGTCTGTCAGTCTGTCAGTCTGTCAGTCTGTCAGTCTGTCAGTCTGTCAGTCTGTCAGTCTGTCAGTCTGTCAGTCTGTCAGTCTGTCAGTCTGTCAGTCTGTCAGTCTGTCAGTCTGTCAGTCTGTCAGTCTGTCAGTCTGTCAGTCTGTCAGTCTGTCAGTCTGTCAGTCTGTCAGTCTGTCAGTCTGTCAGTCTGTCAGTCTGTCAGTCTGTCAGTCTGTCAGTCTGTCAGTCTGCGATCTAGTGT